>BTPG01000001.1:288135242-288170242 GCA_036245525.1 Semisulcospira habei | reverse complement strand
CCCGCCCCGGCTCCGGTAGTTGGACTCACAATCCAGGGGAAGGAAACGGATTTGTTCAATTAGCATGTTCGTTGAAAGGTCCTGGTAAATCAAAGTGGCACAGTTGGAGTGCGCTTGAGTTGATCAGTGTTCAGGTCGTACTCCATAGACAATAGATTTCCCTGTCTCCCATAACCCGCCTGTCAGGGCCGTCCATGATCACCTCGGTGCTGTGGACGTTAAACCCGAACTAACCTTCCACGAATGATGCTTGGTGATGATGGTAAATTATGTTCTCATTCAAAGGTATGGGATCTGTCTTTGGATAACTTGTCACAGCGTAACCTGCTCAATGCCGAGAAAAATTAAACACCACTCAATTGCAAGAGGTATAGATCCTCATGAGCCACCGCAGCTGCGGTGGCTCATGAGGATCTATACCTCTTGCTGACACTATTTTTTAGTCTATGCTCCTGGGACATCTAGGGGTGTTTGGTCTTGAATTAGCGAAGATTGCAGAAACACAGTCTGCTGACACTGAACGGGTTCAGACGGGTACTGGTAAACATGAGCACCGGTGCTGTGCACTGCTACCCGTGTTCAGAGGTGACCAGTTACACAACCATCATCCCATGCATGCGTTCTCTTTGAAAAGGTGCACATCATACCGGGCGCTCAGAGAGGGCCAAGTACCGAGGAACCACCCAAAGAAAAGACGCCAGACGAGCCGCTTGGAGTTGGCGATCCCGGGGAACCTGCTGTTGGTAAGATAGTCCCTTACAGACCTACTAGGTCTGTGAAACGTTATCTCTTGTGTCCTCAATGATTGGTCAGAAAGTTAGGGGCTTTCCCGTGCTATTTTTAACAAGTAACAGAATACATCACTTTCCCCAGAGTTGTGCGAGAACGAAGAGTATTTACCAGTAAAGTTTGATATAAACCGTGATATTCGATTTTTTACGACAACTGTCAAGCGGGGAAAGCAGAATGGCTAAAAAATAGTTCACCAAATCAAAGTTTACAAACTGTTAATTTTTTTCAAGTGACAGTGTTCATTGTTATTGTGATTATATTTCACGCGTTCACTATAAATGACTTCATAGACAAGTCATGTTTAAAAAAGAAAAGCTGCGCATTGACTTTCTGAACCATATGAAATAGGTCAACTTCCACCGACGTCATTATTTTGTCGTTGATTAAGCCGAGAAATCTCACGCTTATTTCGAGGAGAACAAAGTAGGCTATTAGTAAGAGAACATCCCACCATCCCTGTGAAAGAATCAACCCTGTGACTGTCGGTAGCAGTTTTTGTCGATATGATTCCTGCTGGGATGACCGCAATGAAAACCCCTACCGACAGCCAAAGGTTTAAAAAAAAGAGTTCACTTTAATGGACATGTATTCTGCTACCATAAGTAGATCTATACCAGCTTTGATTGAATATGGTAGTGCACTATTCTCTTCAAATTGCCCGTTCCTTCGCTGTCAACAGGCGCGAATAAAACCCTTCAACCCATGAAAAACTAAACTCTAAAAAAAAAATCTTATCCATCCTTAAAACGTAGATGTAAATGACGTCAGCAAGAGGCAAAGAATTTCATGAGACCCCGCGAATGCGGGGTCTCATGAAGTTCTTTGCCTCTTGCAGTTGAGATACTTTCTCATGTTCCCGTGCAGCGAAGGGTTGTAAAACTAATTGCTTGTATAGTCTTAACACATTCTACTCCAGGGACCGAAATCCCTACATTTTTGAAGTTACAATTCTAGAGACAGATTGAGCATGATAGTTCAAGGGTGGTGGCATAATAGCTTGGCGCCTATGGGCGCCAAGCTATTCTGCCACCACCCTTGAACTATCATGCTCGATCCATGTCTTGCTGTGGAGTGTCGGGGTTGAATGAGGTAACTGTGTTAAATCTGTAGTTGCTGAGAGTTAATGGGTTCGCTTATTGTTTTCAGCGTTCTCAGATGAGTACGTGAAGCTGAAAAGAGACGAGCACGCCGAAGGACCCGTGTAGGTACCGCAAGAACACGTCTTCTACGTGTACTAATTTTAGAGGAAGAACGTCTTAATTTGGATTGCAAACCCTGGAAACTGTACGCAGTGAACTTTAGAAATAACAGATCGCTGGGTGACACAATTGTTCTTGTTGTTATATCCAAAGTTTGTTATAAGCGAAGTAAGATACTCAAACAGAGTGCTGTTGGGACTTCTGAAAAGACATTTGTATATCCGACTTCAATTATGTCCGACGAAGTAGACAGTATTATTATTATTATTATTATTATTATTATTATTATTATTATTATTATTATTATTATTATTATTATTATTATTATTATTATTATTATTATTATTATATGATCATAATAACAATATTATCATTATTATTATTAAGACAATAATGATGATAATAATAATGATAATGTATTGGGACTTACGAAAGGAGAAACGTCGTCAACATTGTCATCGTCGTCGTCGTCATCACCACCTTTATTGTCGTCATCACATGTTCGTTATCGCCAGTTACCTCGTCATCATTTCTTAAAGCGATATGCTCCATGGGCGGGCTTTGACTGCTAAACTTCGCTGATGCAACTGGTTATCAATGTTGTCTCGCCTCAACTAAGATTTATTTACCCTTCTTTTCACAATCCATGGCCACGCGAGTCGGCGCGCGTACCAAAGGTTTTCCACTGCCTTTTAATCATAACGGAATGTTCAGGAACTCTCCTGCGTACAAAGCAGAAGAAAAGAAGAAAAGTCTTTCATTTTGCGCCATTCAAACTTCATCATTTAGGTTAACCTTTTTGTCCAGCGTTATTGTGTGCCATACTAGGAACATTTATAAAGGGGATACTGAGAACTGTTAACGCTTTACTGCCTGGAGCAGGTCGCTTTGCAGAAGCTTTTGCTTCGTGTGCCATGATAATGAAGGAACTAGAGTTCTGTAAGTATTACCATGGGATCTCCGAGATGTATATAAATTCCGCCTTAACATAGGTTATGTTTAAGAACCGAAATCACCAAATTTTGAAGTTGCCCACTGAAGACTGTATTACACATCTGGAGACAGATCGAGTGTGATAGTTCAAGGGTGGTGCCAGAATAGCTTGGCGCCTATCGGCGCCAAGCTATTCTGGGATCACCCTTTAGCTATCACACTCGATCCATGTCTTGCTGTGATGTGTCGGGGCTGAACGAACTAATATGGTTAATGCTGTTGTGGGGGGGAAATACTTCATCTACTTCATCCCACTGTCGGCAGGAGCTTTGTTGTTGTTGTTGTTGTTGTTGTTGTTATTTACACGTCTTTTCTGCTTGGTAACCAACCGAGTACATTTTGCCCCCACCCGGGTCTGCTCTGGGGGACTTCAGTGGGGTTAACTACTTTTTATTTAATAGGTTCACCCTGGTCAGCCCCACAGGGTGGGTTTTTCTGTTTTCCGGGGCATATGTTTATGTCTACCCTTGGTCCATTCATCTGTATTTTCCTTTTTAAACTCTCCCTAGTGCCTGCGCTGCCTGTAGTCCTTCATATTGGATGTGTTTTGCTAAATGGTCTGCTGCACTTCTGTACATATTTTGTAATGGTAATGATTTTCTACTGTTTTTATGTAAACTAGGGCACGATAAATTAGCATGACGGTGCAGCGTCCCTAGCATGTCTTACGTTTATTTAGCATATTAGACTGGCTGGCGACATAATTTCATATTTTGTTTGATTTTTGTTATGTTTGCAAAACAAAACAAAAAAAAAACCCACAAAAAAAGAAAACAACTAACAAACAAAAAAGTTTGTTTGTTGTTTTCTTTTGTTTCGGTTTTTTTGTTTTGTTTTGTTTTGTTTTGTTGTTTATTTTGTTTTGTTTTGTTTTCTTGAGGGTGGGGGGGGGGGGGGGTTGACAAGCAGCGCAGCCACGTCCTGAAAAGTCGTGTTGCTGTCGGGACGTGAACTCATTCGAGACGTGCCGCCTCCGGATACGCGGCTTAAAGCCGCGTATCCGGAGGCGGCACGACTCGAATGCGTAAAACAATGTACAACCAACAAACCAACCGAGTACAGTTTGTGACGCCTATAGGTCAACCGTAACGTCAAAAGTTCTTTATCGTGTTGCGGGCCGATGCCCTATGTTCCGGAATTTCGCGACCATTTGGCCCCGATCTGAGGGTATGATTACAGGTCTAGTGAGAATGCTGGTGTGAACGTTCGGAAAATATACATCACTGAGCATTTGAATCATTAACCCCTTCGCTGCGAGAGAAAAAAGTGAACGATCCAGTTGCAATAATACAATAATAATACATAGTTTTTATATAGCGCCCTTCCTCACGAACAGCAAGCTCGGAGCGCTTTACAGCACATAAAAAATAAAAAAATAAAAATTAAAAAGGAGAAAAAATTACAACGCACTCACTCTTTAAATAAACATCTGCTCGCACCATGTAGGCGCATTCCTAACACGAAACACACACACACACACACACACACACACACACACGCACACGCACACGCACACACACACACACACACACACACACACACATGGGGAAACAACCGACATTTCCAGGCAGCACATCCAGACTAAGCTAATCTTGATATGCTACCTGGAAAAGATGGGTCTTCAAATTTGTTTTGAAGGTCAACAGGGTAGGGGAAAGACGGACATGCAGTGGAAGTGAGTTCCAGACGTGAGGGGCCTGATAACTGAAAGAACGGGCACCAGCAGTTTTTAGGATGACTCTGGGCTGAACGAGCAGTTTTTGTGAGCTTGAGCGTAGACTTCTACTAGGATTGTGTGATGCAAGGGAAGAAGACAGATATGCAGGAAGCGTATTGTCATAGTGTTTGTATGCCAAAGTGGCCAGCTTGTACTCTATTCTCTGTTTGACAGGTAGCCAGTGGAGATGCTTTAGCAGTGGTGTGACATGATCAGTGCGTTTTTTGCGAAGGACTAACCGGGCTGCATTATTCTGGATACGATGAATGCGAGTGAGTTGACCAGATGAGATACCAGCAAGGAGGGAATTACAGTAATCTAGACGGGACAGAATGCGAGAGCATACGAGCTGGGCAGTAGCCTTTTCTGTCAAAATGCGTCTGATCATGCCTATTCTGCGGAGCTCCAGGTAGGCAGTGCGGCAAAGATGGCTAACCTGTTTTTCCATCGATAAACTTGAATCCAGGAATACACCCAGATTTTTTACATCGGATTTGAAAGACATGTCTTGGCCACCTATGGAAATATGATCACTGAAATATGAGTTGCAAGAGTCATAGATCCTCATGAGCCCCCGCGACTGCGGGGGCTCATGAGGATCTATGACTCTTGCTTAGACCAATTTGCACCCATGTTCCTTGGACGGTTTTGGCTATTGATCGTTGAATGAACCAATTTTTCAGAAACAAAAATGTATGTGGCAGGGATGGGGTTAAATATAGTAATCAATACCCCTTTTTCTTCTGCTGCCTTGACCACTGCCTTTCCTATTTGCTTTGCTTGCTTGTAGCTTACAAGATCCACCGTCTTTGTTTTTATTTGCAGGTATGCATACACGGTGCTATATTTGACTCTTTTCACGCGCACGAAGCAAGGATCATACGTGGGGAAAATACGTTAAACCATAGATAGTGACGATTTACGAGCCAAAACTTGCTTTTGACACACTAGTTCTGACTACGAGGCTCTGCCTCGAAGCCAGAACGTTTGTGTCAAAAGCAAGTCTCGGTTCCTAAATCATCACCGCTCATGGTTTAAATTATACAAGCAACTGCCAGTTAGGCCTACCGGGTGGTTTTTTTTTTTCCCCCTCCCGTTATTAATTTGGGCTGTTTTATGAACAAAATGTTATTTATAGATATATTTCTACACCGTAGGTTTATTTGTGCTTTTTAAAAAAAATTGTCAGCTCTGTTAGCAACACTGCTATGACTTATCGCTCGACTCTTTTGTACTGTTCTTAATAAATATTAATTTCGGCCCGTCTTTTTGGTTTCCGCAGATCAAAGCTGCAATGAGTATATGTCAGTTGCAACACATTTATCACCTATTGTGTATGAGTCCTTCATCAACGCACAATTAACCCCCTTAGATGCCGGAACAAAACGAAGCGTATCCATCTGCAAGAGACATAAACCCTCATGGGCAACCGCAGTCGAGGGGGGTCATGAGGTTTTATGTGTCTTGTTAGTCCTGTGTTCTCTATGTCTGATTTTGTCCCGTTTGTATCGGTGTTCTTCACGCGAATGTCAGTCAGCGTGCAGTCGTTTCTGACGCGCAATTATTGACCACTGACAGCGAAGGGGTTAAAATATTTTTGACGTGATTGCCGTGTCTCTCTTATCTGCCATGTAGGACAGTTGCGCCTCCACGGTCTATTTTGGTGATATGGCAAAATCTTGTTTGTCGTATACAAATGTGTTTCAACTCATTCCACTCCGACACGCCACCTCAAGACATGGATCGAGCGTGATAGTTCAAGGGTTGTGCCAGAATAGCTTGGCGCCCATAGGCGCCAAGCTATTTTCGCACAACCCTTGAACTATCACGCTCGATCTGTTTCCAGAAGTGTAATAAAGACTTCAGGGGGGCAACTTTAAAATCTGAGGATTTCGGTCGTGGAGCAGAATGTTTTAATCAGTATTTTGTGCTTAGAAAATGATTCAGCGCTAGACAACCATATTTCCTTCACCACTTCCTTATGGCATCATATCACCAACCCTTGACAAATACATAGCACAGATGTAAAGAAAACTAGAAAGAGAGTTTGAAAACGCTTTCAGTGTGTGAACAAGAAACTCAGCGTTTCACATACTTAAAGGGTTTTCAACCTCTCTTTTTTGTGCTCTTTACATGCGGAACCCTTGCGGCACTATTTCTACTTTATAGCACAGGTGAATTTGTAGTGGACTGGTGAATAGGAGTCATTAGGAAATGGTCAGGATTCTGTCCGCAAAAATCTGTGTTTTGCTCAAATTTTAATGAAATATGAGAGATTTGTCAGTATTGTTCATGTGTCTGCGTGCGTGCGGGAAAGTGTGTGTGTGTGTGTGTGTGTGTGTGTGTGTGTGTGTGTGTGTGTGTGTGTCGGTGTGTGCGCGCGCGCGTGTGTGTGCGTGTGTGTGTGTGTGTGTGTGTGTGTGTGTGTGTGTGTGTGTGTGTGTGTGTGTGTGTGTGTGTGTGTGTGCGTGCGTACGTGCGTGTGTGTGTAATAAGGAGATCAATTTTACAATGCTTTTATTAGGTCCAGACAGCAGCCAATAAATCCTCAGTCTATACTGAAATAGTCAGTCTGTCTATCCCGGAAAACACTCTGTACACGCTGCACTAGTTTACTAAAATTAAGATGATTAATAATAATTAATAATAATTATATTTATAAAGCGCAAACTCCCTGAGGTGCAGGCTCTAAGCGCTGTACAATGCAAACCAAAGTTAAAAACTAAACACAAATCAATAGACAGAAGCAACACAAAATACATATTACAATGCAAATTCAAAAATTAACAGCACAAACAACCATCGCATTATAATAAGCATTACAGTTTTAACCTCTTTACTGCCGGAGCAAAGGCAGCAGATCACAAATGAAAGAGGCATAGATCTACATGAGCGGATCTATGCTTCATGCTGGTTATATTGTGTACTGTGTATTGGAAGGACGAATTTTTGGCGCTGAATTAACGAAGACTTTATGAACATGATCTGCGTCAACTGTTAGTGAACGGATAAAAAAATAAATAAATAAAAAAAAAATTAAAAAAAATTAAAAGTACACCGGCCGCGAATACGTAACTTGTGATCATTCAGAACTATAAAAATGTGTATGTATGTAAACACTGCAGAAGATTGCTTCAACCGCAAATGCATATATCACACTATTACAAGTGTTTGTATCAGCCATACAAATGCACAATCTTAAAAAGTCACACTTAGAGCGATCTGCTCCATGGCAGGCTTGGATTAAGCCACTCAACCCTGACGCACTACAGCAGGAGATCGGTCGACCGTGATAATTCTAAGGGAATGCCAGATTATCTTGGCGCCCGTCGGCGATAAAGCTAATTTGGTATTCCCCTTGAATTATCATTATCGATCCATCTGCAACTGGTCCATAGCCATTAGATGACGCCTCCAAAATGTGAGAAATACGGCCGTCGGGCTGAATGAGTTAAGGAAATGTGCCGATGTACCGGGATATCAATAAGAGGAGGTACGCGTACCAGAGGTGTTCTAATGCCCCTTTGTGCAACGGAAGAATTCTACGTGCAAAATAGAAAAGCAGAAATGTCTTCGTTTAACGACATTCAAAAATTATGTTATCCGTTTTGTGAAGCATTGGGAAGATTTTGTCAAACCTTATTTCTCGGACGGGGCGGTCCGTGGTGCAATGGTTAAGGCGCCAACACCAATGCTAAAGGTGAGAGGTTTGATACCGGGTTACGGCGTCGGACTTTTCTCCTCTAGTAAGTGTCACCGTTGATTCGGGCGGACCGTCGGGGGTTCTTTCCCCGGGTACTCCGGCTCTTCCTCTCCCATGACTTTGGTATTAATTTCAGCCCACTTACCAAATTTGAAATATAAACGATTTGAATTTCCAAAAACTTCAGTAGCTCGCTTGAGCTTGCTGTTAGCACCATGTGAATGTTCTGTTTTTATGTACAGTGTGTGAATGAATGCGCGTGATTCACTACGTGAGCGTGCTTGTTGGGTTCAGTTCGCGGCGGCGCTTTGAACCGATTTTCAATTGGGTAAAGCGCCTATTTAATGCGCTGATTTATTTATTTATTATTATTATTTATTATTATTATTATTATTATTATTATTATTATTATTATTATTATTATTATTATTATTATTATTATTATTATTATTATTATTATTATTATATCTAGCTCTCTAGATGTCGGCAACGGTTTTTGTCGCGATGATTCCTGCAGGAATCATCGCGACAAAAATCGTTGCGACAGCCAAAGGGCTTGTTTATTGACATTTCTTGCCTGGAGCGTGTTCGAAAATACAAAGTTAACTTAGAACCCTCTGTACCATGTGACAGACGATTACAGAACCTTTTAATACCATTTTACACAGAAACTACAGGTACACTATATCGCCTCGTATACGGCGTGGTGCACTTAGGCATCCCATAGTAACCTTGCTGTGCACTTTGGAATTAAAGGTAATGCAGACAGCAAATAGACTGGACAGCCTTTTCCAAACACAATTAAAACACAGATATTTCTTCAAGCTGCACCGATCAATGGCAGTTTTAACACATGGTACTTTTTTTACAGCCTAAACTGTTTGAAACAAGGCAAGCAATACACATACCAAGGGAAGATACTCAGCACGAAGGCACTCAAACAGTTAGATCTCCCTGCCTCTTCCTTCTGGCACCTAATCGCCAGCTCACGGAAAACAACAACACAAAAAAACACACACACAGATAAAATATAAGTACAACTTCATCAGTGATATTTTCTGTTGGCTTGACTTTGGATGCCTGCAGAACGAGGAAGGGGATCTAACTGTTTACCCTGCATGAGCTGCTCCCCTACCATGTGTACAGAAACTCGTACATTGAGTTCACCGCTATGACAATGTTTCATGGCAGACGTCTACATAGGGGCCACCAAATTTTTGTCCATATTACCGCCTTCTTTATTATTACTCGCAGCCCTTCTCTTTTTTCCTCCTCTCCTTCCCTTCCTCGTCTTTCTTCTTTTTGTTTCGGTGTTTCTTTTTCTTCTTCTTCTTGCCCGTGTCGCCTCCGTTCCCTTTATCCGGCGAAGCTTGCAAGTCTGCAACTAGAAACGATGAAATTACTAAATTAATTTTGACTGTATTTTATCTCTTAACTATTTTAATCCTAAGGCTAATCTGGCGCTACCCTTGAAATATCATGGTCGATCAGTCTCCTGCAGTCGTGTGGTGACATCTCCAGATATGGGAGCCCCTGAAGACATCACCTAACGACTGTGTAAGAGTTGCTGGAGACTGATCGACCATGATAATTCAAGGGTAATGCCAGATTAACTAATTGGCGCCCAATGGCGCCAAGGTAATCTAGCACTACCCTTAAATTATCGTATGGCGGAAAAGACGCGTGACTACGTGTGACAAGACAAGTTCACCTGTGGCGATAAATGTCGTGCGTTCTCCGTCGCACTATTTCGATGCAATGACACAAAAGGATCAGCTACAGAGGAGGTGTAAAGAAAATAATGTCGATTCTGAGGCCCTTTCAAAAAAGTGGTATAAATAGAGTAAATTATTTTGTTTTCATTAAATTATGTCAGACGGCCCCTTATGCAAATACAAAAATTAATGTATAACTCGTCCTCAGTTCCATGGATAAATTGCTCGCGAAATCTCGCATTTTATCGGTCGAACTTAGCGCTCTTGACTTAGGTTGCGTCACGGGAGCCCAGGAAAAATTTAACCCCTTCAGTCACTGCCGAGCAAATCGAATGCGATCTAACTGCAAGAGGCATGGATCCTCATGAGCCCCCGCGACTGCGGAGGCTCATGAGGATCCATGCCTCTTGCTGCGACCACTTTGTGTCCATGTTCTGCGGACAGTTGTGTCTTGGACAGTCGTTGCCTTTAATCGTTGAGTGAACACAGATATCTGAAACAAAAATGTACGTCCGTTGGCAGGAAAGGGGTTAATATCTATATCTATACATGCAGTGACTCGACTCTACAATAGTTGTTATTGACGTGTCAATACACATCTTATTTATACCTCCGTCAGCCACATGGCGACGATGATCAACGTTCTCTCCGTCCGCCTGGTTGTCTGCGAAAGCTTCTCTTCTCTGTCGGCGGCTCTGACGATCGTGCGGTTGCCCTCTCTCTTCGATTTTCTCATATACAGGATTTTCGAACTCCCACGTTGCGCTTCCACGTTCCGGGCCTAGGCCTTCATAAGGATGATAATCGTTTCCCCCGAACGCTCCCTCTGGCTGTAAGAGTTCATAGTTTGTGGGCTCCTCGGAAGGGCCCCAAGCCACAGAAATTTGTGACACTCCGCCTGCTGACTGTGGTCTGTTTTCTGGATGTGCTTGAAACAACTGGGTGTTACCTGGAGGTGCGCTGCTTGGCTGTTTGGAACAAAATTATCATTTGTGTATGTGTTTTGGTCTGTGATTCTGGACATTACGGTTTCCCGCCGTGAGGTCCAAAATCACGGACCATCACACATATTTTGAACTCGGGCGGAAATGACTGAAACTGCTTGATGTAATAACCCAAGACTCTGTTAAACGACCCAAAGAAAAGAACAAAATCTGGTGATGAATCTACTCATGTACACAGTCTGGGTTGTGCTTTCCCACAACGAGGATTATCTGGGGCGGTCCGTGGCGCAGTGGTTAAGGCGCCTGCCACCAATGCTAAAGGTGAGAGGTTCGATTACGGGTTTCGGCGTCGGATTTTTCTCCTCTAGTGTCACCGTTAATTCGGGGGGACCGTCGGGGGTTCTTTCTACGGGTACTCCGGCTCTTCCTCCCACTCCACTTTGGTATCAGCTTCAGCCCACTTAATCAAATTTCAAATACAAACGATTTTGAATTTCCCAAAACTTCAGCAGCTCGCTTGAGCTTGCCCTTAGCACCACGTGAATGTTCTGTGTTTACGTACAGTGTGTGAGTGAATGCGCGTGATTCACGTGAGAGTGCTTGTTGGGTTCAGTTCGCGGCGGCGCTTTGAACCGATTTTCGATTGGGATAAAGCGCCTATTTAGTGCGCTTATTATTATTATTATTATTATTATTATTATTATTATCTGGTGGCGCTGTTTGCATAACCAAACCGTGTGAGCCCTTAGGCTGTATGTGATTGGCAATCGCATTTCAGCTTAACCCTATTAGCCCCAAGGTGCCATTTCTCAAATTGTGGAGGTGTTGCCTAATGACTGTGTACCAGTTGCAGGAGATGGATTGACCATGATAATTCAAGGGTAGGCGCCAAGGTAATCTGGCACTACCCTTGAATTATCATGGTCAATCCATCTCCTACTGTAGGGACTCGGTGCTAAATGGGTTAAAGGAGCATTGACAGGCATACAGCCGAGTTTTGTTTGGATTGAAAGTGGATACAGAGTTGCATGAATTCAACTCTCGTAGTGGCAATCAAATTCGTTTCAATCCCCGCTTCATAGTGAAAGCAAACTGTAGAAGCGTTGCACTGAACAAATAGGCCTAAATGAATTCCAACAGTTGCGTTTATATAAGCACATTATTTAGTAACAACTTAATAATAAATGACCAGGTTTAGGACAATGTTCAGAAGCCGTTTTTCTGTAAGCTGTGAAAAAAAAAAACCACGAACATTTATCAAATGCTTACTCGCAAAACAATTCAGCAAACAGACGACACACTCCAAAATATGACGTAAGCGGATTAACAGTCATGTTTAGTGGTGATGACATTTTCTATTGTTAGGTCAAAGACGTCATATCTTCACTAAGATAATTATATAAGCATGCTGTGAAACGCAAGAGGCGTCATAATCACAACTCTCTGCCGTCATTGCAAACACAAATTATAAATGCGACGCAACGGCCATTCGGGGAACTGACGACATGAAAGACCAGTGGTCTGCCCAGTTGACTACAGTACAATTCGCTACTGCTGCAATTATTAGTTGTGATCTTTTTTTTAATCTTTATTAGGCTATTAAAGCGTTTTAAGCGAACGCGACCACCGGTCCTATTTCCAAAGACTGGGTTCGGATTCTTATTTCAAATGCTGGAGCAACTCCGCCCAATTCGGGTTCCGGTTCTGCGCGTCCTCCCACCCCGACTGCATTCCGCTTTACGCCAACCTGAAGAACCAAAGTTTCTTTATTAGGAAAACCATACTGAGCGATCACCCTTTTGTGAGAACACCTGTCATTAAAGACTATCTTTTAGGTAGTAATAGTCACCTAAACGACGCTCTTTCAATAACAGGTGACACTTTTTGCCCTTAATGAATACCTTGCGAAGGCTTCTGTCTTTTAACTCATTCAGCCCCGACACACCACAGCAAGTCATGGATCGAGCATGATAGTTCAAGGGTGGTGCCAGAATAGCTTGGCGCCCATAGTCCATCAGAGGGCAACCTCAAAATCTTGGGATTTCGGTCCTGTGGAAGAATGTGTTAATACCACCTTTATACGCGCAAAACAAGTGGTTATCTAAAACAGGGTTTACTCTGCCGTGAAGAAACTTTGAACAGACAGAAGGCTAGATCATGAGCATCCAGCAAGAGGGATAAATCTTAGTGAGCCCCCGCAATCGCGGTTTAGGCCAACTTTAGCATGTGGTGTCTATCCGAGCGTTGTAACAATCGTTACATTAACCCTATGGCTGTCGGGAGCGCTCTTTGTCGCGATGACTTCCGCTAACGACAGCCAAAGTGTGCCGTTGTCTGATAACTCGTTGAGCTTACGTTCCCGTGATGGTCGATCGGAGCAGCACCACCAGGATTAACGAGCATCTCATCGTTAAGAAGAGCTGAAGAAAAAGAAAATCATGGGCAAAATGTCAGTCAGACAACCAAGCAATCAACCAACCATGCAACCAACCAACCAACAAGCCATGCAACAAAGCAACCAACCAACCATGCAACCAGCCAACTAATCGATCAATGCATGCGCAGTCACTCGCCTCCGCTGAGTGAGTACAACTGAAGCAACAACAACCCAAAACGTTATATGCGCTCGGCAGCGACTCGACTCTATGAAAAGTTGCTATATGCCGCTGCGTGTTATGTTTCCCAGCGCGCAAAAGGCCGTCGGGCCGACGTTGGCAGCCGCTGACCCGCGCACGGCGGTCGACATCGGCCCGATGGCCTTTTGCGCATTAGGTTCTTATCTCCATCAGTCTCAGGGCCACGGTGATCAATGTTCTCACCTTCCGACTGGTTGTCCGCGAAAGCTTCTCTGGTCTGTACGGGGCGCGGACGATCGTGCGGGTGACCTCCCTTTTCGATGTTGTTTGGCTGTTGAGAACAAAAATGTGGTCTGTGGTTATGTCCGTGAGGTCCAAAATCACAAACTATCACAAATATATTTTGAAATCATGCTGAAGTCATGTGCATGCTACGCAAAGAGTTCCGACGAGCCCTATCTGAAAGTTGTTCCTATTTTTAAATAGAAACACCAACAAACATTATTTAAACTGTTAACCCTAGGAGCTGAACACTTTGTGACGATGGCACAAATGTCACAAAACTCGTGTGCACCCTTCGAAATCTCTGCGTGCTTTTTGTCAGAATTAGTGTTAGTTGTGGTAAAAATCGTCTAGCATGGTAACAATTCCGAGCTTCGTAACAACTGTTGCATTAATCCTTTGGCCGTCGGTGGCGCTTTTTGTCGCGATGATTCCTGCAGGAATCATCGCGACAAAAAGCGTCACCGACAGCCAAAGGGTTAACTGTCACAAAGCGCATAAAACTTACATTCTTATGATGGTCGACGGGGGGGATACCGCTCTCATGGGCAGGCGCCTCATTGGGTTCTAAAAAAAAAAATGCATGAGTAAACAGTCAGCCAGCGAACCATCCAAGCAACAAAGCAACTAACCAACCAACTAGCCGGTAAAGCAACCAACCAAACAATCGGTTAACCCCTTCCCTGCCGGTGAGCGTACATCTTGTTTCTGACATCTTTGTTCCTGCGACGACCAAAAGCCACAACCATCCAAGAAACATGGAAACAAATTGGTCTCAGCAAGAGGTATAGATCCTCATGAGCCCCCGCAAATGCGGGGGCTCATGAGGATCTATAGCTCTTGCAGTTGGGTGGCGTTCAGTTTTCTCGTGAGTGAAGGGGTTGATGCAAGGTACTCACGGGGAAGGTAGTCGATCGATTTCTTCTTTTTCAGCCAGTAAAGAAAAACGCCGACCGCAGTGATGATGGCCAAAACAGCAAAGCTGACACCCAGTGCAATCCCCAATGTGTTGTCTCGTACATCCTCTGAAATGTTAAACCACTGAACTCTTGAAGGCCCACTACCGCCGGAACTGTTCAAAGATACACTTCTGTAACAGATGGTTACGAAACGCTACACACAGGTCTAGTTATGATTGGTTTAGACACAGGAGACTCCAGTTCAGCACACAAGTAATCTGACAATGTCTCCGCTCCGTTCTATAAATACAACGATTTCAATATAAATACCGTAATTATTATTTTATTATTACAACGATTTCAGTACGAAACACAGCTAAAAATAGATTGACACGCTTACGGCAGCGCAGACTAAATAAGTGCGGTTAAGCGTGTGCTTTTGCTGCGTGTCCAAACTGCTGATAAAGTTCATTAGATGTGTCGACAAGGCATTACAAACACAATAATGGTGTTGAAATGTGTCTTCGAATTTATGCGTAATGGTACTTAAACGCTAAAAGCGTGTAAAGATGGGACGAAATGGTATGATTATGCACGATGAATAATTAAAAATACAACCACACACACGAGAGTGCGCAAGCCTGCGCCCGCGCGCACGCATGCAAGCCAATACATGCACACACACACACACACACACACACACACACACACACACACACACACACACACACACACACACCGCGCGCACACCAATGCAAGCACGCAAGTACACAATAGCATCCTCAAACAAAAACAGCAAGCAAAATAATGCCGTTTCAAAGAACTTAAGTCGTGCGTCTTACGTCAAAAGAGTTGACCTTATTGTACTCACAAACCAGATAGGTGAGGCTAGCGCTGGCAGAATTGTCAGTACTCAAACCAAGGGGAATCACAGCGCTGGACAGACAACAGTTAGATCCCCTGATAGGCGGGGGCAGGGGATCTAACTGTTGTCTGTCCAGCGCTGTGATTCCCCTTGGTTTGAGTACTGACCTTATTGTACGCTTTTAGCTTAGTGGGCAAAGATGGCAGTACACTACACCAGTGTATCCAAGATACTATACGGGTCAAGTCTAGTATACTGACGAGCAAAAAGAAATACGACATTTTTTTAATCATCGGAAACACTAAAGTGTTTCCGGTGATTCTAAAAATGTATTTCTTTTGCTCGCCAGTATATTATAACATATTCTACCCCAGGACCGAAATCCCCTCTGGAGGACTGTATTACAGTTCTAGAGACAGATCAAACATGATAGTTCAAGGGTGGTGCCAGAATAGCTTGGCGCCTTTGGGCGCCAAGCTATTCTGGCACCACCCTTGAACCATCGTGTTCGATCCATGTCTTGCTGTGGTATGACACATTGCCGTCAAAATCACAGAAACTTTCCGTAAAAAAAATTAGAAGGGGATTCTACTGTTTGTTTCCCTTGTTATGTGTAGTGTATACAACACTTGACTCACCTCTGTTTAGTGATTAATATAATGTATGTCAGAAACCACTTATTACCTGTATCTTTCAGTACACTTGGTGCACCAGCAGGTCTGCAGGGATGAGAGCAAAGTATGTCAGAATGAGCCAGCAGAAACAAATCAGAAAACAAATCAAGTGAGAGATGCCCAGAACTAAAGCACTGGGCTATACAATCGCTATGGGTCAAAGCCGTAAGGTCCAACGTCAAGAACAACACACATGAATAATAATAATAATAATTATTATTATTATTATTACTTACTTACTTACCCTACCGGGTATAGGTCGCGAGAGACCTCACACTCCTGTCCTGTATTATTATTATTTATTAATTATAATAATAATTGTTTTATGGTTCCACTTTATTGATTTTTGTTCTTATTATTATCATCATTCCTCGCGCTGGGACCATATGGCGTTGAGGCGCGTCCCCTGGGTGGTGGATAGGGGGTCCCTCGTGAGAGGGGTGCACCGAATGAAATAAGGTGCCGTGAACCAACATGGTCTAAGGGAAGGTGACCCCGACAGAAAATCCCTGGTCCTCCTAGTAAGGGGGTTGGGCGTAGGGGTAGCTTCCCCACCCTGCAAAAAAGGAAATAGCTACAAAAACGCCGACGAAAAGACTAACAGTAATTCCTTTCCTGGAGGAGGAAGGCTCTTCTACCAGAAGACTTATGACGTCCTGTGGTGAAAGCCGGAAGTCTTCGGAAGCCACAGGACCGAGCCGCCTCTCTCTATCCAGGGACACAACCATGCGCACATGGAACGTCAAGACCATGTACCAGAGCGGCAAGGCCGCCCAGATAGCAGCGGAAATGCAAAAGTACAACCTTTCCCTGCTAGGTATCAGTGAAGCCAGATGGACACAGTCTGGCCAGAAAAGGCTGTTAAGTGGGGAGATGATTCTGTATTCAGGTCATGAACAGGAGAATGCCCCCCATACAGAATGAGTAGCATTCATGCTGTCACCAGTGGCTCAGAGAGCGCTGATGGGCTGGGAACCTCTTGGGCCAAGAATTATCACAGCAGCCTTTAGAACCAAGAAAAAGATCAAGCTGAACGTCATCCAGTGTTATGCGCCCACTAATGACAGTGACGAGGAAGAGAAACAAGAGTTCTACGACCGACTCCAGAGTGCCGTGGACAAATGTGCGGAGCGAGACATCACCATCGTGATGGGCGATTTTAATGCCAAAATAGGGGAGGACAACACCGGATACGAAGAGGTGATGGGGAGACAGGGACTAGGCTCGGAGATGAGTGAGAACGGGGAGAGGTTTGTAGACTTTTGTGCTCTAAACCGACTTGTCATTGGAGGCAGCATCTTCCCACACAGAAGAATACACAAAGCAACTTGGGTCTAACCTGACCATACAACAGAGAACCAAATAGACCATATCTGCATTAGCAAGAAATTTAGAAGATCCCTTCAAGATGTTCGAGTGAGGAGGGGAGCAGATGTCGCCTCAGACCACCATCTGCTTACCTTAAAAATGAAGCTCAAGCTAAAGAAAAGCCGCACAGAGACAACAAGAAGACAGCGCTATAATGTAGGCCTCCTGAGAGAAACTGGAGTTAGAGAAGAGTTCAAACTGGTGCTGTCCAACCGGTTTCAAGCGCTACAGGAGCTAGTAAATGAAGAGGAGGCGGTCACCACAGAGCAGCAGTGGAAGGCAGTTAGAGAGGCGCTGAACTCAACCTGCAAAGACACTGTAGGGTTCAGGAAACACCATCACAAGGACTGGCTGTCGGCACAGACCTTGAAGAAGATAGAAGTGAGGAAGCAAAAGAAAGCAGTTGTCAACAACAGTCGCACGAGAGCAGCCAAAGTAAGTGCACAGGAGGAATACTCGGAAGCCAACCGCGAGGTGAAGAGGAGTATCAGGGCAGACAAGAGGGCCTACACAGACAGCCTAGCAGCAAAGGCAGAAAAGGCAGCAGGCAGCGGCAACATGAAGCAGCTCTACGACATTACCAGAAGATTGTCAGGCAAGTATGGCCATACAGAAAGACCAGTAAAAGACAAAGAAGGCAAGCCTATTGCAGACAGAGCAGACCAACTCGACAGATGGGCCGAGTATTTTGAAGAGCTACTGAACAGACCTAGCCCACCCAACCCCCCAGACATCCAGCCGGCAGAGACCGACCTACCCATCAGCTGTGACAGACCCTGCCGGGAAGAGATCAGAAGAGCAGTGGCATTTTTGAAAAACGGCAAAGCAGCAGGGCCAGATGGCATCCCAGCGGAGTCTCTGAAAGCAGACCTAGAGACAACAGTGGAGATGCTGTACCCACTGTTTGGAAAGATCTGGGAAGAGGAGGTGATGCCGGCTGGTTGGAAGGAGGGGTACCTAATCAAGCTTCCCAAGAAAGGCGACCTCAGCAAGTGTTCCAACTACAGGGGAATCACCTTGCTGTCAGTACCAGGAAAGGTCTTCAACAGGATCATCTTGGAGAGAATGAAGAGCTCCGTTGACCCCCAGCTGAGAGACCAGCAAGCAGGATTCAGGAAAAACCGATCATGTGCAGACCAGATCGCCACTCTCCGCATCATCGTGGAACAGTCTCTGGAATGGAGCTCCTCGCTGTACGTCAACTTTGTGGATTATGAGAAAGCATTTGACAGCGTGGACCGAGAGACTCTGTGGAAACTCCTACGACACTACGGTGTACCCACAAAACTCGTCCGCCTGATCAAGAGCAGCTACGATGGCATGACATGTCGCGTGATCCATGAAGGGCAGTTCACCAGGGAGCTCCAGGTCAGAACTGGTGTCAGGCAGGGGTGTCTGCTGTCTCCGTTCCTCTTCCTACTGGCCATAGACTGGGTCATGAAGATGACCACAGAGCACAGACGAAGTGGAATACAGTGGACACTGTGGACACAGCTTGACGACCTCGATTTTGCAGACGACTTGGCATTACTGTCCCACACTCATCAACAAATGCAGGACAAGACCACGAGGCTTGCTGACATCTCGTCCCAAGTGGGTCTCACCATTCACAGACAGAAAACAAAGACAATGAGGCTGAACGCAACCAGGGAAGAACCAGTCTTGCTTGCTGGCACCCCGTTGGAGGAGGTGGAGTCCTTCACCTATCTCGGGAGCATCATAGACAAAAAAGGCGGCACTGATGCAGATGTCAGAGCACGAATCGGTAAAGCCAGAGCAGCCTTTCTCCAGTTGAAAAAAGTGTGGAGTTCCAGAGAGCTGTCACAACACACCAAAGTCCGGATTTTCAACTCCAATGTAAAAGCAGTTCTCCTATATGGAGCAGAGACTTGGAGATTGACAAAAACCACAGTCAACAGAGTACAGACCTTCATGAACAGTTGCCTTAGAAGAATTTTGAAAATCCACTGGCCAGAGAAGATCAGCAACATCAGACTCTGGGAGAGAACAGAGCAGATAACAGCAGAGAATGAAATTGGGCGAAGAAGATGGGGATGGATCGGTCACAGTCTGAGAAAGCCAGCTTCCAGTATCACTAGGCAGGCATTGTCATGGAACCCCCAGGGAAAGAGGAAAAGAGGTAGGCCGAGAAACTCCTGGCGTCGAGACCTCCAAGCAGACATGAAGAGACTGGGAACCACCTGGAGTAGAATCGAAGGAGAAGCACAGGACAGGAGTTGCTGGAGGTCTCTCGTCGACGGCCTATACCCGGGTAGGGGTGACAGGCGTAAGTAAAGTAAGTAATTATCATCATTGTCGTTGTGATAAAAATAACGTTTTCTACATAGTATTAATATTATTACTATCACTACTACTACAACTGCTACTACTGCTTCAAAATAATACGTTAATCCTTATCATTCGGAATACACCTGTGTGTAAAATAAGTTTAACTAAAATAGTTCAAGGGTTTTGCCATAATAGCTTGGCGCCTCTAGGCGCCAAGCTATTCTGGCACCACCCTTGAACTAAAGTCATTGGTCTATATCCTTATCTGTAAGTACTACAATGTAGCTTGCATATGGCAGTGTACAAATTTGAAGCTTTTAGCCTCACGACGATATGGGTTAAAGACTTTATGCCCATTCGATTTTATTGGAAAGAGTCGCTGAATAAAGTAAATGTACCTGCAACTTGGCATTCCTCCGTTTACATAACACTCCTGCTCTTTCGGACATGGTTGAATGATCTCGAACTCCGTACATGACGATCCTGAATCCGGTACTGTCGAAAGTGTGAGAAATGGCAATAGTTCAAACTCACGTATTGCCAAATAATAGCAACCTTTTTTTTAAACCTTTGGATTTATAAAACTGACAGATTTATCATTATCCGTACTGATATGATCACATCGAGTCTACATGAACTTCATTCTCATTCTTTTAGTATTCACCGTTTTAAATTTAATTCGCGTTGATACTAAAAACCCAAATGCAAACCCAAAACTAAAAACCCAATGCACAAAGGGCCATCGCGATGCCGTCGGCCGCAGTTAGCCCGCGCACGGCCGCAGTTAGCCCGCGCACGGCCGCAGTTAGCCCGCGCACGGCCGCAGTTAGCCCGCGCACGGCCGCAGTTGGCCCGCGCACGGCCGTGCACGGGGTAAACTGCGGCCGATGTCGACCCGAAGGCTTTGTGCGCGTTTGTATAGTACTGTTCACGAAAAAATAAATCGACGTGTCAATTTTTGTCAGTAATCCAACTTCTTCGCTCAGACATGATAAGTATCGAATTGCATACTTGTCTATTTTGAAATATTAGTGTTGTAACTGTCTTTTCTAACCCTTTGCGTGTCGGTAGCGGTTTCAGTTTGTCGCGATGATTCCTGTAGGAATCATCGCGACAAAACGGCCGCTATCGACACACAAAGGGTTAAGAGGCTTTCTTTCTTCGTTTCATTTAAATACTAATAAACTTACTAATACATTCATTTGAGGCCACCAGCGTGTACCCGTCTTCACAAATACACTCCACGCTTCCCAATTTGTTGACGCATTTTGAGTGATCTCCCTTGCAACCGTGCTCTCCCGTCGTGCACTCGTTGACGTCATCGTCACAGCGCGCGCCTTCCCAGCCTTCCTTACACACGCATGCGCCAGTCTGATGGTGGCAGTATTGTGTGTTTTCGGCGCTGCAGTCACAATCACGGGCACAATTTTTTCCATAGTAGGTCGAGCCGCAAACTAACAACAACAGGTATAAATTGTCATGAGCGTCTCGATTGTACAGCAAGAGGCATAAATTCTCATCAGCCCCTGCGATTGCAGGGGCTGATGCGAATCTATGCCTCTTCGAGATAAAAACTAAAAGACGAAAGACAGTATTTGAAAATGAAAGACATTTTTCACCTCTGAATAGATATCGTTGAAAAACAATCGCAGAAAACGAACATATGAGGGAGGGAGGGGGGGGGGGGGGAGCTACACTTAGACACACGATGAACATATTCAAGCACGCACGCACGCACGCACACACGCACATGCACGGAATTTATTAATTTCATAACGTTTGTATCTTTTCACTTTTTTTTTTGTTTGTTGTTGTTGATCGCGTCATAGGTTAAATACTCAGACAGTTTTCAACACTCTATTTGTTTTAATGCTTAGTGCTATGTCTATATCTTTCGTCTGAAATCTATGATAAAACAGTTATTGCGCTCTGAACTGACACAGACATTTTTAATGAGAATGCGATAAATAGCAACAGAAAATACGTTAGGACATTATCGTGAAATAAACTCACGGACGCAAACGCCGTTTGAGTTTTTGAAATAGCCTCCATTACAGCTGCAGACGTAACTTCCGGGAGTGTTGAAGCAGTGAGAGTTGTCTGGGCACTTGACGCCAAGTGTCGTCTTACACTCGTCGATGTCGTCACTGCACGTGACCCCTTTCCAGCCTGACTTGCACGCGCACGCGCCGGTGACGGGGTCGCACGATGCTGTGTTTCGCACGCTGCAGATGCAGGTTTGGTTGCAGCCCAGTCCATATTTACCTGCCGGACAATCTGACGGAAAAAAAGACAGATTATTCCTTGATGGTACTGACGATTCCGCTCGACGGAAAAGACGCGTGAATACGCGTCTTTTTCGCCGAACGGTATCGTCAGTAATAATAATAATAATAATACATAGTTCTTGTATAGCGCTGTCCTCCAGGAAAACACTGGACTCACTGCGCATGCACAACAGCACATCCTCTCTCTTAGACACACGCACGATTATACACTACTTTAAACCACCCCATCTCTTCCCGACACCTTACATTCACTTCCTCTAGGATCAGAATAAAAGGCAGTCAGCAGTTAGCTAAAGATGAGCTAAGTGTTAAATGCCCGACAGAAAAGAAAAGTCTTTAAGTGATCTTTGAACTGTGACAATGTGGGCAGATTCCGCATTTCAGTTGGCAGGGAGTTCCACACACTTGGGGCCAAAAAAAGGTGAAAGAACGCTCCCTGACAGTTTTCATGTTAAGCTTTGGGATTTTAAAAAGTTTTACAGTAGAGGAACGGAGGGTGCGTGATGGCTGATAAACAGACAGCTTGGCAGAAAGGTACGGCGGGAGAGATCCGTCAAAATGCCGATAGGCGAAAATTGCAATTTTGTACTGGCAGCGGAATTTTACGGGCAACCAGTACAGCTGCTTCAGTAGAAGCGTAACGTGGTCTCTCTTTCGTTTCAGTAGACAGTCCATGGAGTGACACATAGCTTATTCCCACTTTATTATAATAATAATAATAATAATAATAATAATAATAATAATAATAATAATAATAATAATATAATAATAATAATAATAACGTACATTTATATAGCGCTCAACCTCCAAATGAATGGCGCTCAAAGCACTTTACAAGATAAAAAAATCACAGAACAAAAAGTACAAGAACGAAAACACTACAATAAATGTTACAAAACTAAAGTGACAAATATCAAAATCTCACACTCACACATTACACACACACCGTTACATGAACAGTTACTGCCAAAGATTGCTAACCCACAGAAAATGCATCTAACTATAGGCATAAGAAAACAGTTAGGTCTTGAGCAGTGATTTGAAAGCAGACAGAGTTGGAGATGTCTGACATAGACTGGAAGGTCGTTCCTTGTGACTGGACCGAAAAAGAAAAAAAAAAGAAGAAAAAAAAAAGAATCATTGAACTAAATACAATGAATGAATATTTTGCAGGGAGAGGGTGGGATGTGGGTAGAGGGGCTACTTGTTGAGGGGGAGGGGGCGGGGGGCAGATGGGGGGGGGGGGGGGGCAGGCGGATGGGGTGTTATAACCGGGTTTTTTTTTAACCTTTTGATTAACACAGAAAGCCCTGATGCGATATGACAGGATGTGCATCGACCATTATAGGTGAAGAGGCGCCAAACTATTCTGACACCGCCCTTCAACTATAATGGTCGATCTGTCTCCTAAAACAATGAGGTAGACCTCAAAGGATATACAGTCTATTCCGCTTATAACACAAGGTCGGATTAAGAAAAGTCGGATATAACAACATATTATTAACTCATTCTGCTCCAGGACCGAAAACCGCAAATTTTGAAGTTGCCCCCTGAAGACTGTTTTACACTTCTGGAAACAGATCGAGCGTGATAGTTCAAGGGTCGTGCCAGAATAGCTTGGCGCCTATGGGCGCCAAGCTATTCTGGCACAACCCTTGAACTATCACGCTCGATCTATCTCTTGCCGTGGTGTATCGGAGTTGAAGGAGTTAAAGGTCCCGACAGCACTCTTTCTACGTAAATTACTTCAATTCGAATTAACAGCAAGAAAAACTGAGTCCCCTCGTGATTTGATATATCCGGAGTTTACTGTGCATCCAAGATTTGATAATGTCGTTCTCAGTGCTTAACAGGTTAAGGGGAGATGAAGGTGAGCATGCGCCATCTACGATCGGGGCGACGACCTTCTGCTTACTGGGTGATAATATTAATACAATAATAATAACAATAATAATAATAATAATAATAATAATAATAATAATAATAAATATAATAATAATAATAATAATAATAATAATAATAATAATAATAATAATAATAATAATAATAATAATAATAATAATAACAATGATGGCGATGACGATAACGATGAAGACGACAGAGACGATTATGATGATGATGATGATGATGTAAAGTGAGCGCTACAATAACGCCCGTAACGCGGTACGACCTATTTAGTTCGATCTCCTGCACTATGAAATATGAAGATGGGCCTGCATACATAACCCTCAACTAACCCTCGCAAGACGTGGCGTCCTTTTGCAGTAAGTAGCCGGGTCTACAGCTACAGATGAAGGATTTCCCGTCAGGCGTTTCTTCACAGTAATGTGCGCACCCAGCAACTGAGCACCAATTCACGTCTGGAACAGCAAGTAAAACAACTGTTTGCCATTTCAACCAACCTCCTCCTACATATGAGACTCAGCTAAGGAAAGAGTGTTTAATAATCCGAAACAGTTAATTCGAATTTTAAAAATAAAATACGCAAACCGTTCTTTTCTGAAACGTCAAGCTAGAAGAAATCAAAATTAACAACAGCCTTTCGCTACAAGTGGAAATATATTTATTGCAAGAAAAGGCTTCGATACGCCGTAATATTGTAATTTCGAGATATAGTTGTTTCTGAATCGACGAAGCCATCTTTAGTTTATAAATATACTGACAAGCGAAAGAAATGCAACATTTTCGGAACCATCGGAAACACTTCAGTGTTTCCGATGGTTCCGAAAATGTTGCATTTCTTTCGCTCGTCAGTGTATGTATCAAGCATATCAGGTTGTGCTCAGAAACATACAAGTAAATCTCCATCTTACTCTTCAGCTGGCAAAAAGAGTTGTTAGCCGTCAGAGTGTAGCCACTGTTACAGAAGCACCGCTCTTGGCTACAGCCGCCGTTCTTGACAGGGCAGTCTTTTCGCTGACACGACACGGTAGCTGAAATTCAAGAACATATTTTAGATCTTTGCTCAGTTTAGTTCAGTTATCTCTCGACTCCTAATGACGATGTGGTTCGCGTAGCCATTCAGCGCACTATAGTCAGTAACAGTGTGACAAAACTTTTTAAAAAAAACTGGTTAACCCAGATCTCTTCCTACATAAAAAGATAAATTCACCAACAGCCTTCAGTGCAACCACAACAAGTCTTAGTACATATATCAAGGAAATTAAATCACTCCGAGCTGTACACATAGTTATTTCCCCTGACATCATCAGCCCTGGGATCCGAAAATAAATTTTAAATAAATAAATAAATAAATACATTTCAGCGGATTGCTACTTTTGTGCCTCGTAGCTGTCGGTATTAGCAAAAGTGATCTTGTGCAGACCGGGAAAAAATTAAGAAAGCGATTCACTTCACTAGCCAGTTAACTGACCTATGCAAGAGATCCCGTCAGAGGCAAGTGCATACCCCGGCTGATCACAAGCACAGATGTAGGAGCCAGGTGTGTTCACACAGCGCTGTGTGCAGTTGTTGGTAGCAGTCATATTGCATTCGTTGATGTCTGAAAACAGAAGTATGCCGACGAGCAAAGGAAATGCGACGTTTTCGGGATTATCGGAAACACTGAAGGGTGTTTCGGATGATTCCAAAAACGTTGCATATCTTTTGCTCGTCAGTATACGAACAACTGAAGACACTGACAGAGACAAAAAGCGAAATCGTATTAATAGGCGATAGTAGACAGACACAGCAGTGCTGCGCTGATTTACATTTGTGCAGCAAACACAGTTTTCATTACAATACAGTGGAAATCTCACTCTTCAGATACATACTGCCATCTAGCAAGGGTTGTACGTTTGTTCTCGCCTTACTAAGGCATACTCCTGCTTAGTATGTATACATTTGATAGCTTTGTAAAACATGCGTTTTGTATGAAAATGTCTATCTGATTGTTAACGGCGGCCGACGTCGGCCCGATGCACTTTTACCCTTTTGGTTCGGCCTCCTCTACTATGTATAGAAAAAGAGTAAGCTGTAATTAATTCATTTGTTCGTTCGTTCCTTTGTTCGCTCTTTCGTTCATTGACAAGAGCAGTAAGATAATAATTACCTTGGCAGACGCCAGTCACTGAGTCGTGGGTGAATCCCTTGTGACAGAGACAGCGGTAGCTGCCAGGAGAGTTCTCGCATCTCTGTTCGCACGCGCTGGACTGACACTCGTCCACGTCTGTAAGAAAAGAGTAGCATGATAAGCAAAGAACGGTATGGAACGCCAAATGACTGCGAGAAAATGGGAAACGCAGTTTTGTTATATATGTATTTCGGGTCACAAGAAACATTTCCTTAGTCAATTTGGCGTCAGATGAATACGTTTATTTATTTTTTTTATTTGTTTTAGTCAAAGTAAACCAAGAAGCAAATAACATCAATATGCACGCAACCACTGCTACTGTTTGCAACACGATACTACACAGCATAAAAGACTCGTAAAGTTGTACACGTCTTTTTAAGCCGAGCAGTAGTGAGGTTATAAATGAATAGAAAAGGGGAGACTGCCAGTGCTAATATTTTAGGAAGGTTACAAAGTAAAGTAGATAATAGCACTGTCAGGGGAGAGAAGTGTGCATGATCGACCAGTGATCATAGATCTACTGTGGCCAAAGCACAAAAAAAAAAGAGATAGGAAAGAGAGGGGGCGCTAAAAAAAATAAAAAAAATAAAAAAAAGTGGCTGAAAGCAATGCATATGGAAGCCCCCCCGAAGGGGGGCGTATCACATATCCCACTGTTCCAGCCACTCAGTGCATGGAAATTTAAATCTAGGTCCCCCCAAGGGGGGTCCAGATATTTAGCCGGTGTGGACAGCTGTTTCGGTCTTGGCGACCTCTTCAGCACACCATCGGCAATACTGGAGGAGGCAGGAATTTCTGCCTACCTGCAATGACAACCACATTTTACTGTGGCGTCGGCAGGGGCATACATTCCATGCCACCACCTAGAGCCAAATTTCCATGCATCCTAAAAGAGAACCTACCAAAAGGGGGGAAGGGGTTGCAGTCGATATTGTAGTAGTAAATGAAAAGAAAATAAAATAGAATAGTAGTGAGGTTACGTTTACGCCGAACGACTACCAACAACGAACGAGAGCGAAGTCGCGGCGGATAACCAGAAACACAGCAAAAACCAAAAACCAAAAACACAGCACTCCAAACATCTCCAAGAGGCATCGATCCTCATGAACCCTCCGGGCTCATGAGGATCGATGCCTCTTGGAGATGTTTGGAGTGTGAATTGTTTTGCTCATGGTGAAATCAGTTTATCCGCCGTGATTTCGCTCTCGTTCTTTGTTGGGAGTCGTTCAGCAAAAACGTAATCTCACTAGTAGCAATCATGAGGTCAACACAAAACTGCTGTTGACGAAACAATTAAAGCTTTTATGATAGCGATTTTGTTACCTTCACAAGTTCCATTCTCGGTCTCGCTGTATCCTCTCTCACACTGACACCTGTATTCACCGGGGTAGTTGACACACAAAGCCTTCATATCCCGGCATTCCTGCTGCACGCGCACCGTGTCACACTCGTTGACGTCAACCTCACACGTCTCCCCACGCCATCCGGGTACGCATATACAACCCGTTATGACGTCGCAGCGCTCTAAACCAATGCCACAGGCACACTCGTTGGCGCAGCTGCTGCCGTAGGTTCCCTTGGGGCAACCTGAACAGAAACTCTATTTCAGCTGTAGCGTAGGAACCCGAGCAGTAGTGTAGGAGCCTGAGGAGAGGTAGGGGCTGGGGGTAGAAGTGTGCCTAACCATAGCAGAGTTTTGATTTTTATTACTAAGGCCAACTACTTTCCAAAAGTTAATACTATTTACTTTCCAAACTTGCAATATCAGATGTGTGCCACAGACTAACACAGACTAAATGCCCTAAAATGTTTGCCTAGGGTGATACGAACGGAGCTAAAAAGATATATACATCCATAAACAACTTGCTCCTGCAGATGCTTATGTAAATCTATGCCTCTTGCTTTTGCCGTTTTCCTGGCTGTATAATTATATTCATATTACTTTCAAAAATGTTTGTTGCATCTGATATTTTTGTGTATACGTGGACACATTATTTTCTCGCCGTTAGATATATGTTATTATTGACTGCACGGAGGCTGACCCTAACAAACCAATCAATCAACAGATCCATATATGAATGAATGATGAAATAAGTAAATAAATAAATAAATAAAACTGAAAAACATAAATACATAAATACACAAAGTCATGAATAAATAGGGAAAGTGTTGTGTCAAAAACAGATCGTATTGTTTTCAGTGTATACATATTTTCATAATATTACCCAGACAAGTCTTTCCATCGTTGTCAAGTTTCATTCCAGAGGGACAGGAACAGAGGTAGCCTCCCTGAGTGTTTGTACAAGTATGAGTACATCCTGATGTGCCCTTTGCGCATTCATTTATATCTGTGGACAAAACATTATACTTGACAACACAAACTACTCAGTCAGCGAAGGTCCTCGGGCCCAGAACGGCCGCAGTGAGCCCGCGCACGGCTGTGCGCGGGCCCACTTCGGCCGTCTTGGGCCGCAGAGTGTTTTGCTACTGGGGTAAGAAACTGTGATATGACTTAAAAGTGTCTGTACTCATTTTAATGTTCAGCGTGTACTTTTGATTTTGATTTTTAAAATGTGATTTGATTATGTATCAGCAAGGGTGGACTCTTCAAGGATAGTGTCCCTTTAATTAAACAACAATACGTTGCACATTCTACTTACACGTAGAACGTAACATTTGCTACCTAAACATAAATATGCATCAATGCTGTGCTCATACATATTAAAAGCGTCTTAAAGCCAGTAACCAAACATGATAATTTGCTACAGCTTAAAACTGCCTATAAAACATGACAATGCACAGTGTCCCTTAAAGGTTTTCTTTAGTATCTAATGAACCAAAGCGCAAAGAGACAAAACAAGACTGTAGATTTTACTATTTTCTGCCCAGCCCACTCCGCAAAATACGCAATTTCACAGTCCCAATAAAACTCGGCTCACCAGTGTTCATCAGTTGAAGCGGAACCATATGCATGGCAGCGTATTTTAAGTAAATTACTCTTGCAAAAAAATAAATAAATAAATAAATAATAATAAATAAATAAATAAATAAATAAATAAATAAATAAATAAATACATAAATAAATAAATAAATAATAAATAAATAAACAAATAAATAAATAAAGGTGTGCGTGTTGAGAAGTGCAATTCGTTCACCTCACCAGCTGGCAGTGAAATGAGACACGTGCACTGATGCGTCGGGGTTTTGTGACGTCGCTGGTGTCTCGGACACATATAATTTTCACCGCTGACTGTGCAGCAAACGGTGAACTCTTTAATAAATAAATAATAAATAAATAAATAAATAAATAAAAATTGCCTCAGCACTTGAGGTCATTAGAATGGCATCTGAGACAATTACAAAACACTAATTCGCATCGTACAGTTTTAGAGTGCAAAATGTTCACACTTACCCGCGCAAGCCTGTTGGTCACTTCCAAGCTGATAGCCTTTTCGACAGAAACAGACAGGCCGGTCATCAGCGTCACTCAGAGTACAGCCGTGAGTACAGCCGAGTCCTGTTTTCCCGGCGCATACGTCAGTAACTGAAAACCATAATGGCGACGTACTGAGACCACACAATGATGACATCTGCGTGAAATGTTCCAGAATCGCAGACCTGCATACAATTTATCCATTTACTGACGGGGACATTCGAAGGATATCCATCTGCAAGAGACATAAACCCTCATGTGCCCCCGCTGTCGCGGGGGCACATGAGGGTTTATGTCTCTTGCTAGTCCTGTGGGTTTTTTTTAATGACTATTTTGGTTCCCGTTACGTTTTGTTCTTCAAGCGAATGTCGGTCAGGGTGCAGTGAGTTGAGACGTGCATTTCGCGTCCGCTGACAGCAAAGGGGTTAACTTATGCAATCCATTGTTAGTCAAAACCTACAACAGCACAGTGCACGTATCAAGAGAAGTCACTCAATGCTGGTCAAAGAAACAGTTCGATCCCACAGGGGATCTAACTGTTTGTTCGTCCAGTGCAACGTTACTTCCCTTTGCGTGCGCACTGACATATCTAGCAGTGCTTGCCTCAACTTTGGTTTATCCAGTACACTGTGCCAGTCAGGAGTGGTAATTAAACTAGCACGGACATTAAATGACTGTGTAAGATTTACCTACGGGCCTAAAAAAAAAAAAGACGGTGTAATATGTTAAAAATGTTCGCTATATGTTATTTGTACAAATGTAATATTCTTACCGCGGATTTAGTTTGTCTTTGATACTCATTTGTTTACATGTGCTTGTTATAATTTTGTGAAGCCATAAAGACAAATTTCCAATTCGATTGAACATTAATATATGTTGTACCGAACTTAATTGAACTGAACTGGCATTATTGAATTGAGTTGAATTGAATTAAATTGAATTGAATTAAATTACATTTAATATTTTGAATTGAATTGAATTGAACTGAAATGAATTCAATTGAATGGATTGAACTGAACTGAATTAAACTGAATTGAACTTAACTGAATTAATAATTAACCCATACATTCTTTAATTTTCAATAAGTATGCAATATTACGCATGACATAATAAACATATTTTGAATCCTTTCATCGCACAGTGCGTTTCTGTAGTGTGTCTTAATTCAGGGCCAAAGGGTCCCCAGACAAAGGGTCCCCAGCCATCTAAGGAACATGGATTCAAAGTGGTGTCAGCAAGAGGCATAGATCAACATGAGCCCCAGCAACTGCGGGGGCTCATGAGGATTTATGCCTCTTGCAGGTTGGTTGTGTTCAGTTTCTCTCGACAATGAAGAGACTAATCTTTACGAATACGTGAAGATCTCCAAACCGTAACCAGTACCAATGGTCAGACGGATTTTTAAAACCATTTCCCCATTTTGAAACATTTTCAAAATGGGAAAATGGTTTTGAAATCTATCTGTAAATTGGTCATTAAGGACAAACGATCCAAAAAGGTATGCCTTTTCGAACACTAAAAAAAAAATCATTTACCTCGAGTGCATGTGGATCTGTCCGTGTTGAGTCTGTAACCATAGTAACAGTCACAGTTGTGGCTGCCTAGCACGTTGACACAGATCTGTTCACATCCGTGTCTTCCGCCAGAACATTCGTCGATATCTGCAATGTGAAAATGGCACACGATAACAGGCACATTGTATATTGTTGACGATGCTGTCCTTGTTGTTGTTTGTGTGTGTGTGTGTGTGTGTGTGTGTTTGTGGAGTGTGTGTGTGTGTGTGTGTGTGTGTGTGTGTGTGTGTGTGTGTGTGTGTGTGTGTGTGTGTGTGTGTGTGTGTGTGTGTGTGTGTGTGTGTGTTTTAAAGAGATGGTATCCTTTTAAAATTTAACGAAACGTGAAATATAAGATTTTTTCACCCATTTAGCCCCAACACCTTAAAGCAGGAGATGGATGGTCCATGATCATTCAAGGGTAGTGCCAGATTAGCTTGGCGCCATACGGCGCCAAGCTAATCTGGCACTACCCTTGAATTATCACGGTCTATCCGTCTCCTGCAAAAGGTACATAATCGTTAAGTGACACCTCCAAAATAAAGGGAATGTGGTCTTGGGACTAAATTTAATTTAAAGTGGCTGATACCTGTGCATGTATCACCTGTCCTGCGATACCCAGGCATGCACTGACAATAGAAGCCGCCAGGTACATTCACGCACTGTTCCATATCACTGCACGTGTTGAGGCCAGACAACAAGTCACATTCGTCAATATCTATAGAAAACACAAAAACAAAATCATGCATTTAGTATCGGGGACTAGAGACAGGAAAATGATCAGTCTGCCCCAGTTTAGCATAAGCCAGCATGACCATTATTTTGTTTAGAAAATTTATATTTTCATTGCAGTGACAATCTCGCTTTTCACAAAAACTGACATCGTCCCTTCTGTTTTCTTTCTAAATCAGGACAGACGCGAATGATTCATATGTGCATCTCAGTTTCCGTTAATATTATTAATTAGTTGTCACTGGATGTTTTCAAGAATTTTCTCGCGGCGTAAATAAACTAACTTGATTAATATTAAATTGAAGTGAAAAAAAGTTTTTTTTATACAATAAATTTAACACATCAAATCGAAATTTGCCTTTGGCCTTCGTTCTACGTCACATATATAAATAGCTAAAACCAAACACTAAGATAACACATAATTACACATTAAACACTGGAAAGAACATCAGAGATGTGCTCCCTTAACTTGCGCGCTGTAGACTTGACTTGATCTTTTGCAGTACAATACAATACAATACAATACAATACACTTTTGTTGTGGTTGTTTCGATTCTAAGACATAAAACAACGATTATAGCCAGTTATTCTGTTTTCTAACAATCTTGATTAATTACACAGGTAACTGCAATATTTTGCAGGATGAATCGGTCAATGTACAAGCTGACTTCACTTCTCACTGGAAGCAGTACAGCTCAGCGTCAGAAATAACGCGGTACCCGGGAGCCATAGCGTCAGACAGCGTTAATCGCGATCTTGTTATTGTAGTGCTGAATGTAAAATTTAAAACAAAATCTAAATATTGGTACGCAAAAGGTCCTCAGGCCGACGCCAGCCTTACCTGGCCCGCGCACGGTCGTGCGCGGGTCAGGTAAGGCCGACATCGGCCCGAGGTCTTTTTGCTCTGCGGGCGTCTCCGTGGGAGCCAGAGACCTGTGCGCGTTAGATCCTGTACCTCGAGGTATACTGAAGCGCGTAGCACTGAGGCAGACCTGTGCTAGCATATCTACCTTCACAGCTGCCTGTAGAATCCATCCTGTAGCCCTCCCTACACCTGCACGTGTACGATCCCCTGGTGTTGTCACACACTTGGTCCCTGCCGCACACGCTGGGGATGTGATCACACTCGTTCACGTCCTCCTCACAGTTGTCCCCCACCCAGCCCGCCTGACACACGCAACCTTTCACCGGGTCACACCCCGCGCCACGCCCACTGCACGTGCAGGTCAGATCACAGTTCTGGCCATAACGCATCCTGGGGCAAGGAGCGCACGTGCGTCGGTCGTCTGTCAGAGTGTACCCAGGGTAGCAGTAACACGAAAAACCGCCGTAGTAGTTGAAGCACAGCTGGGGACACACGCCGTCCGCACATTCGTCGTGATCCACGCAGGTCCGGTTGTCGGCGTGGTCAAGGTCGTATCCACGGCGACAGAAGCATTCCGGAACTTGTTTTCCGGTGGTGGGATCAACCTTAAGTCTGCAGCCTTGTGAGCATGTGGTGTTCCTGCATAAAACAGCCGCGGCTTCGTTCTGAGTGCAAGTAGTACCAGAACCGTCAAGACTGTACCCTCTTTCACAATGGCACGAGTAGCTGCCTCCTGTGTTATTGCAAATGTGTTCACACTCGTCCGAATTCTCCTGACATTCGTTGATGTCCCAACAGGTGTACCCATTACTGTCCAAGCGAAATCCAAGATTGCACCCGCACTCGTAACTCCCTTCAGTGTTGAAACAGTTCATATCGCATTTGTTCGTTGTCAGCTTCGAGCATTCGTCAACGTCTATGCAACGCTGTCCAACAGGATATGTTGAAGATCCTGAATCAGGATTTTTAACAAATCCTGCCGGACATGGCCCACAGTCGTATCCTGTTGCGTTGTCCCCTTGCTGCTCCGGAGTCAGATCGGAGCAGGTCTGCTGAGCTAAGCACGGACTTTCAGCACAACCATTCCTGTCTCTCTCACAGTCGGGACCGTCCCAGGCGGGGCGACACACACAGCGGGCGTACTGAAAGTGATAGTTGCCTCTGTTGGAGAATGACGGGCGGGAAAAGTCGCATGTCCCGTGCCCGCTACAGTTTGAACACATCACGATGGGAATGACGACAGACGGAGCTTCGACGTAAGCATCTTTACCGTAAACCCTGCAAACAACAATAGATATGTAATAATACTCATCCTTTTGGATTCTGGTGTTTAACCCTTATCATTCGGAATACACCAGGATGAGAAATAAGTTTGACTAAAATAGTTCAAGCGTAGTGCCAGAATAGCTTGGCGCCTCTAGGCGCCAAGCTATTCTGGCACCACCCTTGAACTTAAGCCATTGGTCTAAACCCAAATCTGTAAATACTATAAAGTAGCCTGCATAATTATGGCAGTGTAAAAAATTTGAAGCTTTTAGCCTCAGTATGATATGGGTTAACCTATAGCTTATTGTACAATTTGTACAAAAGGGGAGAGGGGGGGGGAGCAGTAAAGATCCTACGCTCATTTTTTGTCAAATGCTATTTTTTCCTTGAAGTACAAACATTGCCACACGGGTTTAAGAAAAAGAGAAGGATCAAAACCCTTTTAGGACAGGCAAATCGAAAACACAATGATTCCGAACTGAGATTATTCCAGAAGAAGGATCCCAGATCCGAAACTTGTGTTTCTATTTTTCCTGTCCTAAAAGGGTTTTCAATCTCTCATCTTATGTTCTTTTCATATTTTCATTGTATTTCAATTAAAATCTATCTTTCCCAAAAATGGTTTATTGCCTTTTGTTATCATGGGACAGTAGGAGTAATCGTCGTCCTCATACTAGTAGTAGCAGGAGACGTCGTCGTCGTAGTAGTAGTATAAGTAGTAGTAGCAGCAGTAGCAGCAGCAGAAGAAGAAGAAGCAGTAGTATACTGACGAGCA
>BTPG01000001.1:288015115-288135222 GCA_036245525.1 Semisulcospira habei | reverse complement strand
TTGTCGCATTTCTTTTGCTCGTCAGTATAAAAGTATGGTATATGGTTCAGAGGGTGTGTATAGTACTATAGACAGTTTGAAATAGAACTAGAACTGTTTATTATGGTTCTGGACCATCACTGTGTCTTCTAACAAGGAAGGTTGATGTGTTATATAGATTCAAGATTACTTTATTGTTGCTGTAATAGAAGATAATCATACGCAGCAAAAATTGTCTTGCCACCACAGGTGCTGCTCACATTCACTCACTCGCTCATTCCACAAATTACAATAACAGAGCTACGAAATGGACGGGTGAAGACCGTCGCCAAGGCATTTAATGGCCGGCGCCAGTGGCCTCATCCCGACCCGAACCTCCCTGACAAAAACAGAATGCTAAGACAATCATATGTCTCCTGAACACACTAGTATATGCTCTTTTGTTAAATTCCTACTTGACTAAAGCTAGTACAAAAAAATACAATTTAACAACAGAAACAAATCACCGTCGAAAAGGAAAATTATCTCCGATCTAGGCAAAATAAAACAACGGTCAAAGCTGCACACGGAGGCCCGTCGCTATAGTACAGCGCCGATGTTAAGAAGACACCGCTCCGACAAAGTCCGTCAACATCATTTATAACACATAATATCATGATGGTAACAGTCATGAGTCATTAAAATGAAATAAAACCAGCACCCACACACACAGTCATTTTCACTGGCAAGTTTCTAATTTAAAATAGTCATCAGCTATTGTTTGTCCTGCTCGGCTACTATTGTTTCATAACGGTACACTCCCTTTTGCGTTGATACGGCGTAAAAGCGTCGATGTGCATGATTCGACTGTTTATCACTGAATAGCTTGGTCTGGTTAGTCCAACACTCTGTTTTAACAAATAAAGGATTTTTTTGCGTGAAGTATTTTGCCGTACTTCAAAATATTTTGCTTAATACTGAAAATGGCTGATGGCCATTTTCAGTATTGAGCATAATATTTTTGTTTTCGCCAAAGCGAACCTTTATTTGATGGAACAGAGTGTTACGAGAACCAGACCCAACATGATGTCCAACCTAACTACACACCAGCACGCACGGATGCACACACACGCTCGAACACACACACACACACACACACACACACACACACACACACACACACACACACAAACACACACACACACGCATGCGCGCGCACACACACACACACACACGTACGCATGCGCAAACACAAACGTACGCACGCGCGCACGCGCGCACGCGCACACACACACACACACACACACACACACACACACACACACACACACATAATCTTACAATCTTAAATCTCTTACATTGTTCTCCAAAGTCATAATGGATGCGTCTTTCGGACATATTGCTGGGCAACATGGCACCAGACGGAAGAATGAAATCGTCGTCCTTGACCCCGTTGAAATTTCCCATCAGCCCTCGCGTCTGACCTTGAAAGGTCAAGGGCATGTTGACAACCACGGTCAGTGCCACTCCGACTGTTACAGCGGCGCCGCATCCTATAACATTAAGCCCATTAACCATCTTATACCCTGCAAATATGCATGTAGGAGTCAAGAAAATATGAACGATTTCCTTTTAACCCATTTAGCCGAACCGTGTGTCCCGAATTTGTACAGTTGCAGGAGTTGGATCGACCTATGATAATGCAAGGGTAGTGCCAGATTAGCTTGTCATCATGCGCCAAGCTAATCTAGCACTATCCTTGAATTATTGTGGTCCATCCATTCTGCTGTAGTGGTTTAGGGCTGAATGGGTTAAAGTACCCTTACGCATAAATCTGAAGACACATTACAGCACCATTTGTGTTTGTTATGCCTAGTCGACACACCTAATGAACTTTAACAGCAGTTTGGACACGCAGCAAAACCAGCACAATAGCACTTTTTGTGTATTCTGCACAACCGTTAGCGTGTCAATCTATTTTTTAGCTTTATCTCGTACTGAAAGCGATGTATTTATAGAACGGAGCGGAGTCATTTTCAGGTTACTTGCTATCAAGTCGACGTGTGCTGAACTGTATTTTCCTGGGTCTAAATGAATCATAGCTAGACCTGTACGTAGCGTTTCGTAACCATCTGTTGCAGAAGTGTATCTTTGAACAGTGACGACGGTAGTGGGCCAATAACAAGAACGGATATAACAAAATGAGGAATTGTTGCAGACGTCACGACTACGCCGTTTTGATGTAAATTATTCCCTTATATCAAGGCTACGCGTTCTGTTATAATTGGATTGAACTAGACGAAAAACACCGAAACGAAAGCGTTAACTCCTTAACTGACGGTGGTCGCGAATAGTGCTTCTGAAATGTTTCTTGATTCAGCGGGTGAAGAACACAATGTAACACTTATGCATAAAGAACACAATGTAACACTTATGCATAAAGAACACAGGACTAGCCGCAGATGGGTATAGCGTGCGCTGTGCCCCAGGAAGTAAGGGGAATAAATTGGGTTTTTTTTTTACCTGAAGGATATGAGAAGGCGAGTGTGTTCCCGTCTCTAGCAAGCTTGAAATCTTCAGAATCCACAAGAAAATCTGTCTGGTTCTTGAATTGATAACTGTAGTCTGTCCCGTTGGCGTACACGATCAGGGCTGCAGACATGAATTTAAACTGCTCATTTGAGAGCGATGTTGCACATGATTGGCTAATAGTAGTACTCGACCCGTCCGATATCACTTGACCTTCCTCCTTAACTCATTCTACCCCAACACCAAAATCCAGAAATTTGGCCGTTGTTCTCTGAAGACTGCATTGCAGTGGAGGACACAGATCGACCATGATAGTTCAAGGGTGATGCCAGAATAGCTTGGCGCCCATAGGCGCCAAGCTATTCTGGCATCACCCTTGAACTATCATGGTCGATCCTTATCTTGCTGTGGTGTGTCTGGGGTAGAATGAGTTAACGCAAAAGTATTTTTTCAAGAATGACAGGAAGTGCGTTTTTTATTTTAATTTATTTGTTATTTATGTATTTATATATTTATTTATTTATTTATATATTATTCATCTGTATGAGGCCACACGGGCATTTTTGTAAATCGTAACATCAGACTCGTAAATGTCAATAACATAAAATGTGCACCAGATTTCGTGTCCTGGAAGTTGCGAAACAAAAGCCGCGAACTCCTTTGGAATTATTAACAAGTATTCATCACTGATTTAGGCATAGCATTATCTTTGTACAATTATCTTTGCACACAAAACTGATATCCATCAATTTCAGTGCAATCTCTTCACTGACATAAATATGCTGAAAAAGCTCAACCGCAAAGATAACAAAACGTCTTGAACACAGCGATAAGAAAAGTCTTGAACCGCTCCCCTCCCCCCCCCCCTCCCACCCCCCTCGCAAATACGGGTCACGCGCATTTGCAAAGGGAGCGGAAGCGGGGTGGGTCGGGTCAAGAGGTTAATTATGACTGTGTTCTTTAACAGTGCTCTTGGTCATGAGTTCTCTTTCGTGGGCGCCTCCCTGGAAAATCTACCAAGATTTCAATGTCAGTAATTTCGTATGTAAGTTAACCACTTTGCGCATGCAGTCACCGGTACTGTTAACAGTACCGGTGACTGCATGCACAAAGGGGTTAAGGCGCACTCACATGATCTGTCTGCTGGATCCCGCGCGACAAAGATCCTGACTCCGTTTTCCTCGGCGCCGAATGCGGTGAACACTGTCGCGTTGGCCTGTTTCCCGCTCTCTGTTTCCATAAGGTCGGTGCGTCCTTGCAGGGTGAAAGCTACAGAGGACGTGTTCAAGGTCACCAGTGTGTACTCACCGAAGCCGTTGAAGGTGTATGGTCTTTCGTCCATAGTAATGATGTGTGGGTCACCAAAGGTCCACGCTAAAAAGTTATTATTATTATTATTATTAATTAATTAATTAAATTTGATGGTGTTCGCATGTACTTTGTAAGGGACACTTTGGAGTGAAATCATATTCTGATGTGGTTGCCTCCTCTGATTTTTCCCCATTTTCTGACGAAGTCTTGAACCGGTAGATTACCTGGAAATGCTTACACAATCAGCTTGTGAAGAAAGCCAAAGGACGCACAGACGGACAGACAGAAGGACAGACTAGACAAATAAAAAGGGATGAAGGGATAGACGGACGAACAGACGAATGAATGTTTGTACGAACGAACTGACGGACGGACGCATGATGATGACGATGATGTCCATTTGTTTCCAGTCAAGTTTTGTCTGCTCAAAGGAGGTGTCAAAAAAGGAAGGATGCAAAATCACCATGAAACCAAAGACAGAAAAAGATATTGACCCTTCAAGACTTTTTCCGTTATAAATTAATAAGTTATAAATCGTAGATGGATGCATGGATAGATGCGCGAATGGACGGATGCGTGGATGGATGGACGCTTGGATACATGGATGCATGAATGGATACGTTAGTGAGGTTTCGTATGCAACAAACGCCTCCTAACAACGAAGGAAGAGAGAAATTACGGCAGATCAACCAAAAAAATCAACAACAAAAAACCGGGTAGGGCTTAACGTTTTTGTCCACCGCAAAGGTGATTTCAAAGACCGGGCACCAAAAAGAAGTCTCAACAAATTTTGACCCGATCTGAGTTCTGACCCGCGAGCTTTCTAACGAGAGTTAAACCCTCTACCACCAAGCCACCCAGCTCCCCACGGCAGATAAACAGCATTTATAATGAGCATAGACAACACTCCAAACATCTACAAGAGGCATAGATCCTCATGCGCCCATGTCTCTTGGAGATCTTAGGAGTGTTGTCTGTGCTCATGGTAGAGGTTGTTTTTCCGCCTTGATTTCGCTCTCGTTCGTTGTTGCGAGTCAAAATGTAGTAAAACTGTTGCCGCAAGGATTTCGTATGAACGGAAAACAGAAAATAGAGGTGAAAAACCCTTTAAGTCAGAAACATGAAACACCACGTTTCGGATCAAAGATCCTTCTTCTCGGTGATATGGAAACGATATGTTGCGAGTCGTTCCTTTCAAACGAAACCTCACCATTGAAAACAGAACGTCGGAGACACGGTCCTCTCTGCTAGAACATAGCGCTGACTTACCAAACCGAAATGGTTCACTGCAACTTTGAGTAGGTCTTAGGTCAACAAAGGCTTCACACAACCAAGGAAAGTCACGGGCGGCCATTTCGCAGCAAGAGTGATGTGCTGCTCTGTCTTCCCTCAGGTAGTGGGGAACTAACGATGAAAAACTGGGATTGAAGGCTGTCGCCGTGCCAGCATCAGGCGCAGCCCTTACAAGTAAACCGTTTGCTCTGTAGCAGCACAACTAGAACAAAAAAGAAATGAACGAACGAACGGACTAACGAAAGAATGAATGAGTGCGTGAATGAAGGGAGAAAGAAAGAAAAAAAAAAAAGAAAGATCTATCAGCGGACTTCTACACTACCCGATCTTTATTTACATGAAAAGAAAAGAGGCATTATGTTAACTCAATCGAAATGTGCTGCACCCGGATACGCGGCGTAAAGTCGCGTATCCGGATGCGGCACGTCTCGAATGTGTTAACACAGCTACTGATTCCAGTTAGAGAATATATATATGCCTATTGCAGAGAAATTGGCCTATATACGTAAGTACAACCTGCCAGATTTTCATAAGAGTATAAAGTTGGTGACGTGTTCACTATAAACTCGCTGTCAAATACATTTTTAAAACAACACCTATCAGTTAAACGTCATGTTAAGCATACATGCTCCAGAAAGCATAAAAATGTAGATGAAACTATGCTTCCACTTTCATATTGAGGCTCACCTTCACCTTTGTTTCAAAGCGCCAATCAACCGCGACCAAAACAGCTACCGACAGCCACAGGGTTAAACCTCTTGTGCACGCAACTACCGGTACTGTGAACAGTAGCGGTGGTCGCATGCGTGAATGGGTAAAATATCGTCTGTTACGGCAACAGAGGCTCATTAGAATCGTCTTGACAACTCACTTTTCCATAAGGAAGAAACTGACGCCCGGCGACTTTGGACAATCTGTAACATTTCTGTACAACACTCGTAGAACGCTCGGTGGTAGGGCTGGGTACCCACGCGTTCATCGAGTCTATTCTCCGTGTGCGACAGGGGCATTTTGGTAGACTGTTAAAGCCTGCAGCTCTTTCGCTCTTCAGGTTTCTGTTTTCTGCGATCCATCGGAAGCATTCCTCTGCAGGATCAGATGAGGCGTCCCCAAGTTTGAAGAGAAAGGTTCCTTTCCGCACTGGGGTACAAGTACCGTGAACTTCAAATTTATAAATGGCAAGATCGAACATAACAAGTAGGGTAATTTAACTATGGTGGGGTTATGATCATATATTACAGTGAAATTCCAATCTATGAATTTGTAGATGAACCGAAAATGTGTTTTAACCCGTTTAAACCCACGCCCGCATTTCTCAAATGTTGGTGGTGTCACCTAACGACTGTGTGCCCGTTGCAGGAGATAGTTCGACCATAATAATTCAAGGCGCCAAGCCAGTCTGGCACTACCCTTGAATTATCATGGTCGAACCATCTCCTGCTGTAATTCGTTGGGTTGGTTGTACATTGCTTAACGTCCCGAAAGCAACAAGACTTTCTCAGGACGTGCCTGCACTGCTGGTGAAAGAAAACAAAACTAAACAGAATATTGAATGTATGTCGCGAGCCGGTCTAATACGCTAAATAAACCTAAGACCATTTAGCAACACACATCCAATATCAAGAGCTACAGGCAGCGCAGACAGTAGGGAGAGTTTCAAAGAGGAAAATACAGGTGAATGGACCAAGGGTAGACAGAAACACATGCCCCAGAATAGAGAGGAAAACCCACCCTGTGGGGCTGACCAGGGTGACCCTGGGAACTAAAAAGCAGTTAACCCCACCCATGTCTCCCAGGGCAGACTCGGGTAGGGTTTAATTCGTTGAGGCTAAATGGGTTAATTGTTATAGTCGAAGTTAGAGAAATGTAAAGAGATATCAAGAAGAACAAAATGGGCCGAATCCTCTAAAACAAATGTTGTTGGGATGATGTATCCAACTTTTCTTGTATCCGACTTTGCCTTGACTCATTTTCTCCCAACACATCACATCAAGATAGGGATCGACCCTGATAATTCACGGGCGATGCCAGAATAGCTATTCTGGCAGCACCCTTGAACTATCATAGTCTACCTGTCTCCTAAACTGTAAAGCTGTCCTCAAAATGTGGGGATTTAGTGTCTATGACACAGTTTACATTATTTTACATTAAACTTCGGATGTATAACGACAAAAACACTGCGAATACCAACCACACGCAAAGACATAAATCTATTCGAAACTCCGCACAGACACACTACTGGATACGGCAACGTCATGAAATAGTTTAAATTACGTTATAAGTCTATTATGTATAAATTTATATTTCTTTGACGTAGGTCATGTCTAGGCGTGATCCAAGTCAGACGATTTCTGCTTGATTTCTTTCATGCCGCGCATCCGATCGCGGCTGGCCGCAAGTGAGTTAAGAAACGCAAGCTGCATCCACTGGTAATGAATAGTGAGCTCCTTCGCTGCCAGCTGACGTAGATTGTGCTTTTGAAATTATTGTTGATGCAGCGTTAAAGGTCCCAAACAGTCCAAGAAACATGGATACAAAGATGGTATAGCTCCTCAGCAAGTGGTATAGCTCCTCATGAGCCCCCGCAACTGCGGGGGCTCATGAGGAACTATACCTCTTGCATTTTGATCGGGTTCATTTTTTTCTCGGCAGTCAAGAAGTTAATGTAAAAAAAAAAAAACTGAAAAATTAGATATACTTACTTATATTTCCCTTCAGTGTGTCGATGCGAAGTACAGCCTCAGGGGAATAGGAGTAAGGGACAGGCTGGAATGTTGTAATGCCGTCACTGTAAACACCGATGCCTATGTCGATACTGCTCGGTTGTTTTCCTGCTCTGGGGTTCCAACCCATGCTACCGTGTTTGTAATAGATAAGCGCGTAGGTGGTGGTATAGTCTGAGATGATGGCCACTTGAAAAGTTGCCTTTCCCTCCTGCAATGTTCCAAACTCATGCATACATCCACGTTTCGTACAAGTTTTATTGTACAAAATAAAACAACGTAAATTTATACAATTTTATCACATATTTACTTCACTGTAAATGTAACAAGATGGAATGAACCATAACCCACAAAGTCCCTTCTATATGGGAGCTGTCCTCGCTGTCGCTTTTGCCTTTGACCCGATTCTTATGTTGAATTATCTCCTATTCAAAAAGGCTCGCAGATCTGCCAATGGGTCAGTGAATTCGCTAAGGGGAGCGGGACATACGCATCATTGATTTGTTAAACGTCATTAATTTTTTGTCATGACGTAAGTTTTTGTTTTTACGTAATTTTATATTTAGGTGATATGAGTTTCACTTTCGCTTCATAGGCTTGAGAAAATGTTGACAAAAATAGAACTTCACAGTACAATTTCAGTCTTGCTCTAATTTGTGTGAAAGCAGGTTGACTATATCTAGCTACATGACATACTAAGTACACGGGTCACCTGCATGCTCTTCTGAAAGCGCGTGGATGTGTGTGTGCGTGTTAGTGCGTGCGTGCGCGCGCGCTCCAAACATCTCCAAGAGGCATAGATCTTCATGCGCCCTCCAGGCGCATGAGGATCTATTCCTCCTGGAGATGCGCGCATGTTTGTATAAAAGAGAGAGAGCCGCGCGCGAGATAGAAAATGACGTCATATTTAGAGTATTATGTCAGCGTCTGTGTGGTGACGGAGTTGCCTCTTTTACGTCACCGCCAATGTCTGACTTTCTCTAGAAGTAAAGTTTGTTTTTTGAGTGTTTTAATTCTTTTCTGAAAAGAATTAATTTTTACTAAAGACGTTGAAAGGATACAAAGTTGACTAACAAACTCATCCAATGTCTTTCTCCAAACTAGCTAGTGACAAAAGTTCTAGTAAATATGACAAAAATTACGGACTCTAATCTGGGTCAACCGACTTCCAATAAACGGTTGATTATGTCTTCAATAAGACATTCAGTTACAATATGCTCGGAGGCTCTCTTAGCCACCCACTTTAGAACGTATTTCGCCAAGTTTCAAGCTTGTGTGTACAGAAATATCAGATATTCTCTTGTTTACATACATACGCACACACATACATACATACATACATACATACATACATACATACATACATACATACATACATACATACATACATATATACGCACATACATACATACATACGCACATACGGCGCTTCGCGCCAAATGTACGTTCAGCAGCGAGGTTAGCGTAACTAGACATGAGGTAATTTTTATCTTGTTAATTGAAGAATTGATAGAGGTGTAGGCCTGCCCGCCTTTGACATCACGGACATGCTATTAAATTCGCCCCACCCCGACCCGTCCTTAAAAGTCTCTTTTATAAATAGAAGGGAGTATTTTATCTCATCGCATCTCATGTCATCTCATCCCAGCCCAATCCAGCCCAGCCAGCCAAGCCCACCCCAGCCCAGCTCAGGTCATTAACATCTCATCATCTCATCTCACATCATCTCTGTGATATGAAAACGATATGAGATGAGATGAGATAAGATGAGATGGTACATTTGTTAGATGGTAGCGCATGTATATCTCATTACGTGTATTAAGTGTGTTTTATGATGTTTTTGTATATGATCGCCTAAACACTGGTTGTATCCCTGCTGTCGCTTTTGAGCGGCAGCTGATCGAGTGGGGCAGCCAGTATGACTCGCCTTGTTGGGCGCTTATGGTGTGTCAGTGCGTGCGGCCCCGTGAGTGTTTGTGTAAGTAGTTTAGGAAGGACAAGATGGAAGAAAGGTCTTCAGACTTAAATCTTTTTATCCGTGGAAAATAAAGATTCATTGTCATTGTCATTGTGTCATTGTCATCTCAACTCATCTCATCTCTTCTCATATCATCTTATCTGATCTCATATCAGACCTCAGCTCAGCTCAGCTCAGCTTAGCTGAGCTCAGCCCAGCCCCGCCCAGCTCATTATCTCAATATCTCATCCCATCCCAGCCTAGCCCTGCCCAGCCTAGCCCAGCTCATTATCCCAACCCAGCCCAGCCCAGCTCATTATCTCATTATCCCACCCCACCCCACCCCATCCCAGCCCAGCATCTTAGTATCTCATCTCATCCCAGCCCAGCCCAGCCCAGCAAAGCCCAGCTCAACTCAGCTCATTATCTCTTCCCATCCCATCCCATCCCATCTTATGCTACTCCATCTCAGCGCAGCGCAGCTCAGTTCAGCTCAGCTCATTGTCATCTCATGTCACCTCACCTCACCTCACCTCACCTCACACCGCCTCATCCCATCCCATCTCCTCAAGAGTAGTGGTTATTGGAGGGTAAATTCGTGATGGTTCCAGTGGCATGGCCAGGGACAGGAAAGAGCGAGGTCAATATCCCAGTTGCAAAGACGATCAAGCTGACGTCGGTCGCAGTGGACCCGCGCACAGCCGTGCGCGTGCCCACTGTGGACTACGTCGGCCCGATCTTTGCTTACTGGGTAGTCACTGGCATGACAAACGATTGTGCTGACAGGTGTTAACTTACATAGGAAGATTCCTTGTGTGTCACCTTGTCCCACGTCGCAACAACAGTAATCTTTGCCTCAAACGTGGTGTCATTGGTGTATTGTCGTATCTCAGTGGTGGCCTTGGATATCACCTTCTTGCTTGTTTCACTTGTATTTTTTGTCACATGTAGGTTGTACCAAACGCCTGTTAAAGAAATGTTGTGAGATACTGTGGCACGTTTGTTTGTGTGTTTGTTTCTTTCTTTCTTTCTTTCTTTCTTTCTTTGTTTGTTTTGTTTCTTTTTGTGTTTGTTGTTTGGTGTGGTTTTTGTTTTTTAAATCAGCAAATAACTTCACATTGATAATAACAAATTAAAAAGCACGTGTGAAATTGATGACATAATTTATACTGATTCGAAAAGGTTTCTGGGAAGTAAAGTATACCACGCAAATTTATGGATATTAGTGTGCTTGTTATACAATATATCATGTCAGTACATGTGTCAAAGAAGGAGAACTTTATGGAGTGGGTACATAAAAGTACATACTCAGTGGGCAAAGGCCATTGGGCCCACGTCGTCCGCCGTTTGCCCGCGCACGGCCGTGCACATTCAGTATAAAATTATAAGTCACAATCGACTACTTCACACCCAAGCACTTTGAATCCCAGAACTAAGTGAATTCCATTCCATAGAATGGAAGCCTTAGAGTCAATCACCTTTTCACCGTGCGCGCTGACCCTCACAGAGCACTGAGACTCTGTCAACAAGAAGCACAACAGCGCTTCCAAGCCGAGGAACACGACTTAACTACTGGTTAATTCTGCAGGAAGAAACTCTAGAAATGCTGCCTCACCTGAATCAGCCAAGGAATGGTTAAGTTTGGTGCAGTAAACGCAGATATAATTCTTCGCTTCTTGGTCCCCGTAGCCGAGCAGCGACACTTTACCGTCCTCGTAAATCTTGGAGAAAAGAAAAGAAAAGAAAAGATTAAGAATGAATTTAACCCTTTTCATCATGACACACTATTGATTAAAAATAGTTCAAGGGTGATGCCTGAATAGCTTGGCGACTGAGGCTGGCGCCTAAGTCGCCAAGCTATTCAGGCATCACTCTTGAACTATCATAGTCAAAGTATTCTGGCACCCCTCTTTCACTGAAATGGTTCATCTTTCTGCTAATCTGTAACTGTTGCCTTCATCGGACAATAAGCACATTTGTGTTTTAAATCGACCTCAAGATGTAATGGGTTAACGAGATACAGATTGTGTGTGTGTGTGTGTGTGTGTGTGTGTGTATGATGGTGTGTGTGTGTGTGTGTGTGTGTGTGTGTGTGTGTGTGTGTGTGTGTGTGTGTGTGTGTGTGTGTGTCTTAGTTATGTGTTGGGCGGATGCGTGTATGTGTGTGTATGTAGGGGAACGGGGTAGTGTAAGAGCAAGTAGCAGTCGTGAAATAATATGAAATCAAAACGGTGTTTTGTGTTCTTGATTTTTATTGTTTTTGCTGCTGTTGTTGTTTTTGGGGTGGTTGTTTGTTTCTTTGTTGTTGTCTTTAAAGACATAACTTTGACCACAGTAATCACAATTAGGAATAATGATGCTCATAAAGTATGCTATTCTGAAATTCATGATGTCCGGGACACTTTTGTTTTGTGTCTCTCTTTTTTTCTTTCTTGACATTACCTTCATAGTTATCGTTGCAATCTAAAGATATGTCTCAGTCACTAAGTTAACCGTGTGCCTGTCGGTAGCGCGTTTTGTCGCGATGATCCATGCAGGAATCACCGCGACAAAACGCGATACCGTCAGCCAAATGCTTATTATAACATAGCGACAAACAATAGCCATTAGGAGAAAATGTTTTGAACTGATAAAAAGCAGATTATTTCAATAATTCTACCAAGAGGAGAAAATGATAAGATAACTAAAAACGACAACAACAACAATCTACCTACCACTTGAAGGTACCTAATCATTTATCCTTGAAAAAATAAAATTTCAAAGTTTCATTTCAAATACATCTAACAGCAAGTTGTTTGAAATCATGGTAAAATCGATGCCTCAGAACCACTTCGCCCAAAAAAAGTGATTCAATATTGCACCAGCAAAAGGTGTAGAACATCATGAGTACATATACCTGCAGGGAATCATGAGGTTTTGTTTCTCATGCACTTGGTTAGTGTTCGCTATTCCTTGGCAGTAAAGGCTTAATTGCGACGTACCCAAGTAGCAAAACGTTACCGGGCCCACGGCGGCCGCAGTGGGCCCGCGCACAGCCGTGCGCGGGCCCACTGCGGCCGTCGTGGGTCCGAGGAGGACCTTTGCTTGCTGGGTAATCTTTCATGACTTTAAAAAAAGCACACAAAATACATATCTTAAGGCGATGAGATGGTACTAAAAAATAAATAGTATACTCACATGTATACGATCAGTCCCTTGGCTTCCAAACGGCACGAAAGGCCCCCAGTCGGAAGCGATTATTATTTCCTTGGATGTGACTTTCTGTTCTAATCTGGCATCGCCACTATAAGGTCCGTATGCAAACAGCTCTGAACAGACATAAAAAGCGATCAGTTTAAATTTGCCCGTACGGCTTGCAAAATTACTCCCCAGAGAGATCCATGGGGGAGTACGCCACAAGTGCACATCGATTCAAATGAGATGTTTTAGCATCTCATTTGAATGGAAGCGCACTTGTGATGTACTCCCCACGCAAATACGCTTCTATTCAAATGAGATTTATAGCATACCATTTGAATAGAAGTGTACTCCTTAACCGCGTCTGCATGGGGAGTACTTCCGCAAACGTGACATAAAAGATCTAAATGGTTAACTTACAGCGGATCACTTCAGGTGCATCTCTTTCCTTCGAGATCAGTAACCTTTTGTGATTCTGCCTGTATGCATATTTTGAACAAAATTATTCAGAATGTATTTTTAACTCATTCAGCCCGGCGACTATGCACCTGTTGCAAGAGATGGATCGACCATGATAATTCAAGGGTAGTGCTAATTTGGCACTACTCTTGAATTATCATGGTCGCCCAATCTCCTGCTGTAGTGCATCAGGGCTGAATGAGTTAATAAATTGTATTATATTAGTAATTTATATAAGGGTGTTTTCTTTTTCTTTTTGGGGTGTTTCTTTGCATTGTGCATGGCTGGCAGTCATCTGTTGGGTCCTGAATTTTTGCTTTGCTCTTCTACCCCTCTCCCTTCCGCCACAAAGATTCCAATCAAAATGCTTGCAGGCCTTCCACCTCAAAACACATCCACCGCTGAATATGTCATTTGCTTACCTTCCTGTTCTTGTACTGAATCTGTAAAATAAATGGAAAAATATGTGCTTGAAAAGTAATTAGGAAATAGTAAAATTACACTACAAATGCGTACATACATAGTATGTACAATTTTGTGTTATTATTCTCATTTCATATTTTATTATCTTATCATTATACAAATTATTAGTATAGCACTATTATTATTATTATTATTATTATTAGTAGTAGTAGTAGTAGTAGTAGTAGTAGTATTAATTATTATTAGTATTATTAACATAATCATCCTCAATATCAATTTTTCATTATCATTATTACAATCACATGTTTTGGTATTATCATTATTATTATGATTACATTAAGTATGTGAATCATGCAATCATTTAAAGCAGAAAAATGACTACATTGATGTAAATTGGATTAGGAGCACTTTAAAATGTTACCAGAAAGACAATATCTGTAACAGTTACCACTTGAGTTGATGTTGATGTAGGATCCATTGAAGACATTTACAGCAATGTTTCCTTGTGTGACACTTTTGGTTTTGTAGGTGATGGTTAGATGGTTTGATGTCGAATTCACTGTCACGGGTTTTGGATTCCTATTACAGATCCTGCATTAAATAATTAAAGGCGCATAACAACCGTAAGTGTTCAAAGAAACACTTCTGCAACAGATGGTTAGCGATGGTTCCTTTAGGCACAGGAGGAATCCAGTTCAGCACAGATCATCTTAATGTCAAGTAGTTTCTGCTATTTTCTATATATGCAACACAATTTGCACGAGCAGGAGCTAAAAATAGATTGACGCACTAACGGCTTTGCAGAATAAACAAGTTGTTACGCGTGTGCGTTTGATGCGTGTACAGACTGCCAATGAAGTTCATTACGTGTGTCGATAACGCACAACAAACAAAAATATAGTGCTGAAATTTGTCTTCCGAATTACAGGTAAAAACGATACTTTAAAAAAGGTGAAACAATAACTTTACAGACAGCATGTGCATACGGACAATAACTCCTTTGTGCTTCAGCCACTGGTATATTTACAGTACTGTTTGCTGCATGCACCATTGGGTTAAACTTTTTGCCTGCCATTTCCCAAACTTGATATTATCTCTGAAACCAAGCATCACAGACCCACTGTTGATAACCGAAATTTGGGCAATGCTCTATGAAGACTGTCTAAGCGTTTTATAGGATAGAACGACCACAACCGTTCAAGGGTGATATCTCTGAAATCATCACAGACCCAGTGTTCATTATCCGAGATGTGGGCATTGCCCTTTGAAGACTATTTATAACGACCTTCTGCAAGCAGTAAACATTTAATAGTGCAATATCTCACTTATGCATGTTTGTAACGTATCTTACAATAATACTGGCCGAAAGGGGACTTTGCCTACTTCACTCATTCATCCAGGCAAGACAAGTCAAACAATTGTTCTCAATTGTACATCTGGCTGCTATGATTTACATCCAGGTTCCTATCACGGAGAAGCCAACAGACGTTCAATGTCTTAACATTTAAGACTTCATTAAGGAGTTCATTCTCTTACGATCAAAAGGCATTGGTAAACCTCTGAAAAGTGACTACTCACGTGGATTGTAAAAATGGAGGTAGACAACACTTAAACCATTGCAATGGGAAATTATAGCTATCAAAGCCTGCGATGGAGCAGATTGCTTTGACGTCATAAGATAGCACGACAATGGTAGTTCAACGATGGTGCCAGAACAGCTTGGCGCCATTTGAACATCAGCTCATGACACAACACAACCATGATAGTTCTAAGGTGGTGCCAGTATAGTTTGGTGCCTTGAGTCGCCAAGCTATACTGGCACCACCCTAGTACTATCAGTGTTGTGTTGTGTGTTGAGCTGATGTTCAAGCATTACCTTGACAGCAGGTGAAGATCAGAAGGTATTTCGCTGTCATAAAAGCTGACCACCCCGGTCACACCATCGCTTCCACAGGGTAGGTTAGCGTTAGGAGTTGGTCCCAGGTATAGTGTACTGAACGTGAAGCTTATGATGGTACCATACTCCCCAGACATGGTCCACTGGCAGTCAAGGTCCTCACCGGGAGAATCGGGAAATCGCGGAGAGGACACTGTCCCATTTGGCGATGTAAGCAATCGACTTGCACAGCCTATCTCAGACATGCGATGTAATGAAGATGTAATTCGCACATTTGTAATGTGGGTGTATTGTGTTCAACGTGTGAGTGAATGCTTGTTTCAAGTGAGAGTGTGTGTTGGGTTCAGTTCGCCAAATGAATGTCAATTCAAGTTTGTACAATTAGACTTGCGTTAGTCAGGTTTGATGGTGATGTCAAAGTCGTCATTTCATCATTATGAAAATCATGAGCATGCCGCTGTGAAACACAAGAAGCGTCAAAATTGCAGCTCTCTGCCTTAGCTGCAAACACTAATTTTAAAGTTGAAATGCGACGCAACCGCCATTTGTATAATTCTGGAAAATAACGACAAAAAAGGGCAGTGTCTATCCAAGCGACTGCGGTACTGTTTGCTATACTGCTAGTCGGATATTATTGTAGTGCGCCGAATACACATAGACTTGTAGAATAGTGAAAAGAAATAGCTGGCATGCGCATGGCTGTGCGCTGGCCAGCTAAGGCTGACGTCGGCCTGAACACTTCTTGTTCACAGGACAACCCTGTGGGAGCCTGAGACTTGTGCGCGTTTTATTCCATACCCAGTGCGCAAAGGCCATCGGGTCAACGGCGGCCAACGTCGGCTTGTTGGCGTTTTGCGCATTGGGATATCTCAGTATACTGGAGCGTGCTGCATTGAGACTGACTTGTACAATTTCATAAACTTTAGGCTTGCTGAATACGGAAAAATACAGCACCTGTGAACCACGAAGCGTTGAATTTGTTGCCCGGGGTAGTGGTTGACGCAGCCACTTTCATGTACAGGCTGCTACCGGAGGAGGGCAGTGGGTCCGGGAGACCTGGACCATTGCACCAACTGACCAACGGTTGGCCTTCCTCAGCTGGACCATCGTACACCTACAGACGCAAAAAGTATGTGTGAGATTTTGGTCAGTTCACGTGTATTTTCCGATTCTCTAATTATTATTATTAGGGGACCAGATGTTGCCTCAGACCACCATCTGCTTACCTTAAGAATAAAGCTCAAGTTAAAGACAAGCCGCACAGAGACAACAAGAAGACAGCGCTATAATGTAGGCCTCCTGAGAGAGACTGGAGTGAGAGAAGAGTTCAAACTGGTGCTGTCCAACCGGTTTCAAGCGCTACAGGAGCTAGTAAATGAAGAGGAGGCGGTCAACACACAGCAGCAGTGGAAGGCAGTTAGAGAGGCGCTGAACTCAACCTGCAAAGACACTGTAGGGTTCAGGAAACACCATCACAAGGACTGGCTGTCGGCACAGACCTTGAAGAAAATAGAAGTGAGGAAGCAGAAGAAAGCAGTTGTCAACAACAGTCGCACGTGTGCAGCCAAAGCAAGGGCACAGGAGGAATACTCGGAAGCCAACCGCGAGGTGAAGCGGAGTATCAGGGCAGACATGAGGGCCTACACAGACAACCTGGCAGCAGAGGCAGAAAAGGCAGCAGGCAGCGGCAACATGAAACAGCTCTACGACATTACCAGAAGATTGTCGGGCAAGTATGGCCATACAGAAAGACCAGTAAAAGACAAAGAAGGCAAGCCTATTGCAGACAGAGCAGACCAACTTGACAGATGGGCCGAGTATTTTGAAGAGTTACTGAACAGACCCAGCCCACCCGACCCCCCCCCCCCCCCAAACATCCAACCAGCAGAGACCGACCTACCCATCAGCTGTGACAGACCCAGCCGGGAAGAGATCAGAAGAGCAGTGGCATTTTTGAAGAACGGCAAAGCAGCAGGGCCAGATGGCATCCCAGCGGAGTCTCTGAAAGCAGACCTAGAGACAACAGTGGAGATGCTGTACCCACTGTTTGGAAAGATCTGGGAAGAGGAGGTGATGCCGGCTGACTGGAAGGAGGGGTACCTAATCAAGCTTCCCAAGAAAGGCGATCTCAGCAAGTGTTCCAACTACAGAGGAATCACCTTGCTGTCAGTACCAGGAAAGGTCTTCAACAGGATCATCCTGGAGAGAATGAAGAGCTCCGTTGACCCCCAGCTGAGAGACCAGCAAGCAGGATTCCGGAAAAACCGATCATGTACAGACCAGATCGCCACTCTCCGCATCATCGTGGAAGAGTCTCTGGAGTGGCGCTCCCCGCTGTACGTCAACTTTGTGGATTACGAGAAAGCATTTGACAGCGTGGACCGAGAGACTCTGTGGAAACTCCTACGACACTACAGTGTACCCACAAAGCTCGTCCGCCTGATCAAGAGCAGATACGATGGCATGACATGTCGCGTGATCCACGAAGGGCAGTTCACCAGGGAGCTCCAGGTCAGAACCGGTGTCAGGCAGGGGTGTCTGCTGTCTCCGTTCCTCTTCCTACTGGCCATAGACTGGGTCATGAAGATGACCACAGAGCACAGACGAAGTGGAATACAGTGGACACTGTGGACACAGCTTGACGACCTCGATTTTGCAGACTTGGCATTACTGTCCCACACTCATCAACAAATGCAGGACAAGCCACGAGGCTTGCTGACATTTCGTCCCAAGTGGGCCTCACCATTCACAAACAGAAAACAAAGACAATGAGGCTGAACGCAACCAGGGAAGAACCAGTCTGGCTTGCTGGCACCCCGTTGGAGGAGGTGGAGTCCTTCATCTATCTCGGGAGCATCATAGACAAAAAAAGGCGGCACTGATGCAGATGTCAGAGCACGAATCGGTAAAGCCAGAGCAGCCTTTCTCCAGTTGAAAAAAGTGTGGAGTTCCAGAGAGCTGTCACAACACACCAAAGTCCGGACTTTCAACTCCAACGTAAAAGCAGTTCTCCTATCTGGAGCAGAGACTTGGAGATTGACAAAAACCACAGTCAACAGAGTACAGATCTTCATAAACAGTTGTCTTAGAAGAATTTTGAAAATCCACTGGCCAGAGAAGATCAGCAACGTCAGACTCTGGGAGAGAACAGAGCAGATAACAGCAGAGAATGAAACTGGGCGAAGAAGATGGGGATGGATTGGTTACAGTCTGAGAAAGCCAGCTTTCAGTATCACTAGGCAGGCATTGTCATGGAACCCCCATGGAAAGAGGAAAGAGGTAGGCCGAGAAACTCCTGGCGTCGAGACCTCCAAGCAGACATCAAGAGACTGGGAACCACCTGGAGTAAAATAGAAGGAGAAGCACAGGACAGGAGTAGCTGGAGGTCTCTCGTCGACGGCCTATACCCGGATAGGGGTATAGTAAGTAAGTAATTATTATTATTATTATTAGTAGTAGTAGTAGTTAGTAGTAGTAGTAGTAGTAGTAGTAGTAGTAGTAGTAGTAGTAGTAGTAGTAGTAGTAGTTGTATTTGTATTTGTGTTTGTATTATCATTTAGTATCATCATGATAATAATACACATGTGATAAAAAATAATGATTATGATAACAATAATCATATCATCATCAACATCAACCACCCACCCCCCACCCCCCACACTTTGGTACCGGTCTCAAGCCACTTTACAAATTTCAAATACAAGCGATCAAAAATCTCTGTAACTTCAGTAGCTGAACTGGCCCTTCGTCTGTCTTGTACTGTGTTTGTCTTAAATGGCGTAAATCCGTGTCTGTTACGTGAGTGTGTGTGTTGGGTTTGAGTTCGCGGCGCTTTGAGTCGATTTCCCCAAAATTGAGAAAAAGCGCCTATATAATAACGGTGTTATTATTATTTATTATTATTAAATCAAGAACCGTTTTATCACGCTGATTCATCAAAACGTGAATTCTATATAAGAGACGTATTCATTCAAGCAAAAGTAAACTAGACACACACACATACACACACACACACGCGCACACACATACACACACACACACACACACACACACTTTACGTCAGGATTCTCATATCTGAAATTTTCGATCAGGTAGCCGTGCGCGGGCCAACGGTTTCCGACGTCGGTCCGATGGCCTTTTGCGCATTGGGTCGACATTCTGTCTGAGACAATGTTAAATACATCATATGTGACCATACAGAAGACAAACAAAGCACAGAAAAAAAAAACCTCAAATGTTGCACGGTGTCGTACGTCCCGCATTTGACAACAGTAAAAACAACAACGAAAACAAGGACAACTCTTACTTCGAAATGACTTGGACAGCAGCCTCTTTCCATAGGGAATGAAAAGTTAGACCAAGACAGGTGGATGGATTTGTAGTCTTCAGTAGTGATCTTCCATACGCAGTGAGACACGCAGAAAACTGTCCTGCACCATGTGCCGTATGTTTGCTTCGAACACTCGCTTACAGCCGCCGAGTACTTCGCTGGGTACCCTGGGCTCGTAAAGACGCCTTCTTGCGCGGTGTAGTGACCTCCGCACCCATTTGTTGCTGCAAAGATGCACAGGAAAAACTGTGTGTTCTTTTTCCAAGAAGAAGAGGAAAACGAAAAAGTAGAAGAGAGAGAGAAGTGTTCACTGGTCTGTGTGTTGGGACTTTAGGCCTGACGGTGCAAAGGCACAGATAAGTCCCCATTTCTGTTCTGCTCTCAACTATACGCTTCCCAGCATGCTGACGTTATTGGAGAGGTAACGGTTTGACAGGACGACTCCCAACAACGAAGGAGAGTGAAATCATAGTGGCAAAACAGCGTGTACCATAAGAAAAAAAACGCTCTAAACATCTCCAAGAGGCATACATCTTCGTGAGGTTTGTTTTGGGACGTTCCCCGGGACAAAATCTTCAGCTTTCTAAAGGAAGCCAATTTGTTTCACAAAATATAAGCCTCTGTAGTCTATATAAATCTGACTGTTCTTATGAACTTCGGAAGTCTGTAGACTGTACGATTGACTTGTGTGATGTTTTAGCTAAGAATACTTTTAACTGTAATTGAATCATTATTTGGTGCTGGTCACAAAAAGGAGGAATTGTGGTACAAAATTAAAACTTGAGCAAAGTTGATGAAATTTAATTTGCAGCATTGTGTATCAATCTAGTTTCAGAATTAATTATGAAAAAAAACCTTGAGGTTAGGTTGCTTTGGCATAATATTGCAATTAATCTTCAGGCACTGTGAAGAGGTTTCTAACGTTTCACCGCGACATTGATGTGCAGATAAAAGTGAAATGAGAATGAAAGGAACTTTTTAATATATGAAATATGTAGATGAACTCCTTTTTAGCCCTAAACTTAAAAACGAAGTTGTTGATATCATGTTTTATGTTCATATACTGATCATAGTCGTGTGACACGGAAGCGTTCGGAACCAGGCAATTAAAAAAAAATTCAAGATCTACTACTTCCATGTTTTCCTTTGTTTTCTTATAATATAAACACATTCCTTGCAATATCATCAACCTTTTTTCATGCATGTTATCAATTGTTACCTTATTAATTGGGAAATTGAACGTGTTTGTGAAACTATTTACCGTGTTTCATATGACACCGTGTGACAAGGCGATGATGAAAGATAATATAATCTAACTCATTTTTGAAAAAAATATCGATGAAAGTGCGCCTCAGTGTTGTTTTTAGGGTTAAAATACAATGCTGAAAGATAGTTCAACCCGGGGAGATGTGCAAGTGTAAACGGCCTCTCAGTGCCGCTGTTTATTTTTCCATTCACAATTGTTTAACATACTCTAAATATTAAACAACGACAACAACAGCAACAACAAAGATACGTATCATATTAATGTGAAAATGCCCACTTTAATGAGAGAGAAAAACAGGTATTGTGAGAAAATCGGCAACGCGTGGCTTGCAAGGTATTGTGAGAAAATCGGCAACGCGTGGCTTGCAAGGTATTGTGAGAAAATCGGCAACGCGTGGCTTGCAAAAGTAGATCGGTTTCTAGCGTTTCAGGTGAATTTGAGCGTGACACGTCACATTCTGGAGGCCACACACAAGCCGGGTTTCAGAGTAAGCGGGTAAATTGTCATCGTGTGGTGTGCTTGAGGCTCGATTTCCCGCCTTTGAAGTGAAAAATGACTGGAAATTGTTTCCGTTTCGTTTGTTGCACGTGAAACCTCACTATTATGTCCATTTTGAGAAAAGCGAGATTTTCATTGATATACATTGAAATCTCGTTTTTTTCCCTGAAAAAAAAATCGAAACACTGGCTTTTGCCTTCTTCAGAAACATTACGAGTGGCTATGATGTAATTTTCAATGTGATGTAATGGTTATTGGCCAAAGTTTCATGTTGCTGATGGTGTCATAGATGATGCGATTTCCCAGTCAAGAATGTTACATAATATTCTGACTTTGAAAATGGTCCATTTGAGACACGCTGTGTCTTGTAGTAGGCAGAAGAAAACAGTGAGCAAAAAAAAAAAAACACCCTCGGGCCGACGTCCGCCGCTGTTGGCCCGCGCACGGCCGATGTGTGCCCGATAGAATGTGTTTGCTAGGTATTGTAGTATTTAGTTTATACCACTCGCATAGCATTTTATGGGGTGGATTACCAATGTTCGATCTACCCAACAACGAGTTTGACGTCAAGTATGCTTCTTTTGGTCACTATCAGCTGCGGCATCTATTAAATGCACAGCATTAGTATGCACAGTATTAGTGTGCACGCGTTTACAGTGATTCGAAGGTAATTCATGGCAGAAACAATTAAGGCATTCTGCCCGCGACACAATACAGCAAGATAGGGCTCGACCATGATACTTCAAGGGTGGTGGCAGAATAGCTTGGCGCCTTTAGGCGCCAAGCTATTCTTCCACCACCCTTGAACTATCATGGTCGATCTGTCTCCTGAAATGTAATGCAGTCCTCAGAGGATAACTCAGTTCTAAATATGGGCATTTCATACCTCGGGCACAATGAGTTAAGAGGATGGTTTTCTGGTAAATTACGGGAGATAATTATCTGGTTTGCTGGCATCTGAAAGACGTGTAATTTTGTAAATATGCTGCGGAGCCCACTTTGAACGTTGTTCCGGTCACATTTTCAGCCAACGAAAAATAGTAAGCAGAAGAAGGCACGTAGTATAGACTGTCTAGGCAATAGGGCTGTCGTGAATTATTTTTAAAAATCTGTTCACCTCGTATGTTATTTGGTGGAACCGGATTGCTCGGTGAACCTCTCATTCGGGGCTTCACCAAATAACATACTCGGTGAACGATACATATTGTAAATTATTGGTAGCATGGGTTTGGTACACGGACACTTGTAGGCCTGAGGGAGGTCAAATAAACCATTGTAGTCCGAAGGCCAAAGGCCTGAGGGGTACAATGGTTCCTTTGCCCTCCCGAAGGCCTACAAGGGTCCGTGCAGCAAACCCCTGCTACCAATAACGTATTTGTTTTCATTCCTCCATTATTTTCGTAACAGAAAACAGCTGAAATCTTCTGACCTGGATCACACCAGACATGACTGACGTCAACAGAATATACATGTTTGTATACACAATAGAGTTATGACGTAATAAACGATCTGTAATGACGTCGCCGTCTGCATGACCAGCAGCAATGTCTACAAATTGTCAGAGTAATTGCAATGGAAGAGCTGAGTGATTGTTTGCTTCAAACGATTTCAAAAGTCTTTATAAAATGGTCGCATAGGACGTCCATGTGCTTTCGATTTCGCAAAGATTCTTTCTTTAGTGGTCTGTTACACACTATTGCTGCAAATGTGTGCTGCAAACAAATCTAGTAGTGTGCCTATTGTTTCGAACAACACTAAGTAACTTTGTACTTTAGAACGTTTTGGTGCTCTTTTATAGAACAAAATTGGCATCCAAGACGCGACACAAAGAAAGCTACAAGAAGTCCGCCATTATTCGCTACAAGGGTTTTTGTAGCTCGGACGTGTGGTACAGTTGCGCTACAGCGATTGGTCGTGTGACGTAGGAATGAACACAGTCTTACGTCGGTGTTTAGGTGATACTGAGTATCTCACTCGAGTGGTTTTAAGACCTTATCATACGAACAAAAGCGAGTAGGATAAGGCTTTAAGACCACGAGAGTGAGATTTTTTGTTTGCACTAATCAGATGTGATCTGGTTTTCGGCACACGCCTAGCCACAACAAAGCCGCCATTGTGTCTTGGCAAAGATGTTGAAGTAATTTACTTTGTAACGTTTCGTCAATACTTTTGAATGCCAGACAAATGTTCCAACTTGATGATGTAATTGAGCAATATATGACACCAGAGTCCCAGTCGTCACATAAAATGACGCCATTACACGTGATGTTAAAGTAGGTCACTTTGCAATGTGGCGCGTGCCCGCACCTTTTTTGCTGACGAGACTTTGTACAAGACAATTTTGTGCACACGTGGCCGTTCACGCACCAAGGCTGTATCACACAGGTGTGATACGCTCAAGCTGTATCACACGTGTGATACAGCTTTTCTGCTCAAAGGCAGCAAAGAAGTAGGTGTGCAAGAAACTCGAACCCTATTGTTTAAGCACTATTTACTGCATTCATAGAAATTGTTCTGTCAATCATGCAACAGGTGAAGATAAAATCTTCGTGTAAGTATGTGTAAATTTTCCGCAGAAGCCTATTTTTACCGTCGCATCCTCGTAAATCAGAAGTCAGCTGGTATCCACTGCCGCACGAACACACGTATGATCCAGCAGTATTATTGCAGGTGTGTGCGCACCTGTGCGCTCCTGTTTGGCATTCGTCAACGTCTGCATTCAAACAAAGAAAGGGAAAAAAACACGTGTGTCTACGAACATAGTACAATACGCCACGCAACGAATCCACGCCGTATCACACGGTACAAACAGTATTAACCCTTTGGGCGTCGGTAGCGGTTTTAGTCGGGGTGATTCCTACAGGAACCATCGCGACGTAAACGCCTACAGACACCCAAGGGGTTAAAACGGTACAATACAACACATGCGAATGCAGTGCACTGTGCAACATAATACAATACAATACAATACAGTACAGCGCAACACAACACAACACAACACAACACAACACAGCACAACACAATACAACACAACACAACACAACACAATACAAACATTGCAATGCATCAAAAACCCTATACGCTATTCCTTCCGCAAGAAGGAAACATATCGCATATATTATTATCATGTTTCATACTTATTAAAATAAATCAAGATTGATTGAAACTTTAGCAAATGTGCCATACCTACACATACACCTGAGATGGGGATCTCTTTATACCCAGGTGGACACCTGAAATGCAAATAAGAACCTAAATCATCGGTCGGTCAGTCAGTAGAGTTCAGCTGATTCGGTCTCGTTGTTTATCAGAGAATAACACTGCATGGATTTAAAATCTTTGATAAGGATAAAGTCAACCTGCAAGTAGATCATCTCCGTGATCTCCCCAGGGTAGTGGCTGAACAGTTGGGTTTGAAGGCAACTCAATTTTAAAATAAATTAGGACTAAGTCTGTTGATCACTTTTTGTTCTTAGCATTGTCCTGAAATATGTCTTGCTCAAAGGTTAATCGGAAAAAAAGACTAGGCAAGCTTTGCTCATATGGACTTATACAGAGATACCAGATGATAAGATCTTCCTAACAGGAATCTTATGCATGCTAATTTGATTAGCCCCTCTGAAAGGTCACCAGTCATAACAGGTTCGACAAATGTGGGTAAAGTGCTAATAAAATGTGAAAATATCAGTTCACACATAACAACGGCCGTTTGGGAAATCCGTGTATAAAATGGCCACTATTATTAGGAAGTTCATGAAATGCCTGGATTGTTTTAGTCATTTCGTGCAATGACTGGCTGTCACAGGCAATTCATGTATTCCAGAACAGTTTAGGAAATTCATGAATATCCTGATTTCATGGATTGACTGTACATAACATAGACACTTCTATTCACTTGAGATGCGTAGCATCTCATGAAAAAAATACATAGGTGCTCTTCGTTACGTACTACCCGAGTGGGTCTGTCTGGGGAGACTCTCAAAATAGCCTGGTAGTGTTATCATCGACATCGTAGTAGTCATTGTCGTGATGATTAGAGAGGTTACGTTTACGCCGAACGACTCGCAGCAACGAAATAGAGCGAAATCACGGCGATAGACAGAAGCATAGACCGCACTCGATCCCAACACCTCCAAGAGTCGTATAGTTCCTCATGTGTTCGGACTCCCTCCAGCTCACGAGAATCGATGCCCCTTAACTCATTGTACCCCAAGACCGAAATCCCCAAATTTTGCCGTTGTCCACTGAAGACTGCATTGCAGAGCAGGACACAGATCGACCATGATAGTGCAAGGGTGATGCCAGAATAGCTTGGCGCCCATAGGCGCCAAGCTATTCTGGCATCACCTTGAACTATCATGGTCGATCCTTATCTTGCTGTGGTGTGTCTGGGGTAGAATGAGTTAAGATGTTTGGCGTGTTTTCTATTCTTATAAAAGGAGATTTCGCTGTCGTTTGTTGTTGAGAGTCGTTCGTTGCTAATATCATCACCACCAAATTTTCTCAAAGTGATTTTTTTTTTCTATCTCTTCTGTATAAAGTCGTGCCCACCAAAACGCCACGAGCATTCTACCATACAATGGATATGGATATACGAATCAACATCACCATCATCATCACCACTATCACCCTCCTCTTCCTTCCTCCTCCTCCTCATCATCATCATCAATCCTCATCCTCGTCTTCAATACCTGCAAGCCAGAATTCCGTTTTCCCTACTACATGTCTTTAAACCTTGGCACTTTCCGAGGAGTCGCTCACATTCGTCGAACTGCCCTGAAATCAAAATAATAAATGTCACAGTAACTGTGTGCTTCACATAAATCACTCTAGTTAACTGTGTCACTGCCGCAACACGAGCAACGCCCAAGGCATAGATTCTCGTGAGCTGAGCCCCGGCAGTCGCGGGGGCTCACCAGGATCTATGTCTTTTGCAGGTCTAATATGTGCTCCAAGCAAAACATTGCGATGTTTTCAGAGAAATCATTTATAGACGAGATGGCAGTGACGTGTTTTGAAGCAACTGTCGCCAAGTAACTGTGTTTGTTTATTTCTGACTACGGTCGACAGCAGCAGCAACGACAAGAGCAGCAACGACAAGACCAACACGAAAAGCAACAAGAGGAAGGAGAACTATAACTTTTAAAAAGCCTGGAAAAACAACATTAAAAGCAACAGTAGCAACAACAACAAGAGATAGAACAATGCATCATCTTGGAGTACAGGAAGCACGATAATGGAGATCACTTGATGACCTAGTCTAACTTGTCCCCTCACCCTCCCACCAATCACCCCCCCCCCCGCCCCCCCCCCCCCCCCCCCGCTCCTCATTCAATGGCCTTAGTCGCCTGCCCGGCGGTTAACCCAAATAACTAACACTAACCCCAATAATTGCATCCTGCTACTCTTACGTTCAATTGTAGAAATCATCTTTAACTCCTTAATTGCCGAGAAAAAGAGAATGCGATCTAACTGCAGGAGGCACAGATCCTCATGAACCCTCGCGACTACGGGGGCTCATGAGGATCTATGCCTCTTGCTGAGACCACTATGTGTCCATGTTCTCTGGAAAAGTTGTGGCTTTGTTCGATTTAACCCTTTTAGCCCCGGATCCCTACAGCAGGAGATGGCTTGACCATGATAATTCAAAGGTAGTGCCATCTCCTGCAACTGGTACATAGTCGTTAGGCGACAACTCCAAAATTTGCGAGATGGGACCTTGGGGCTAAAAGGGTAAAGGAACAAAATGTACTTAGTTTGGCAGGGAAGGGGTTAAGTTTAGAATGTCATGTGCCTGCCGGTCTTGTTTGGTTGTGTTGTTTTACCTGGGTGGTAAGGCTCAAAATCACAAACCAACACACATTTGCCGTGTCTCACCTGTTGCAACGCAGCTGATGCCAATCACGCACAGGCAGACAGCAATCCCTGAGGACCACCTCGGAGTGCAAAGTCTCTCGCTGCGTTGACCTCTGACACCTGCTCTTATTCGTAACAAACTGTGCGTAAAGGACTGCGAGAAGGACTTGAGAGAACTGTGTCAGTATAAGCCTTTTACACACACCCTTCCCCCCCCCCTCCCCCACCTTCCCCTTCCAAAAAACAACAACAACAACCCGCCCCCCTCCCCACCCCCACAGTACTACCTGCCCAAGACTGGGCGTCAAAAAAACACCGGACAGAAACACATTCCATTAACGTGGTAAATCTACTTACTGCTAATACTGTCAGCATTGAGTACTCATATGCAAGAGACATAGATCCTCTTGGGCCCACGCACACGGGATCTGCGTGGGCTGACGAAGACCTATGTTTCTTGCTTGTATCATTTACTCTTGTCTCTGTCATTTATTCGTGAATGCGAGCGATTTCTGCTTCAAGCGAATTGATCAATTGCGAGCTATGACAGCTACAACGGGATATCAATGTTACGTTGCCTCAGCTAAAACTTTTCTACTCTTCTTTTTACAATACATGTGGTTAGGCACATGGTGACAAATGTTTTCCACAGCTTTTTGTAAGAAGAATGTAATAGAAAACTTCCGTAACAGAAGACTCTATTACGTTAAAAAGAGAGAGAGAGAGAGAGAGAGAGAGAGAGAGAGAGAGAGAGAGAGAGAGAGAGAGAGAGAGAGAGAGAGAGAGAGAGAGAGAGAAGATCAGAAACGTCTTTCCCTTTACAGCATTCGAACATCAAAACCTTCCCCTGGTCAGTGCCAAGAAAATCTAAACACCACCCAGCTGCAAAAGACATAGATCCTCATGAGCCCCCGCAGTTGCGGGGGCTCATGAGGATCTATGCCTTTTGCTGGTGTCACTTGAAATCCATGTTCCTAGGAGAACTATTTTGGTGCTGAATTAATGAACATGACTGAAACACAATCTGCGTCAACGGACTCTGAACGGCCAAGTCAATGTTATCTGGCACCAGTGGCGTACCTCGTGAGGATCTATGCCTTTTTCTGGTCTGATTTATTCCTGTGTTCCTAAATGCAAGGTTATCCGACAGACGATCTGCAGGCGGTTTGTGAGGCATTGTTCCTGGCGGAGACTTCTTCACGTCATACAAATGTCTATCAGGGTCGCGATCAGAATAGCAAGACAATACAAAACACGTTCTTTAACGATAGGTAATCGCGAGCATACGGTGAATTCCGCGTAGCAACACAACACAGAGGTAACTCGAGACAACGAGAGACATAGATTCTCATGTGCCCACTCATTCTGCGAAGGTTCATTATGATCTGTGCATTTTGCAATCGTTGGGCGTTTTTCTGTGCTTTCGGTACAAGGGTGCTCAGCCATGATAAGCTCAATCAAAGCGCCCCGCGTCAATAGCTGCGGAAGTGTCGTACAGCGTTGCCGCCCACGGGCGGCAAAGCTATACGACACTTCCGCAGCTACTGACGCGGGTCGCCTTGAAGGAGTCAGATTACTGTCCAAACCGTTGTTTCCCTTTGAAACAATGCGTGCATGGCAAAGTACAACCGATTGTATCAAGGTGTGCTGATTTGCGATAGTGGACCTTACGGCTTCCAGACGCAAAGTCTAAAATCACAGGCACACTCACACATGAACTGGCAACAAGCTAAGCTACCAGCTACGTGAGAAAACACTATACAGCAGACACGTTGAAGTTTTTGTTCCGAGACGTTCCCCCGGATAAAAATAATCTTCAATTTGCTGCAGGAAGCAAACAGATATACCAAGATTTAAATCTTTGTGAAACATGCACATATCACTGTTACCCATGGCTTTCTCCAAGTCTGCATACGTGTGCTTTGTTCATGATTTGTGCGACATTTAACCAAAAATATTTTAATCTATATTTTTATCTAAAAAAAAAAAAAAAAAAACATTGTAAAGCGCCTAAAGCTCCGTCAGGAGGTTAGGCGCTATATAAATACCCATTATTATTATTATTATTATTATTATTATTATTATTATTATTATTATTATTATTATTTGCATTCAGTTTTAAGACGACCTTCTTAGTCTCGCCAACTAGACTTGTACTTTTCCCTACGTGAGATGGCCTTAGTTGCCTGCTCGGCGTTAACCCTCATAAACCAACTAACTAACCACTGTGTCAAAATGTCGCAGACCATCACACAAACATTGACTCTGTGTGCCGGTCTATGATTTTGGACCTTACGGCCCTTGGCCGTAAGGTCCAAAATCAGACACCAGCACACATCTTCTATCGATGAAGCGCTTCAGACACAAACAAGAGGTGTGGTTTTGCGGTTGCCAAATAAAAAATGTAGTAAAATTTCAAGGGAAGCAACACAGAGATGATATTAACTCCCTTGTGTATTGGCCACTTGTGCTGTAAACACTACTTGTGTCGTAAATCAGAAGTAGGTTAAAAACTGTGAGCATATGGACGCAAACAGTGGATTAAAATTCCGGACAAACATGCGATATAATCGCATGTCTGTCCAGGCTTTTAAGTCACCGTTTTCGTCGAAAGTCGTGCAGTTTTGACATACTTCCGAACAACGTCATTTAAAATCTTTGTGAGTTCAAGCAATTAATAATTGGTCAACACATACCCTCTGCCATGGTCACTCTGAGCCCATTCGTGACAGTGTCATTATAAGGTGTGTCTCTGTATATCTCAGTAGAAAGGTATTGTCGAGTCGTAAGCCCTAAAAATGACTGACAATTTGGTTCCTTGTCGGTCAAGAACTTGATATGGTATTCCAGTCTTGCACAGATGAATCCATACTTTTGGTTGGATGGCCTCAGACACGTGACTTTAGACGATGGGGACGATTGCCTAGTTTAAAATGAGTTCAACTTGCTGACGTAAATGGCTACTTCCCAAAACATTCTGGTGGCGTTCCAAAGTTTCAGACGATCCGACTGTATGAACTTCCTGAATGCCGGACCACGAATCTCAGTAACTAAAATCTTGCAATAGGTGTAGATCGTCAGGATAATTACCTCATTAAAGGTGCCCCGCTTCAATAGCTGCGAACATATCGCATAGCGTTGCCGACGGCAACGCTATGCGCCACTTGCGCAGCTATTGATGCGGTGCGCGCAAAAATGAGTTACACGATATCCATTTACAAAAACCAAAACAAAAAATCTCATCAGCCCCAGCTGATGCCGGGCCTCATGAGGATGTGTGTTTCTTGCTGTAACCACTTTATATCTATGTTACATGACAGCTGGGGCTTTTTGCTGCTGAATTAACTCAGCCTTTGTTGACCACTTGGTAAAAACTTATCACCCCTTACCCCACCCCACCCCACCCCACCCCCCCCCCCCACCCCACTTCCGAACTCCCACACCTTCCCCCCCCCCCCTCCACCCGACCCCTTTGGTCATAACCACGCTACACTCTACTGTTTTCACCCTAAACCTCCGCCTCCACACACAATCATCACCGCAGCTACAAATCTCACACGGACGCGCAGTCAAGCTCATACAGACATGTTATTATACTGGTTCACGACTTTAATCGGCCTAAAACAAGACACACTTACACAATACTGCAATACAGTCAATGTCATGTACCTACCCGGCCCCACCCGCTCTGACATAACTGGGTGTGTGATATGATTTGTTCCTATACCATTTATTAACCCCTTCCCTGCCACTGTGCGTACATGTTTGTTTTGGAAATCTATGTTCATTCAACGACCAAAAGCAAAAAAACGTCCAAGAAACATGGATACAAGTCGCGGGGGCCCATGAGGATCTGTGCCTCTTGCAGTTGGATTCACTTTTTCTCGGCATTGAGGGGGTTATAAGGCAGAAAATCAACTTGATAGGGCCACACAATTATTTCAGCTGTCGATCCTGTTTCTTCAGACGCGACAATAATAATAATAATAATACCGTTATTATATAGGCGCTTTTTCTCAATTTTTGGGGAAATCGACTCAAAGCGCCGCGCCTGAAACCCAACACACACACTCACGAAACAGACACGGATTTACGCCATTTAAGACAAACACAGTACAAGACAAACGAAGGGCCAGTCAGCTACTGAAGTTACAGAGATTTTTGATCGCTTGTATTTGAACTTTGTAAAGTGGCCTGAGACCGGTACCAAGGCGGGAACGTATTTTTCCTTTGAGGAAAAAGAACAAAAATCTTCCTCTATGTCCACTCCCCCCTGCGGCCTCTCTCCGCGCGTCGTTTGAGTTTAACTCGTTGGAGATGTGCCGCATATGCAACTCGTTCCGAATGAGTTATCCCGGCAGATGGCTCTAACTTTTCTGCAAACATTTCTATGTAGCTTCAAATCTAAGGTAAGAATGGTGTCGTTTCATTTTAACTCATTCGAAACGTGCAGCATATGGGTAATTAAGCGGGACGCCTCGAATGAGTTAAGACAGCTGGCTCTGGAAACATTTCTATGCAGCTGTAGATCTAAGATAAAAAAGCTGTAGGACAATGTGTACCGCACGGGACATGTAGCAAGTGACTAATCTTGCATGCAATCAGACACATCCTGATCTGACTTTTAGGATACAATGGAACCTGTTCTGAGCAAGAAAAAGAAAGTCTTAAAAGGCAGGTATTCTATCGGGAGAAGTCTCAAATTGCAAAATGTGTCAACACTCATTAAAGACCATCAATTAGGTGGCTGCAGGCAGCCAAATGATGGTCCGTAAAGTACCATTACACGTAAAACTGAATACAAATTTCAGCACCATTTGTGTTTGTCGACACACCTAATGAGCTTCTATAGTAGTCTGCACATGGAGTAAAAGCACACACGTAATAGCACTTATTTTTTTGTGCGTAGCCGTCAGTGTATCAATCTATTTTTAGCTGTTTCTCGTACTAAAAGCGTTGTATTAATAGAACGGAGTAGAGTCATTATCAGGTTACTTGATATAAAGACGACGTGTGCTGAACTGGATTGTCTTGTGTCTAAGTGAACCATAACTAAACCTGTAGGTAGCGTTTATTAACCATCTGTTACAGAAGTGTATCTTTGAACAGTTACGGAGGTGGTGGGCCTTCAACAACAGTTGCAGTCAATAGTGACGGTCCTTAATGACAGGTGACCTCTCAATTGCAAGAAAAAAAGTGTTCTTCAGAGACAAGTGTTCTACCAAGAGAAGTCTTGAAGGGCTAAATGTGTCACCCGTTATTAAAGACCATCAGTATGTATAGCCTCCTAAATGATGCTCCTTAACTCATTCAGCCCGACGGCCGTATTTCCCAAATGTTGGAGGCGTCATCTAATGACTATGCACCAGTTGCAGGAGATGGATCGACCACGATAATTCAAGGGCAATGCCAGATTAGCTTGGCGCCGACAGGCGCCAAGCTAATCTGGCACTGCCCTTGAATTATCATGATCGACCCATCTCCTGCTGTAGTGCGTCAGGGCTGAATGGGTTAATGACAGGTGCAGTCCGTCTTAAACTATCTTTAACACCGTCACTGCCAACTGACGTACTTCGTGCTTCATGTAATCTTCATTCCTCAACGCCAACAAAATGGAAACAGATTGGTCTCAACAGAAAGCATAGATGCTCATGAGCAACCGCAGTCGCGGAGGATCTATGTCTCTTGCAATTGGATTGCGTTCACCCTTTTTCGCCAGTGAAGGGGTGAATGACAAGTGACTTCTCATGTTATGAAAAAGTGATCGTCTCTTATGAGAAGGCTTCACGGGTTAAATATGTCATTAAATACCATCATTTAGGTGGCTGCAGGGTAGTGGCTCAAAACAAGTTCTGTCGTATTAAAAATCGCGTGTGAAGAAGACAGTTGCCAATAGCCATAATCGACTGATTCAACCGTGAACAACCAGACGCAGATCAGATTTTGCACACATGTCCAATCCGGAATTTGAGGCGTTCAGTGCCGAGAACATTTGAACCCCACCCGACGGCAAGAGGTATAGATCCTCATGAGCCCCAGCAGTCTATGCCTCTTGCTGACACCACTTTGAATCAATTTTCCTGGGAGAGCTAGGCTTGTTTGGTGTTGAATTAATGAAGACTGCAAAAAGGCAGTCTGTGTCATCTGACACTGGACAGGGTTTTTTAAAAAAAAACTCGATCTAAGGAACAAATGGAGTAGATCTCGGTCAGCAAAAGGCATAGATTCTGATGAGCCCCTTCAAATGCACGGGTTCATAAGACTCTATGTCTCTTGCAGCTAACAGTGTCTTGTTATGGTGTGTCTCTAAAGCGGTTGCGTATATCCTTCCCTGACACTGTAGTACATTTTGTCTATGAAATCTTTGTTTTTTGAGCGACCCAGTGCTACAAGGAATAGAGACATAAATTGGTCTCAGCAAGATACATAGATCCTCATGAGCCCCCGCGACTGCGGGGGCTCATGAGGATCAATGTATCTTGCAGTTGTTGCAGTTGGGTTGCGTTCAGTTTCTCTCGGCAGTGAAATGGTTAAAATCACCACTGATACATTAAGTCCTAAAAAAACGGAAGGTGTCGGATAAGTCATGACAGTTTCAGAGTAGTGCCAGCTGCCACGGGCTTGATTTGAAAATGTGTTTACATTTTTGATGCGCCGAATTTTGCGCACAGGTGGAACTCTCCTATGTACAGAGGAGAAGAAGAGCAACAACAACAACAAAAAGTCTTTAAGTTCGCGACATTTAAACTTCATATGTTAGCCTTTTGTCGAGAACTATTGTTAGACATACTTCAAAGAACATTCGTTATTAAGATACCGCGAATCAATAACACTTCTCTTGCATAGGACAGATGCTACGTTTTGCATGCGTCGGTGCCTGTTTTGACCTAAAGTCTTGTCCCGTTTAAATGCAGGCAGCCGGAGCATGCAAAATGTAAACAGCTTGTTTGCCTCCCAGTGCCCAAAGGCCATCTCGGGCCGACGTCGGCCGCTGTTGGCCCGCGCACGGACGTGTTTATGGAGTATCTCTGTGTTTTTCTTTAGCCTCAACGGTAATGTTGATTTCTGTGTTGATGGCGTCAAGCGTGGGGTTGATCTCATCCACGGCCAGTCGGTTGTAGCTTTCCTTCATGATCAGCCACAGCGGTAGACAGATGCCTGTCGATCCAACTAGCGTCCAGTTCATCCAGACAGTGCCTGAAAGTGTAACATGACAACAATGTCATAGTGCAGGCGCGGATCCAGGAACGCAGCAACAGCAACAAAATATGTAGCTATGTCGCTCTAATTCTCTTTGTAAATTGTGTAAATAGACGATGTTCAGAATTCAGAAGTAGGTCGAAATTGCGCTTGGTTCCATGAAAACAGTAAAATAAAAGCCAGGACAAACATTGGTAATGAAATAATAAAGAATACAGAAACACGATCTGCGTCCACTGGCACTGAACAGGTTAAAGACCCCCTTGTGGGACGACAGCCAATTAAATGATGATCTGTAATGACATAAGTCTGATTGGTCCAACAGACAAGAAATGGAGTCATTAACACATTCTGCGCCAGGACCGAAATCCCCACATTGTGAAGTTGCCGTCTGAAGGACTGTATTACATTTCTAGAGACAAATCGAGCATGGTAGTTGAAGGGTGATGCCAGAATAGCTTGGCGCCTATGGGCGCCAAGCTATTCTGGCACCACCTTTGAACTATCACGCTCGATCCATGTCTTGCTGTGATCTGTCGGGTCTGAAAGAGTTTAACACACAGGCGTACATATCTTGACTTACCAATGTTTGGTATCATTCCAACGAAGAGAAACAGAAGGCCCCCTATGTTGCTAATAACCGTAAGGACAACGTTCGTGGTTCCCTCCCCTGTTGGGTAGGATAACTCGCACGCCAGCTCGTAAATAAGGGGCACTGAAGCGTTGAGAGATGTCATGCCCGCGATGATGACCACATAGAATATGGCTGGAACAAGAACAAGTGATGATTATGATGAGGATGGTGATTTGGTGTCATAGCCCCCCTCCTCCCCTCACACACACACACACACACACACACACACACACACACACACACACACACACACACACACACACACACAAACACATACACATACACATACACACACGGCACTTCGGCCAAATGTACGTTCAACAACGCAGCTAGCGTAGCTAGACCTGACGTAATTTGTATCATGTTACTTCACAGTCAGAGTCCTAGGCGTGCCCGCCTTCGGCGTCATTTGCATGTTACTAAACGCGATCCGACCAGTTCCATCATAAGAAGTCTCTTCTATATATAGAAGGGACTTACAAATTTTTGTAAAAAAATACAACTAAAAATAAAATAATATAAAAAATGATTGAATTAAATTAAATTAATTTTTTTTAAAAACTGTTCCCTACTTCGTCATTAAGTATTTATTCCTTTTTAAGTTGGCTTTTATTTTTTGTGCACGATATCACAAACAAACATTGCGAAATCGACGACGCAATAGTACTTCTGTGTATGGCAATAAGGCTTCGGAGCCTTGCGTCACGTTTGCACAGTTTTTCAGTGCGTGGGCCCTTGTTTAGTTTGTTTATTTGGTTGGTTGGTCGTTTAACTGCTCTGTGCAGAGAAATTTTTAAAAAAAAAAAACATCCACTGCAAAGGGCATAGATCCTCATGAGCCTTCGCTGTTGAGGGGCATCATGAGGATCTATGACTCTTGTCGACATCACTTTGAATCCATGTTCTCGGGACAGCTACTGCTGTTGAATTAACGAAATTGCAGATCCACAGTCTGCGTCACCTGGCACTAAACGGGTTAACTCTTTCGAGACGTGCTGCATCCGGATTCGCGGCGTAAAGCCGCGAATCCGGATGCGGCACGTCTCGAAAGAGTTAATGTATTTTCTTCAACCTCGGCGTATGAAACTTCCGGTATGGCGAAAAAACTCAGGATCGATCAGACTCTCAGGAACAGATGTTTCCCCCTAGATTGTTTATTCAGAGTTCATTAACCTTTTTCTGTCGGTAGTGCTTTTCTGTAGGAATCATCGCCACAAAAAGCTCTACAGACAGCGGAAGGATTAGTTCCGTTTGGTGTGTCTAACTTTAAGATATAAAACTGAATATACCATACCAACTGGTGATGGGATAACTCGGATGGTGACCAGAGCAAAGAGAATGAACCAGACAAGGGCTGACAAGTACAAGGTAAAAATCAGCTTCTTCATCACTCGTTTGAATGTGTCCGCAAACCTGAAAAGTCAGACGAAAAAGTGTTGACTTTTTAACCATGAAAACTGACTGTACACCTTTAAGAAAAAACAACATACAGCACCACGTATACGTGGTCGGTCGGCGGCATTACGTCCTTCAAACAAACCAGTGTTATTCCGCTTAACCCTTAGACTGCTACTGACGATACCGTTCGGCGGAAGAGACGCGTAGTTACGCCAAACGGTATCGTCAGAAGCAGCCTAAGAGTTAAAGGCTGACAAAAAATAAGTAACACAAATAATTGTGGTGCTGAATGATAGGTTTCATATCCTGTAGTAAACATTGCATATATCTTTACAATTTGGATTGTTCGGAAGATATACAAACAACCCAAATTGTAAAGAAATAATGGTTTCCATGATTATATAGCGTTGCATTTGTTTACACGCTGTTGACCAAACCCAGATTAAGTCAATTTTCGGTGTATAAGAACAGTCTCACCTCGCAAGAACCAGAGACACGGCACATCCGCTGACAGTTGCATAGAACCCGATCCAGCCTGCTTCTTTCTGAAAACAAAAGGAACATTTACGTGCGATCATTTCCGTTACGTTTCCTTTAACCATCAACCCTGTGAATTAGCCCCTTCCCTGCCCACGGACTTATATTTTAACTGAAATCTGTGTTTACATAACGACAAATAAAAAAGATAAAGAAGAGGCTCATGATTTGTGCAGTGAAGGGGTTAAAAGATAAATTTTTTGACTAACAAATGATCAAAAGGTGCAAAAACCCTCGCTTTAATATTCACCTGGTCCATATCTCCCCCGGGTTCAGCTCTACCTGGTCCATATATCCTTGGGGTTCACCTCTCCCTGGTCCATATCTCCTGGGGTACATCCCTACCTAGTCCATACCTCCGGGGTTCACTTCTACCAGGTTCATACCTCCATGGCGTATATCTCTACTTCCTGGAGATTCACCAGGTGTCCCTGGTTTACCCCGCAGTTTCAGGGTACAGCTTTAACCTTTGTACACCAAGTTCTTCCTTGACCTTTGTAGAACTTTCGCTTTTGACCTTCGGATATGCCAAGTTTGCATTTGACATTGTTTACATATGTCAAGTTTGCATTTCTGACTTTTATTTCTGATACCACGTATTATTGAGATTTACCATGACCTTTTCATGTCGACCCCCGGCGGGGATCGAACCAAGTACCTTTTGGTCTCCAGTCCTGTGCTTTACCCACTGTGGTATTGGGACCGCGATGAAAGTATGAAACTTGAACTTATATTAAGAGGTGAGCAGTTTCTACACAAATGTGTCAAAATTGTACCAAAGAACGCCTTCAATAAATATTCCGAAAGTGCAGATCTATATGTGGAAAATTAGTGTAAAAATTATACTTTCAATTTTAGGACGTTAAGCATAACAATGGTATGTGTAATGTAGACGACTCGACGGAAGCATGTCGAGTCGAAGGCGCTGATTGACCAGCAAAAGAAAGTCCCCGTGTGTAGATGGCAATGCAGCTTGTTGAAAGCTCTGATTGGCCAGCAAAAGGAAATCCCCCCGCCTCACGACTGCCTCTCTGTAAATAGCTCCAGTGCACGAATACATCTTTGTAAGGAATGAAGCGTCACAAAGTGCGACAAAAAATGTTGTCAGTGATTTTTATTTAATGTAGGTCGTTGCTAAGGCGACGGCCGATGAAAATGCGTTGTGGAAGTAGGAATGAGAAATATATATATCGTACCTCAGAAACGCCAAGAGGACTGATGTTGACATTCAGCACGCTAACCCAGGAGCCCAGGACTCCTAGAGACACCCCGTATGTCAAGGCAACAAACCAAAACATCTTTCTCCTGCAATCAAATAAACACGCGTACATATGTAAACCCTTTGCTGCTCAGAAAAGGACACAATTCAACTGCACGAGGCGTAGATCTTCATGAGCCCCAGCAGTTGCGGGGCTCATGAGGATCTATGCTTCTTGCTGACGCCACTGTGTATCGTGTTTCTCGGTCGACTAGGCCGCCGTGAGATGGCTTTAGTCGCCTGCTCGGCGTTAAACCCGAATAACTGACTAATTCGGACGACTAGGGCTCTCTGGTGTTCAATTAATACTTATTTCAGAAGAAAATTTGTGTCCACTGGCATTGATGCAGTTATAATAATTAATAATATTACGGTATTTATAATGCGCTTATCTCATAATAATTATAACTCTAAGCGCGCACTTACAACTGGCGCACACATGCGCACGCTTTTGACAATGACTCACGTACAACAAATACATTACGACAGTGAGCTTTTGGGGGAGGGGGGGAGGGAGTGTGGTGATGTTATAGTGCTAGAAATGTTGAAATGGGTGAGTTTTGAGGGCGGACTGGAAGGAGGAGATAGAGAGAGTGTGCTTCTGAAGGAGAGAGAGTGGGAGAGTGTTCCAGGTGGATGGACCGTAGACGGAGAAGGAGCTGGGGCCGAAAGAAGTTAAAACTTCTGTGTTAAACGAATGCAGGGCGTCTCGAATGTAATAATTATATTCGTCTGTGTCAGGCTGATTAACTCCTTCACTGCCACTAGTCGCATCAATCTTTGTAAATTCAGCGCCTGAGATGTACGAGGAACATGGATACAGAGCTGTGTCAGCAAGAAGCATAGATCCGGCAAATTCTGGGCTCTTGAGGATCTGTGTCTCTTGCAGAATGGACCGTGCTGACGTTTTCTCGACATCTTAGGGGTTAACTCTTTCTACCCCAGACACACCACAGCAAGATACAGATCGACCATGATAGTTCAAGGGTGATGCCAGAATAGCTTGGCGCCTATGGGCGCCAAGCTATTCTGGCATCATCCTTCAACTATCATATTCGATCTGTGTCCTGCACTGAAACGCAGTCTTCAGAGGAGGACTTTAAAATTTGGGGATTTCGGCCTTGGGGTAGAATGAGTTAAGTTAAGCAGACGAGAATCGGATATGGTTTTAGAGACAGTGCTACTTCTATTTCGTCAAGGTATAAAATCTACTTATTGATCCATAATCTGCATGTCGGCGAGCCCAGGTGTAATATTCGTTTTCAGAAACAAATGACCGAGATTTTTTCTGGACTTACGACAGCAGGTGTTTAAGTCCAACCATGAAGTTTTCGCGCTGTATTGCTGCTGACGCGGCCGGAGGGAGGGGAGGCTTCGTCGGGAAGTAGACAAGCATCACAATGAACTGGGCCCCAGTGAAGATCGCCACTGAAAAGTAGGAACAACATACGATTTCCGGAAATCAGAAGATCAAAACTGCACGTGTTTCGACGAAAACTCAGTGGATTAAAAACCCGGACAAACATGCGATATCGCATGTTTGTCCGTGCTTTTTAATCCACTGTTTGCGTTAAAACGCGAGCAATTGTGGCGTAACATACATGTACTTCAGGTTTACGAACAACGTCTATTGTTTTACATGACTTAACAACACCTTTATTGTAGGACATGACTGGCTTTACGTCTGAGGCATACATCTAGCAAAAGACATAGATCCTCATGAGCCCCCGCATCTGCGGGGGGCTCATGAGGATCTATGCCTTTTGCATTTTCGCCTGGTACTGTTCGTTGTCAATGGGCAGTCGTTTCAGACGCGCAGTTCGCGATCTCTGACAGCGAAGGGGTTAAGAAACAAAGCAAACATGAACGGTGTTTGAAATACTATGTAGTTTTGCTGTGTTTTACTTCAGGACAATCCTAACGCTATTCCGCTCCGTACAGTGGAAATTGCCATTACGTCAATTTTAGTAAATAGCGAGATTTCCAGTGTATTACTATGAAAATTTCGCTTTTCACTCACAAAACGGAAATACTGGCTTTTGCCGTAATTGTAGGGCAGCATTGGTGTTACAGTGAAAAGCTGTAACTTTTCACTCTAACACCAATGCTGCTCTACTCACAAGTGCGAAATAGAGATTAAATTATGCCTGACCCTCCTTTGCTCAAAGTAAATGAAATTATGCTAGACCTTGCGTTACGCAAAATAATTTGCGTAACGCGATGTCAGGCGTGATTTCATTTTTTTTTTATACAACGACTTTTTGAAAGGGTTTTGACCTGAGAATCGACACATTCTTTCCTCTCCGAAGTGGTAGAGTGCCGCAGTTGGGTAGTTACCCCGCCTCAGTAGCGGGTCGTTAAATGGCATTGCAACGAAGCAGGCAAACAAACGGCGGAGATCTCGTAAACCGTATCACCACACGTGAACAGTCTTGTAACGCATGGTCGGGATAACGTGTGAATTACATTAATAAGAAATAATTATGAGAGCTTTAAAAAAAAAGTATTGGTAGTTTACCATATATCATGTACCACTGTATTTCATCCTTCGCCCTTGAAATTTTCGCATCGTCTGAAATAAAACAAAAAAGTTACAGAAAGAAAAAAAAATCATTAACTGGTTTGAACCTAGAACGACTTAACAGTTCTGCAGCAGTGACATAAACTTGTCCCATACCTCAAATAAAAATTGAATAGCCAGCGAAAATGATACTATCTGTGTTCGTCCAGCAGAGTGCCGTTAACCGTTTGGATGTCGGCAGCGCTGTTTGTCGCAACGACTCCTGCAGGAATTGTCGCGATAAACAGCGCTACTGGCAGCCAAGGTGTTAATGATTAAACAGAACATGCTCCCGACCTGTCCGTGGTCTCTCATAAGATTGCTCTTTATTTTTGGTTGAATGTGAGTTTTGTTTCTAACAGAATGGACTTCTGTAGCTCTGGTATCATCATTTCCTCACTGAATAGAGTGGTCTGGCTGTGGTAACATTCGGTTTAGGCTAATGATAGATCTTTTGTGACCTGTTTTTACAGAAGATGCAAAAGTATTTTGTCCCGTCACGCGCAAGACAGAAAAGAATAACCGCCAAACTCTTCCTTGTGCTCAGCAAACTTCTCTTTTAATTTTATTTCATTCTATTCTATTTTATTCCATTTGTTTTCTGCAACACATTTGGCGCGGAAGCACAATAGCAGGATATGGATCGACCATGATATTTTAAGGGTAGTACCAGATTACTGGCACTACCTTTAAAATATCATGGTCGATCCATCGCCTGCATCTGGTATATTTTTGTTAGTGACACTTCTAAATGCTGCCTGGGGATTAAGTGGGTTATATGTGCCTTTTCTTCACAGAAGAGACTGGGATAGCTCTTTTTACAAGCTGTCCTGTTACAGATATAGAACGAAAATCGTGACAGCTGCTTTAATGAGAATCACCATGATAACAGAGAGCGAGACACAGAGAGAGAGAGGGGGGGTGGGGGAGGGAGGGAAAACGTTTAAGTCCACGTCGAAGGTGATTTCAAAGAAGGAGCACTGAATATGATCTGAACAAATTTTGACCCCAGCTGGATTCGAACCCGGGACCGTTTGGACGAGAGTCGAACGCTCTAGGACCGAGCCACCCAACTCCCCAGAGAGAGAGAGAGAGAGAGAGAGAGAGAGAGAGAGAGAGAGAGAGAGAGAGAGAGAGAGAGAGAGAGAGAGAGAGAGAGACAGAGACAGAGACAGAGACAGAGACAGAGAGACAGAGAGAGAGAGAGAGAGAGACAGATAGAGAAAGAGACAGAGACAGAGAGAGTCAGAGAGGGACTGAGACAGAGAGACAGAGATAATGAATGAATGAATGAATGAATGAATGAATGAATGAATGAATGAATGAATGAATGAATGAATGAATGAATGAATGAATGAATGAAACTCTATTTTTCAAGGATGGAGACAATAGGCGCATAGGCCTCTTTTCATATCTGTCCATTTTAAACTACGGATTGAACACAAAACAACAATTCAATACAGGCAAATGACATAAATAATAATAATACATAGTTCATGTATAGCGCTGTTCTCCAGGAAAACACTGGGCTCACTGCGCATGCACAACGGCACACCCTTTCTCTCAGACACACACGCACAATTATACACTACTTTAAACCACCCTATCCCTTCCACACACCTTACATTCACTTCCTCTGGGATCAGAATAAGTGGCAGTCAGTCAACAGTTAACTAAATATGAGCTAAGTGTTAAATGCCCGACAAAAAAGAAAAGTCTTTAAGTGAGCTTTGAACTGTGACAATGTGAGCAGATTCCGCATTTCAGTTGGCAGAGAGTTCCACACACTTGGGGCTAAAAAGGTAAAAGAACGCTCCTCGACAGTTTTCATGTTAAGCTTCGGGATTTTTAAAAGTTTTTCACTGGAGGAACGGAGGGTGCGTGATGGCTGATAAGCAGACAGCTTGGCAGAGAGGTACGCCGGGAGAGATCTGTCAAAATGGCGATAGGCGAAAATTGCAATTTTGTACTGGCAGCGGAATTTGATGGGCAGCCAGTGCAGCTTCTTCAGTAGAGGCGTAACGTGGTCTCTATTTCGTTTCTTCAAGATGAGACGCGCCGCATTGTTTTGAATCATCTGCAAGCGTGAAATCTGATCTGCCGGTAAACCTGCCAGTACAGAATTACAATAATCGAGCCTGGAAGTAATGAATGCATTTACAAGTCTTGACGCCGCACTTTCTGTGAGATACGGTCTGAGGGAAGAAATTCTGCGCAGCCCAAGGAAACCAGCTCGGCAGACGCTACTAATATGATCATGCATGGAGAGCGTCGAATCAATCTTCACACCCAGATATCTGGCACATTTCTGGAAGGAACGCTGCAACCACCAATGTTTGCGAACTCGTCGTCAATCAGACTAAGGCGAGACTGAGAGCCGCAGGCATGACTTCGGTTTTGTCAGTGTTAAGCTTAAGTTTGTTGCTAGTTGCTTGTGGGCAGTGGGCAGATGTTCACATCTGCACGGGACATAGACGACCCCGCCCTCCACGAGTCGCCTGCTGCCTTGCAGGCCTGGCCGCTTGGCTGCGGAAAGGCTAAGGGAGGAAACCCCTGACATCAAAGCCCCCGTGTCTCCGGGGAAGGCTTTTGAGCCAGAGACTAGGACAAGGACAGTCTGATATAAAACCTACGACCCGAGGACCTCGATGCCATCGTCCCAGCTTGCTAGGCCATGGCAGATGAACCAAGGGTTTAAAGGGTGGGGCCAGTACCGCGCACACTGCACTCCACCAAAAAGCTCCACCGCGCAGGCTTTAGGAAACGTCCACGGACCATGACACCGACCATTCCAAGTCCTGTAGCGACGGGCGAGGGGCGAAACGGCAGGTGAAAGATGTCACTGGAAGCCGCAGTCTCAAACCTGCATGCAGGCGGTTCAGGATATTGGTCGCCTGATGTTGACCTGGGGATGACAACATCACTCGGCACACCCTGAACGACCAAGCAGCCTTCTCTAGGGACAGCACTGCTTGCTCCACACGGAGAGGGGCCTAGAAAAGGTGGCCTAACCAAAGCTCGTCCCCCTTGCAACCCCAGTTGGCTAGCCGCGGTCAACGGGCATCTTCTCCTGCGGTCAAAAAACAAGAAAGAATAACGGATCCACTCTCATGACGACCACGACCGGACTCAACGTAGCATGCTGGAACGTCCGAACCATGCTCGACAAAGCAGACAGCGGACGCCCTGAACGTCGCTCCGCCCTCATTGCCCATGAATTGCGGAGGTTAAACATCGACATCGCCGCGCTCAGCGAAGTACGCCTTCCGGACGAAGGCAGCCTCCAAGAACTTGGTGCTGGGTACACCCTCTACTGGTCAGGCAGGCCTGCATCAGAAAGACGGCTCTCAGGCGTGGGTTTCATGGTCAAGACATCCATTGCGACTAAGCTGGAAAACCTACCAACGGGCCACTCAGACCGCATCATGTCCATGCGCCTCCCACTGAGACACCAGCAACACGTCACCCTTCTCAGTGTGTACTCCCCAACCCTCCTGGCAGAGCCTGCTGAAAAGGACAAATTTTACACTGACCTGCGCAGCCTCCTACAGAGTACCCCTGCAGACGACAAAGTCATCATCCTTGGCGACTTCAACGCCAGAGTGGGCCAGGACTCTGAAGCCTGGAAAGGAGTCCTCGGCAAGCATGGCGTGGGGAACTGCAATGACAATGGCCGCCTACTGTTGGAGTTCTGTGCGGAGCAGCAACTGGTCATCACCAACACTACTTTTCAGCAAAAGGACAGTCGAAAGACCACCTGGATGCATCCTCGCTCCAAACACTGGCACCTTATCGACTATGTCCTAGTGCGTCAGAGGGACCGCAGTGACGTCCTCCTCACCAGAGTGATGCCCAGCGCAGAGTGCCACACTGACCACCGCCTAGTCCGCTGCAAACTCAGGCTCCACTTCAAGCCAAAACCCAAGAAATGGGGGCCCCCCAAGAAAAAGCTTGATGTTGCCAGCCTTCAGCGTGACGATGTGAAAGCTGCCTTTCAGACAGATTTACAGCGCAGGCTCAAAGACACAGCGGACCCAGTAGACTCCTCCCCTGAAACACTTTGGGAACAACTGAAAACTGCTATTGCAAAATCCTCTGCAGAAGTCTTGGGTTTCGCCAGAAAGAAGAACAAAGACTGGTTTGACGAAAACGATGTAGAGATCCAGGAACACCTAGCAAAAAAAAAGAGCCGCCCATCAGGCCCACCTAGCCCAGCCTTCCTGCCCTGTGAAGAAGTCTGCCTTCCGCCTCGTCTGCAGCAGTCTCCAGCGCAAGCTCAGAGATCTCCAGAATGAGTGGTGGACCAGACTTGCACAGAGGACCCAGCTTTGCGCTGACAATGGTGACTACAGGGGCTTCTACGAAGCACTGAAAGCAGTGTATGGCCCCAGACACCTGGTACAAAGTCCCCTGCGAAGCGCGAATGGCCAGGCACTCCTCACAGATAATACCTCCATCTTGAACCGCTGGTCGGAATACTTTCAGAGCCTCTTCAGCGCTGAGCGCACTGTTCAAGAAGCAGTCGTCCTACAAATCCCACACCTCCCAGTAAAGGTTGAATTGGACGAACCGCCCACCGCTGAAGAGACCCTCACAGCCATCCACCAGCTCAAGAGTGGCAAAGCAGCAGGCATTGATGGAATACCGCCAGAGATCTGGAAACATGGAGGCACAGCACTGCACAACAAGCTCCATGACCTCTTTCTCTGCTGCTGGGAGGAAGGAACACTACCAAAAGATCTCCGTGATGCAGTCGTTATTACCCTGTACAAGAACAAAGGCGAGAAGTCTGACTGTTCCAACTATCGGGGAATTACCCTGCTGTCCATTGCTGGGAAAATCCTTGCAAGGCTGCTCCTGAATCGGCTGGTACCTGCCATCGCTGAAGACCAACTCCCAGAGGGCCAGTGTGGCTTCAGAGCAAACAGGAGCACCACCGATATGGTCTTTGTGCTGAGACAGCTGCAGGAGAAGTGCCGCGAGCAGAACAAAGGGCTGTACGTAACATTTGTCGACCTAACAAAAGCGTTCGACACTGTGAGCAGGCAAGGCATGTGGCAGATCCTGGAGCGACTTGGCTGTCCCCCAAAGTTCCTCAACATGATTGTCCAGCTACACGAGGACCAGCAAGGCCAGGTCAGACTCAACAATGACCTCTCAGAACCATTCCCTATTCTCAACGGCGTAAAGCAGGGCTGCGTGCTGGCACCGACCCTCTTCACCATCTTTTTTAGCATGATGTTGAAGCAGGCCACAGTGGACCTCGATGATGACGATGCAGTGTACATCAGGTATCGTCTCGATGGCAGCCTGTTCAACCTCAGACGACTGCAGGCCCACACGAAAACCCTAGACCAACTGATTCGTGAGCTGCTTTTTGCTGATGATGCTGCCCTCGTTGCACACACAGAGAGAGCCCTGCAGCGCATCACGTCTTGCTTCGCAGATGCTGCCCAGCTCTTTGGACTCGAGGTCAGTCTGAAAAAGACAGAGGTCCTCCATCAGCCGGCACCCAAGACAGTGTATCGCCCTCCTCACATCACCATTGGCGAGTCTGAACTAAAGTCAGTGCACCAGTTTATTACCTTGGCTGCATTATCACGTCGGACGCCAAGCTGGACAAGGAGCTTGACAGCAGGCTGGCAAAAGCGAACAGCGCTTTCGGGCGACTTTTCAAGCGGGTGTGGCACAATCAACAGCTGAAAACAGGCACCAAGATCAGCGTGTACAGAGCTGTGGTCCTCACCACCCTGATGTATGGTTCCGAGTCCTGGGCCCTCTACCGCAGCCAACTACGACTCCTCGAACGCTTCCACCAGCGCTGCCTGCGTACCATCCTGGGCATTCACTGGAGTGACTATGTCACCAACGTCGAGGTCCTTGAACAGGCTGAAACAGTGAGCATCGAGGCTTTGCTGCTGCGGACACAGCTCCGCTGGGCGGGGCATGTCTCCAGGATGGAGGATCATCGCCTACCAAAGATCACCCTGTTCGGCGAGCTTGCTACTGGATACCGTGACAGAGGGGCACCAAAGAAGAGATACAAAGACGGTCTCAAGAAGTCACTTAGTGCCTGCCAAATCGACCACCACCAGTGGTCTTCGCTTGCTGCGGACCGTGACACCTGGCGCTCCACCATTTACAAGGCAGCTGTCTCCTTTGAGGACTCTCACAGAGCTAGCCTTAAGGACAAGCGGCTCCGGAGAAAAAACAGAGATGCCGCAGCTCAGAACCCTGGCCATACCTTCCCCTGCAGCCACTGCGGTCGAACCTGCCTGTCTCGGATTGGCCTCCGCAGCCACGAACAAGCCTGCAGACGTCGTGGGCAACTCCTATAAAATCTTCGTTCGCGAAGTCAAGCCAAGAGTTGCTAGTCATCCAGGACAGGACGTCGTCTATACAACACTGTACGCTCATCTTAGCGGAGCTGAAATGGCTAGGCGCGCTACTTCTTGACAATTCAGTATCGTCTGCATACTTGTGAAAATCACACTCATGGGCGGCAATTACATCAGATAGAGGTTGTGAATATAGAGTGAACACAGCAGGCCCTAATACGGAGCCATGAGGGACTCCACACAACAAAAGACTACGAGCAGATAGCTGGCCATTAACAATAACAGCCTGAAAACGATCCTTACCGTATGAAGTAAACCAGGCCAGGGCGGTACCACGGATGCCAAAGGTCACCTCTAACCTCTTCAGCAAAACAGAATGATCGAGCGTGTCGAATGCTGCGCTGAGGTCCAACAGAGCAATGAGAGAGACAAGTCTCTCGTCTCCCTTTACTAGCAGACCATCCAGGACGCTCAGCACAGCAGTCTCCGTGCTGTGATCCTTTCTGTATGCCGACTGGTGCATTTCTAAAAGACCGTTTCCAGACAAATGGTTTTGTAGCTGTTTCAAAACAACCTTCTCCAAAATCTTTGAAATAAACGGAAGGTTAGAGACAGGTCTAAAATGCTTCAAGTCGTTTGGGTCCAGTCCAGTCTTTTTCAAGAGTGGTGCCACAACAGCATGTTTAAACTGAGTAGGCACTGCACCTGTAGAGAGAGAGGCATTAACTATGGTGGTAATCAGTGGGAGGAGATCATCGATACACTGTTTTATGAGGGACGTGGGCAAGGGATCAAGCACACAGCTCTTTGTTGGTGATTTCATAATGAGTTCATGGATCTCCTGCTCAGTCACTGGCTCGAACGAGACAGTGAAGGGCCATTATACACGCCAAAAGTAGGGGGATTACATGAACATGAGTCTAGTTCAGAGCGGATGTGCTTAATCTTATCCGAGGAAAAGTCACAGAAACGTTGTGGAAGGACATGGCTTGGCACATCCGTTGGAAGGGGCGTGGTACGGGGCTTGCCCTGCAGCTCACTGAAGACTGCGAAGAGTTGCTTGGACGACGAGCTGGAGTCGATCCTGTCATGGTAGAACTGTCTCCTGGTAGACTGTATAACCGCTGTAACTTCGGACCTCACTTTCACGTAGATCTGTCTGTGGACAGTCAGACCACTCCGTCTCCAATGACGCTCCGCGCGTCTCCGTCGGCGGCGAGCTTCTCTGACGTCATCGGATAACCACGGGGCGGATGGTCGGTCCCTCACCAGCCTACAGACAGTCGGGGCGTGTCGATCGAGCACCTGTCGAAGCCCGTTGTTGTAGACGTCCACGAGCTACTAAGGCTCCAATGAAGGTGATTGAAACACATCTATAGCTGCTGCCATCTCCTTTACATCGGCCTGAAAATCAGCTGACGAAATATTGCGAATGTTTCGTGACGTCACGAGTCGTTTACGGGGGCGTGGTCTGGTAACTGCAATAGTGCAAGCGACACTGTGGTCGGAAAGACCTGGATAGTCCTGCACAGCTTTAAGCGATAACATGCTGCCCTCACTACGGACCATCGCCCAGTCGAGTGTGTGGCCGCGCTTATGTGTAGGGACGCCAACAAGCTGTGCCAGATTGTGATCGCTCAGCATAGTTTTCAGACGGCTCACCTGGCAGTCAGTACTGTCATCAAAATGGAAGTTAAAGTCGCCTAGGATGGAGAAATCGCAACACAGGTTCACGTATCGGTACAACAGCTCCGGAAATTCCCAAAGAAAAATGGAATCGGTCAGTTTATTGCGCCTACTCCGCGGCGGCCGGTAGAGACACACAAGGGTAATGGAGGTAAGGCTTACTGAAAGTGTAAGCTCAACAGCCTCCATCGATGTAAAATATTCAAGTGGTTTTAAAGAAACGTTGCAAGAAAGAGCTTACCTGATGACAAAACCGATGCCACCTCCTCTCGATCCTGTGCGGGAAAACGTTCGGAAATCGTATCCCGACGGGGTTAGGGCATATACATATACATACATTGATAAAATAAGAGAGAGAGAGAGAGAGAGAGAGAGAGAGAGAGAGAGAGAGAGAGAGAGAGAGAGAGAGAGAGAATGACAATGACAATGACAATGAAAATGAATCTTTATTTTCCAAGGATAAAAAGATTTAGGTCTGGAGACCTTTCTTCCATCTTGTCCTTGCTAAACTACTTACACACACACTCACGGGGCCGCACGCACTGACACACCATAAGCGCCCAACAAGGCGAGTCATAGAGAGAGAGAGAGAGAGAGAGAGAGAGAGAGAGAGAGAGAGAGAGAGAGAGAGAGAGAGAGAGAGAGAGAGTTATTACATTCGGCATTGGAAGTGTTGTATGAAGGCCCAGCTGACACCCCGGACACGTTCAAGTCAATGTACGGACTATCGTCCACGGACCTAGCATCTCTGGAACAATACACAAAACAAAACATGATTGTTCGTCTATTTAAAATTGCCGGCGTTGTTGTTTTGTTGTTTCCCATGCAGTGCACACACGTCTTGAGTTAGTCTTTACTGCTGTCAGGATCTTAACAGCAAGGAACAAACTTATTAGAAATGATAGTCATTTGTTATTGGGACATATAACCTTTTCAACACATTCTGCCTGCGACACACCACAGTAAGATATGGCTCGACCATGATAGTTCAAGAGTGGTGGCAGAACAGCTTGGCGCTCATAGGCGCCACGCTATTCTGCCAGCACCCTTGAACTATCATGGTCGATCTGTCTCATGAATTGTAATGCAGCATTTCGTACCTCGGGCACAACGAGTTAAAGTATCGCTTTTCGCACCATAGCTTAAATAATAATTAATAATTACGGTATTTATAATGCGCTTATCTCATAATAATTATAACTCGAAGCGCGCACTCACAACTCGCGTACGCATGTGCACGCTTTAGACAATGACTCACGCACCACAAATAGTGAAATACATTACGACGGTCAGCTTGCGGTGGGGAGTGTGGTGATATAGTGCTAGAACTGTTGAAAGAGGTGAGTTTTGAGGGCGGACTGGAAGGAGGAGACAGAGTGTTTCTTACGGAGAGAGAGTGGGAGCGTGCTCCAGGTGGATGGACCGTATACAGAGAAGGAACAGGGGCCGAAAGTGCTGAGTGTGGTGCGGGGGATGTGGAAGCTGAGAGGGTCTGAGGCGGAGCGGAGGGAGCGGGGAGGAGTGAAGTAAGTTGGAGAGATAGGCAGGAGCGTAGTTGTTCAGGGATTTGTAGGAGAGAGACAGAATCTTGTATTGGATGCGTTGGGGGATGGGGAGCCAGTGAAGGAGTTTGAGCAGGGGAGTGATGTGGTCGGATGTTTTCTTTCTGAAGACGAGGCGGGCAGCATTGTTCTGGACGCACTGGAGAGTGAAAGTAGTGGAGTGAGGGAGACCGGAAAGGAGAGAGTTCCAGTAGTCGATGCGAGATAGGATGAGAGAGACGCCAAGTTTGGTGGCAGCTTAGGTAGTGAGGTATTTTCTGATCTGACTGATGCGACCGAGGTGGAAATAGCATGCCTGGGCCGTGGCGGAGACGAAGCTGGTCATGGAAAGAGAGGAATCGGGGGTAACGCCGAGGTTTTTGGCCGAGTCAGAGAGGGAGATAGAGGTGCTGTCGAGTTGAAGGTGGAGAGAAGGAGGGAGCTGGGAAAGTTTCTGACGAGTGGCTTCCGTTTTGTCGTCGTTCAGTTTAAGCTTGTTTGCTGTCATCCAGTTTTTCACGTCTTCGTAGCAGTCAGCCGTGTGAGTCAGTAGTGACTGGGTGTTGTCGAGTTTGTCTTTGTCAATAGTTGTGAGTCGTCAGCGTAGAGGTGGTGGTGTATGTGGTGAGACTGGATGATGTTGGGCAGGGGAGAGGTGTAGAGTGTGAAAAGGACCGGGCCCAGGACGGACCCCTGTGGAACTCCGCAAGAGAGCGTGACTGGGTTGGAGGAGACGCCGTCGATGGTGACGGACTGCTGTCTGTCGGAGAGGTAGGAGAGAAACCAGGAGTGAGCAGAGTCAGTAATGCCAAAGGAGTGGTGAAGGCGGTGGAGGAGGATAAAGTGGTCTATAGTGTCGAAGGCGGCAGAGAGGTCGAATAGCGTAAGAGATATGTTGCCCGAGTCGGGTCGTTTAGGATATGTAGAAGGGCTGTTTCAGTGCTGTGATGTTTGCGATAGGCAGACTGGAAAGCGTCCTGACTTTTTCGTTCATTTGCTGGTTCCCAAATCTCTGTGTTAAAAACAAAAACACTCTTCAGAGAATTGTTCATCTCAGCTCTAAGATCATTGGGGAAGAACAGAGAAGTTTAGCCGTGTTCTGCGATCGTCAGATTGTAAGAAAAGCTACTTCCATCCTGGCTAGTGATGCTCACGTGATGAAAGACCTCTTTGAATTGCTCCCGTCTGGCCGCCGATACAGACAACCATCATATAAAACCAATCGCAGGAAACTGTCTTTCGTCCCTGTTGCCGTCCGACTGTTAAATATTTTGTAAATCTACACAGCTGTTAAAAGTGTGTGTGTGCGTGTGCGTGTGTGTGTGTGTGTGTGTGTGTGTGTGTGTGTGTGTGTGTGTGTGTGTGTGTGTGTGCTTGTGTGTGTGTGCGTGTGTGTGTGTTTATGCAGATGTTTCATCGCGTGGGTATCGCTGGCCTGGATGGACAGTTGTAGAGGGTAAAAGTGGAAAGTAAGACGTTAATGTGTTCGCTGATAATGTCGTTAATAATGCTCTTTAAGTTTCAATAATGTTTTAGTAATTGTATTAGTTTAGAATTTTAATATTAGTATTATAAATCTTACAGATTTAGAATATTAATATGAGGTACAAATGGGATATTAGAATGTCCTGATATTAATTAATGTTTGTTAAATGACTTTTATTTGATTGTTTCCCACGTCCACACAAATGTAATTGCCCTTTAAGGGATAAATAAAGTTACTTGAATTTGAATTTGAATTTGGAAGGGACTGAGGAGGTTGTTGTCGGCGAGGTGGAGGTTGAGCTGGTTGAGAACAACCTTCTCAAGAAGCTTGGACAGGAAAGAGAGATTGGAGACTGGGCGATAATTCTTGAGTTCGTTTGGGTCTAGGTTGTGTTTTTTAAGGTGAGGACGGACGATGGCGGACTTGAAGATATCGGGGACGGAGCCGTCGGGAAAATAGGTGGAAAAAGCGGACGGAAGTTCTTCTTTGCTGTGTGTGTTGGGGAGAGGAGAGTCTTTAGAAGTGCCTAGGAGTGAGTTCATGGTAGCGTAGAGGGTTTTGGAAGAAGTGGATTCCAGGATTTTTTACAGTAAATTATGCGTCTCATGATTATAGTGAAGATAAGGCCATGATTTGACATAGTTGCAAAGAGGCAGTTCAAAACTCTTTCATAACCTTAAAGCATTAGTATAAGTAGGTGTACTACTCTTGTTATCAGATGCCAAACGTTGTAGAACCTACATATAGAAAGAGTCAACGCATTAAAGGCGCTCCGCACCTATAGCTAGATGTTGTCCTGATCACCGAAACGTGGCTCCGCTCGGCTGGCGATGAACCCATCATCGCCAGCGTCACTCCCAGTGGCTACCGCCTGGCCTCCTTCCCGCGTGCTTCCAGAGGGGGTGGCATTGCCATCATCTACAGGGACTGTCTTTCTGCTCATCTCTCCTTCTCTCAGTCTCTCCCTTTTGCTCATCCCTCCTTTGAATCTGTCGAGGCCGTAGCAACACTCCCTGGCCAGTCCCTCATCTTGTCATGTATCTATCGCCCCTTCCAAGCTCTCAAAACAAACTCACAAACTCCATGTTCCTCACCGAGTTCGATCTCCTTCTCGACCACTACAGCACACGACCCGGAAAACACATCCTTCTTGCCGAATTTAACTTCCACTTCGACAAACCCGACCACCCCGACACAAAACGCCTTTGCACGTCACTTTCAAACCACAATCTTACACAACACATCACTAAACCCACCCACCGACTCGGCCACACCCTCGACTGGATCATCACCCGCACCGCCGATCAACTCTTCCTCGACTGACACCTCTTCCGTGCTTCCCTCCGACCACCTCGCTATTCTCGTCGCCCTCAACCTACCTCCCCCGAAAAACCCAAGCTCTTTGTCTCTCGTCGCAAACTAAAATCTATCAACCGAGAGAACTTCTTCGACGAAGCTGTCGACCTTCTCTCGGACCCCGCCTCCTCTCCCGATCTCGCATCCCATTTCGATTCCTCCCTTCGAAAACTTCTAGACACCCATGCCCCTGTCACCACCTGTTCCATACCCAACCGACTCCCCTCCCCCTGGCTCACTGACGACATAGCTGAGGCCAAGCGCGAGCGTCGACAAGCGGAACGCCGCTGGCGCTCATCTGACCTCACCGTTCACAGAGAGATCTTCCAAACCACCAGATCCAAAGTCTGCAGAATGATCTCCGACTCCAAACGCAAACACCTTCAAAACAAAATCCTGGAATCCACTTCTTCCAAAACCCTCTACGCTACCATGAACACACTCCTAGGCACTTCTAAAGACTCTCCTCTTCCCAACACACACAGCAAAGAAGAACTTCCGTCCGCTTTTTCCTCCTATTTCTCCGACAAAATCCAAACTCTGCGCAACACACTCGACACTCTGCCTTCTCCGCCTTGCCCTCCTGACCCCCCCCCCCCCCCTTTTCCGGCACTCCCCTCTCGTCCTTCCGCCCGTCTCTCAAGATGACGTCCTCAAGACCATAAAGTCCATGCCTTTCAAAACCTGCGAACTAGACCCCCTCCCAGCTTCCCTCTACCGGGACGGCCTCCCCAAACTTTTGCCCTTCATTACCGACATCATCAACACATCTCTAGAGAATGGCTCTGTCCCCGATATCTTTAAGTCCGCCATCGTCCGTCCTCTCCTCAAAAAACACAACCTCGACCCAAACGAACTCAAGAACTACCGCCCAGTCTCCAATCTCTCTTTCCTGTCCAAGCTTCTTGAGAAGGTTGTCTTCAACCAACTCAACCTCAACCTCCCCGACAACAACCTCCTCAGTCCCTTCCAGTCTGCCTATCGCAAACATCACAGCACTGAAACAGCCCTTCTACATATCCTTAACGACCTGCTTCTCTCCACTGACTCGGGCAACATCTCCCTTCTTACGCTACTCGATCTCTCTGCCGCCTTCCACACCATAGACCACTCTATCCTCCTCCACCGCCTTCACCACTCCTTTGGCATCACTGACTCTGCTCACTCCTGGTTTCTCTCCTACCTCTCCGACAGACAGCAGTCCGTCACCATCGACGGCGTCTCTTCCAACCCAGTCACGTTCTCCTGCGGAGTTCCACAAGGGTCCGTCCTGGGCCCGGTCCTTTTCACACTCTACACCTCCCCCCTGTCCAACATCATCCAGTCTCACCACATACACCACCACCTCTACGCTGACGACTCACAACTACTAGACAAAGACAAACTCGACAACACTCAGACACTACTGACTCGCACGGCTGACTGCTATGAAGACGTGAAAAACTGGATGACAGCAAACAAGCTCAAACTGAACGACGACAAAACAGACGCTATGCTGGTAGGCACTCGCCAGAAACTTTCCCAGCTCCCTCCCTCTCTCCACCTTCAACTCGACAGCACCCCATCTCCCTCTCTGACTCGGTCAAGAACCTTGGCGTTTTCCTCGATTCCTCTCTTTCCATGACCAGCTTCGTCTCCGCCACGGCTCAGGCATGTTATTTCCACCTCCGCCGCATCAGTCAGATCAGAAAATACCTCACTACCGAAGCTGCCACTAAACTCGCTGTCTCTCTCATCTTATCTCGCATCGACTATTGCAACTCTCTCCTTTCCGGCCTTCCTCACTCCACCACTCTCACTCTCCAGCGCGTCCAGAACAATGCTGCCCGCCTCGTCCTCAGAAAGAAAAAAATCCGACCACATCACTCCCCTGCTCAAGCTCCTTCACTGGCTCCCCATCCCACAACGCATCCAATACAAGATTCTGTCTCTCTGCTACAAATCCATGAACAACTGCGCTCCTGCCTATCTCTCCAACTTACTTCACCCTTACACTCCTCCCCGCTCCCTCCGCTCCGCCTCCGACCCTCTCCGCCTCCTCATCCCCCGCACCAAACTCAGCACTTTCGGCCCCCGCTCCTTCTCAGTATACGTCCATCTACCTGGAACACTCTCCCACTCTGTCTCCGTCAGAAACACTCGCTCTCCTCCTTCCAGTCCGCCCTCAAAACTCACCTCTTTCAACAGTTCTAGCACTATATCACCACACTCCCCACCCCAAGCTGACCGTCGTAATGTATTTTCACTATTTGTGTCACGTGAGTCATTGTCTAAAGCGTGCGCATGCGTGTGCGAGTTGTGAGTGCGCGCTTAGAGTTATAATTATTATAAGATAAACGCATTATAAATACGTAATTATTATTTTTATTATTTAGCTGCGGAATCGACGTATAGCATTGCCGCTGGCGGGGCGGCAACGCTATTCGTCACTTCCGCAGCTATGAGTTACCCTGTTTACAGTCAGCGGACAATGTAAACGTCGAATGTAACAAAACACTTGGGACTCCAAATTTTGTTGCTGTTAGACGCATAGTTTGTCAGTTATACGCGAAGTATATTGATTACATAGAAAGAACGTTAGTCGGAAAAAGAGAGCTGTTATGTTTGAAGTTTGCTATATATGTTTGTGATCAGCAAAGTTTACTGTGTGTCCTTGAAACCAGTACGAATTCGAAGCCGATGATGTGAAACAAACTATTCACAACAAGTTAAGCAACACCTACCGTTCTATGTGCCGTTTTCTAATTAGTCTAATTTCCAAATGTCAACTTTAATCATTCGAAATGTACAATCGTCTCGTCAAGTAAAGAGCAAATATTCTTCAAAGTGCCTCTCAAAAACTATACTGGGTCGCATGAAAAATTAAGCGGAAATGTAATGACGAGCGAAAGAAATGCGACATTTTTGGAATCATCAGAAACACTAATGTGTTTCCGATGATTCCAGAATTGTCACATTTCTTTTGCTCGTTAGTATACGTAAAATAAGGCAACATATTTGCGGTCGAGCACACTTATCAAAATATTTGCCACGAAAATATTTTTCGTAACAAAATTGCAAGCTTATGAGGTTCTTTGTCTCTTGCAGCTTAGAAAGGCTGGCATTTACCTGGTAATGAAGTAGTTAAAACAAGTACAAAATGGCTGAAAGATCTCACTTAACCTGAATAGTGTGTCAGAAGTGGTTGTAGTTGTCATGTTATCTGATGACCTCGTTAGCTCAGAGATACTGTGGACAAGACCAGGTCCTGAAAAAGACAAATAGAGCGCTGGTCTGCAAGTTTGAGCCTTACAGCTTGTATCCGTAAGGTCCAAAATTACAGACCAGAGCACAAATAGTGTCTAATATATAAATACTGAAATATACATAATAAGAAAAATAATTTAACACGGAGTAATATTGCAATGATGCAAATTCACTAATTGTTATTATCATTGAACAAAAAGACAATGTTGCTGTTCGTGTATCAAATCCCAGCGAAGAAAAAAATATGCTTTGAAAAGACAATTGCAATGCAAATAAAGTGTGTTTTTAAATCTTCGTTGGGATTTTCTCTGCATTACACGCATGGTAGTCACCTCCTTGGTCCGTATTGTTTTTATGATGCTGTAATGTTGTCGTCGTTATTGTTGTTGTTTGTGGTGTTGTATTCAGACTGCTCAGTCAAGTGATCCTTTTATAAACTATAACTACCCTCAGCCGATTTAACTTAACCTATTTAACCCCGACGCAGTACAGCAGGAGATGGATCGACCATGATAATTCAAGGATAGTGCCTGAATCTGGCACTACCCTTGAATTATCATGGTCGGTCCATCTCCTAAATCTGGTACATAGTCGTTGGATGACACCTCTAACATTTTGGAAATGCGGCCTTGGGCTTAAATGGATTAAATACTGACCCAGAATAAAAGATATGGCGACCCCCATAAAGTTCATTGCTGTTCCAATCGCCGTGGAAGTTGCTCGCTCATGTTGTGGGAACCACACCGCCGATACAATGGGCGCGCCTCCCATGGCTACCGGCCCTCCAAACCCGTTCAGAAGGTGTCCCAAGTGCATGAGACTGGAACAATAAATGGTTAAATAATTTAGTTGAAGTGTCCTCTCGTACACACACAAAATCCAAATGTTAAATTTGTCGATCCTCCAGTACTGCTGTGTAAAATTATGCTAGTTAACTCATTCAGCCCTGACACACGACAGCAAGATATGGATCGAGCATGATAGTTCAAGGGTGCTGCCAGAATAGCTTGGCGCTAATAGGCACCACCCTTGAATTATCATGCTCGATCTGTCTCTAGAATTGTAATACTGTCCTTCAGAGGGCAACTTCAAAACTTGGGATTTCGGTCCTGGGGTAGAATGTGTTAATGTAAGGTGGTTAACCCACCCGGATGGCCGGTTTTGATTGACAGCGCCAGATAAACTTGGTACCTTCCTAATTTAATATGGCACTACATTGACATGTTATGGTCAAATCCCCCCCCCCCCCTTAACCCCCAACCCCAACTCTTTTTGTCGCCTTACAAAGGATGAATGTTTTTTGCAGTGTTTCCGTACAGACGATTAGAAGGATGGATGGATGGACGGACGGACGGACCGACAAACCGACGGGCGGGTTGGCGGATGGGAGGATGGACAAATGGACGGACGGATAGATGGATGGATGGATGGATGGATGGATGGATGGATGGATGGATGGATGGATGGATGGATGGATGGATGGATGGATGGATGGATGGATGGATGGATGGATGGATGGATGGATTGAGTGAGGGAGGGAGGATGGAGGGATGGAGGGATGTGCAATGGATGTAGGGATGGACTTACCTAGTAACTGTAGGCGTTGTCATGGTGAAACACCGAACAATTGTCCCGACCAGCGTCAGGAAGCAGCTCAGAAGTAAACCCCATCTCATTCCTGAAAAAAAGGCAATTTTCATCAGCATTTACTTAAACCTTCGGCGTGCGCAGGTCCGATGAGTCATTCGAATCCTACCCGTCAGTAGAGTCCGAAATAGCTCAGGCGGTTAAACGTCGGAGCAGGAGAGCGAAGGGAATCGCCGGGTCGTGGGTTCGAATCCCGTCCCGGCCCCGGTAGATGGACTCACAATCCATGGGAAAAAAAAACGGATTTGTTCAATAGCATGTCCGTTGAAAGGTCCTGGTAAATTAAAGTGGCACAGTTGGAGTGCGCCTGAGTTGATCAGTCTTCAGGTCGTACTCCATAGGCAATAGATTTCCCTGTCCCCCATAACCCGCCCGTCAGAGCCGTCCATGATCACCTCGGTGCTGTGGACGTTAAACCCGAACTAACCAACCAACCAACCCGTCAGTATGAAAGGATATAGCGCCGCCTGCTCTACAGGTAAACCGAAGGTGCACTTTTGGAACCCGACACTTTAACCAAATTCACAGCCAGTGGAGCCAGCCCAGGGGACAGTGCAGTTCAACGGCAGCACATCCGAACCCTTTGACGTATGCAGCGGAGTCAAACAAGGCTGCGTCCTGTCCCCTACTCTTTTTGGGATCCTCTTCGCTGTCCTGCTCAAGCATGCCTTGGTAATGCAACAGACGGAATCTACCTGCAAACCAGGTCAGATGGCAGGCTCTTCAACCTTGCCCGCCTCAAAGCCAAGGCAAGGATACGCGAAGCCCTCATCAGGGACATGCTGTTCGCTGACGATGCGGCAGTTTCGAGTCATACCCAGCTGGAACTGCAGTCACTGATGGACCGATTCTCCCAGGCTTGCAAGGACTTTGGACTGACTATCAGTCTAAAGAAGACAAACGTCCTGGGACAGGACACAGAGACACTGCCATTCATCACCATTGACAACTACGAGCTCGATGCACGTACCTTGGGTCCACCCTCACCGATAACTTATCTCTGGACATCGAGATCGACAAGAGGATCGGGAAGGCTGCTGAAACTCTTGCACGCCTCACAACTCGAGTGTGGACAAATCCCAAGCTGACTGAGAAAACAAAGATGGCTGTGTACAACGCCTGCGTCGTCAGCACTGCAGCAAGACATGGACCACATAAGCTAATGTTGTGCTCCCCATGCCTGAACTGAATGAGATGAAAAGCTAGAGAAAAATTGCCACGTGCAGGGAAAACAGATTTTCATTGAATTACGATGAAAGTCTCGCTTTTCAAAAAAATGGACTTGCTGTCTGCTGCTTTTTTTCTTAAAGGAAGAAACGCCTGTAATGAGCTCCTGCGTCACATTTGACCAATACACGGAGCAATGGTGTTGTTTTTTTTAAATTAAGTATTGATTTTACTCTTCTTAACTCGTCACAAGTCATGGCGCTCCAAAACAGGTATATTTAGGTTTTATTTTAATTTTGTTTTTATTTTTACATTGCTGTGCTCAAAGACTTAGAGAAAAGGCATTATGGATACTACTACTACTATTACTAATACTACAACTAATACTAATAATAAAAAATAATAATAATGATAATAATAGTAATAATAAATATTAATAATAATAATAATAATAATAATAATAATAATAATAATAATAATAATAATAATAATAATAATAATAATAATAATAATAATAATAATAATAATAATAATAATAAAAGAAGAGGACAAATATCAACAATAATAATGATGTATAGTTATGTACGATTAACTTTAAAAAATAATGATGCTCTAGCCATGATGATGTTCTTGCAACCTCTTACTTTTCATGTACTCTTATGTTTGGTTTACAAACCAAAATTCAAAAAGAACAAAAGAGTACATGAAAAGTAAGAGGTTGCAAGAAACGTCATAACTGAAAGTCATTATTGTGCAAGAGTGTTACATGACTGACCTTTGACATCTAGCATCCAGGAGAAAAACACCCCACTGACTATGTAAGGAATGGGCCCCCAGTTGCTCAGCAACGCAATCGTCCCGTCCGTCCATCCGAACACTGTCTCACTGGTCGAAGAGATGGGCCCGAACGTATTCCACACGAGCGCTTGTGTAAAGGCGTAGATACAAAACATGAACAGGACGTACCACCGCCGCTTGTACACGCTCAGACTTTTGGGCTTGTCCTCTTCTCGTGTATCCAAGTCCTCAGATTTGAGGCCGTTTTGGTCATTCACACAGATGTGGGCTGATAGTGGGTGTGTACCGTTTTCCTCTTGGAAACTGGTTTCAGGTTTTTCGTGGTGATTTTCAGACCTTGTCAGTGGCTCATGTACAGACATTTTGTTGTGACTGGGTGGAACGTGTTTCTCATTGAGACGCGTTTCGTGCTGTTTGGAGTGATTGTCAGACTTCGTCAGCCGTTCCGCTTCTTCAGACGGACTTTCAGCTCCAGAATTATCCTGGCACGTGCCTGGCCCTGTAGCGTTAGATGCTTCCACTGTCACTTCAGAAGCTGGCTGGTTTTCTTTACATGCTGTAGACCATACACACGTTGATTCACGCGAATCAGTTGATTCAAGCGTCGATTCAATGTTCTTTGTCGATTCAAGCAGTGATTTAATTTTCACAGTTGATTCAAGCGTTGGTTTTAATTTCTCAGTTGATTCAAGCGTTGGTTCAATTTTCTCAGTGGACTCAACCGTTATATGAATTTTCTCAGTTGATTCAGGCGTTGTATGAATTTGCACAATGGATTCAGGCGTTGTATCAATTTTCTCAATGGATTCAGGCGTTGTATCAATTTTCTCAGTCGATTCTAGTTTTACTGTACTTGATTCACTTGTTTCAGCCTGCGTCTCGTGCAGTACTGGTACATCTTGGTGCATCGTGCCAGAAAATGTTTCATTTCGTTCCGGCGAGTTTCCTGGGACTACATTTTCTCCACCGGTTCGTCCCGGGATCTTGTCCAAGTCCACTTCGTCGTCACTGGTATATGAGGTTGCGTGCTCAGACATATCTATGAATTAATGTTAATCTTTGATTGTAAATGAATTGAGTCTGTGCACGTCAGATTACTTTGTAGCAGTATGCGTCGGTGTCGGGATGTACAGTGTACTACGGTGCCTTCCGAGCTGAAAAGTAATGATGATGATGATGATGATGATGATAATGATAAAATAATAATAATAATAATAATAATAATAATAATAATATTAACCCATTCAGCCCTGATGTTCTACAGCAGCAAATGGATCGACCATGATAATTCAAGGGTAGTGCCAGATTAGCTTGGCGTCGACAGACGCCAAGCTAATCTGGCTCTACCCTTGAATTATCATGGTCAATCCATCTCCTGCAACTAGTGCATAGTAGTTAGATGAAACCTCCGAAATTTGGGAAATACGGCTTTGGGGTCGAATGAGTTAATAATAATAATGCGTATTTATTCAGCGCTTATACGTCGGCTCTAAGCGCTTTACAGTTTGAACATATAGGGTTAAACATGTATAGTTAAGGACAAAATTCACAAACATACACATGAGTGAGTAATGCAATCGGTGAGTCAGTCATTGAGCTTGAGCCGGTCTGTGATTCTCTGTCTTATGCCTGTTGGTCGAAAAGATCAAAAATCCCAAACCTGCCAACACAATGACGCTCAAAACACAAACATTCAATGTGTGTCAGTGACGATTCGCATAGTTTAACCCCTTCACCGCCGAGAAAATCTGAAGGCTATCCGACTGCAAGAGACGTAGATCCTCATGAGCCCCCCCCCCCCCCCCACCCCCGGAGTCTTGTTGAGACCAATTTGTATCCCTGTTCCCTGGATGGTCGTGGATTTGGAAAGTTGAAAGAACACAGATTTCAAAAACAAAATGTACGTACAGTGGCAGGGAAGGGGTTAACCTGGGCAATGCGAACGCTGCCCAGCTGCAAGAGACATAAACCCTCATGATCCCCCGCAGACTTCGCAGTTGCGGGGGCTCATGAGGATTTATGTCTCTTGGAAGTCTTATGTTCCTTATGACTATTTTTGTTGCATTTTCATAAATGTGTTCTTCAAGCGATTGTTGGTTTTTTGTGACGCGCAATTTGTTATCACTTGCAGTGAAAGGGTGAAGCTGCCCTTGTCAGTCGAATACAACTGCTTCATACGTTCGAGACGTGTCGCTTCCGTATACGCGGCACAAAGCCGCATATTCGTATGCGGCACGTCTCGACGGGTTAACAAATCCGTTTCTCCTTTCATCTCATAAAAAGTGACGTGTAGCAAGAAGACATAATTATACTCATACGATCATTGCTTCATCAAATGCAGCAGGAATTTATGGTATGTTAAATGATGAGAATAAAGTAGCCTTTTCAATGAAACTGTATACGTGTAAGAATGGGGGGAGGGGGGGGGGAAGTAAAAAATATTGCACAATTGAAAACACCCTCTAAAATCTCAATAATTAATGAATCAATAAATCAGACAATGAATGAATATGTAAATAAATCAACAAATCTATAAATTAATAAATAAAGAAATAACGAAACGCCGAACACCAAAACCTCCGTCTGCTGTTTATTATTGCTGCAATGCTACTTATACTTTCAGCTGTAACAGTCAAAAATGTTAGTATCATTTGCTATAACTACAGCTGGCTCGTGGGGGAGTGGGGGGGTGAGGGGGGAGGGGGGGTTAACGTCCACGGCACTGAATTGATAATGGACGGTCCAAATTAGCGGGTTACCGGGAACAAGGACAGCTATTGCCAATGGATTACGACCTGAACAACGATCAGTTGAGGCGTACCTGAACTGTGCAACATTGATTTAACACAGTACACCATGGTCTATTATAACAAGGTCGCTATAACACAATTAGGATATAACGGACTGCACTCTTTTATATGCAAATTTCTTCGCATGCAGGAAACTTCTAATAGAGTAATAATCCATAACTGGCGAATTTTTTTTAAATAACCGATGTTTACAGTATTTTGAGAATTTACACCAAACAACATAATTGTTAATCCCTCCATGGAACAATAAGGTATAGTGAGTAATAATAATAATAATAATAATAATAATAATAATAATAATAATAATAATAATAATCAGTAAGCAAAGGTCATCGGTTCCACGACGGCCGTCGTGGAACCAAATATTTTCTTTTACGTTAGAATAATAATAATAATAATAATAATAATAATAATAATAATAATAATAATAATAATAATAATAATCATAATAATGATAGAACATTATTATTATTATTATTATTATTATTATTATTATTATTATTTGTAGTAGTAGTGGTGTTATTATTATAATTATTTTATCATTATCATTATAATATTACCATCGTTAGAACATTATTATGAATATTATAATTATTATATTTTATTTTTATTATTATTATTATTATTATTATCATCATCATCATCATTATTATTATAATTATATGAAGGTAATACAACACTCACGTGTCAGTTCATCTGTGATGCCCAAACAATATGACACCAAGTCTTATTCCAGGTTATTAACAATAACCGGTCCCTCTTCAGACGCCAGGTATATAAGCTATGTAACCAGTGAAGCAACAGGTCATCAGGCCGACGTCAGCCCGAGGGTTCTTCGCTTACTGGTGCCATGCCGAGGTCGGCATAAGGACCTTCGACAGCTTCACACTGGTTGACTTCTGCTCTGATCAGTGGTAGCGAATGAAGAGATCGAGATAACCAGTGCACGATAACTTAACTCGGAGTGCTCTGAGGTCGAAATCCTCGAATTTTAGGGTTGTCCATTGAAGACCGCATTATAATTCAGGAGACCGTTCGACCATGATATTTCAAGGGTGGTGCCAGAATAGCTTGGCGCCTATGGGCGCCAAGCTATTCTGGCACCACCCTAAAACTATCATGGTCGATCCGTATCGTGATGTGGTGTGTCGGGGCCACATGAGTCAAGGGTTAAGTTATGAGTTAAGTTTTTGTAAAAGAAAAATTAAAGTTATGTTAGCACTTTTACAAATGACTCCGAAAAGGTGATGCAGAAAACTCTGATTTTCACACGTAGGGCTTACAGGTCACAATTGACCTAATCGTACCCGACAGCCGAGACAAACTGCAGGTTCATGTAAATTCCGTATACAAAAAAAAATCATACAATTATTAATGAGATGATTGTTTATTTGTAAAAAGATTCAATTGTTTTAGGATTAACCCATATAATTCGTGAAATTAATCCCCCAAACGTGAATATATATATATATATATATATAATTTTCAATATTTAATTATCACTCAAAACGTTATAGAGGTACAATGGTGGTTAACGAACTCATTCAATATCTCCCTTTTTGGCTAGCTATACGCAAAACATCTAATAAAAATAAGAAATCTTACGGACTCCAGTGTGGATCAACCGGTTTGTTTTTTTTAAACGCCCATTTTCTCGCCAATGAGCATCTTATTCAAAACATTTTTTAAAAAAAAAAGGTCCCGAGATAATTCTTTTAGGGACAATATCCTAAAATGTCAAGCTTGTCCGTCCTCAAACGCGGGCTCTAGTCGTTGTCACACACACACACACACACACACACACACACACACACACACACACACACACACACACACACACACATATATACACACGCACGCACGCACGCACGCACGCACACACACACACACACACACACACACACACACAGACACACACGGCGATTTGGCGCCAAAAAGACGTTCTCTAGCAGGGATTGAGTAGCTAGACGTGACGTCATTTTTATCTTGTTACTTTTTTGCCAGAATTTCTGCCCCGCACACCAGAAACGTTATTTGCATGCTCCGGAATGCGCTCCGAACAGCCCCATTTCGAAGTCTACCGTATTCTTTAAATACGGTTGACAAAACACTGAAGGTGTCGGATCAGTCATGGCATTTTAAGTGCAGTGCCAGCCGCCACGGGCTTGATTTGAAAGTGTGTTTACATTTCTGCTGCGCCGAATTTTGCGCACGGGTGCAACTCTAAAAAAAACCACATTGATTTTGGGACATTCAAATGTCATAAGTTAGCCTTTTTGTCGAGAACTATTGTAAGACATTCTGCAAAGAACATTCGTAATAAAGAGACCGCGAATCAATAACACTTCTCTTGCATGGGGCAGATCGCCTTAAATGATAAGTTTTGCATGCGTCGGTGCTTGTTTTTACCAAAAGCCTTGTCCCGTTCAAATACAGGCAGCCGGAACATGCATAATGTAAACAGCTTGTTTGCCTCCCAGTACCCAAAGGCCATCGGACCGACGTCGGCCGCTGTTGGCCCGCGCACGGGTGTGCGCGGGCCAACGGCGGCCGACATCGGCCCGACAACCTTTCTCGCACTGGGCTCCCATCACAAACCCTGGTGGGTCTGTTGTGAGGAAATTTACGTGACCAAGTTGCTTCCTGTGACGCTTCCACTTGCCTTTTTTTTTTTTAATAACAAAAATACGACACTTTCTTTAACCCTCTGGCTGTTGGTATCGGTTTTTGTCGCGATGATTCCTGCAGGAATTATCGCGATTAAACCGCTACCGACAGCGAAAGGGTTACAAATTGTGTGAAATAACACTGTCTTTTGATTTACGGAGCAGTAGGCCTGATATATTCGGATCAGCACCTCTTGTCTATAATTCTACCTTAATATTGGTAAAAGTCACTACGTCCAGTTTTGAGAAAAGCGACATTTTCATTGTCTGATAATGAAAATCTCGCTTTCTCAAAAATAGATTGGCAGTATTGTGGCAGAATGTATTCTACGGACAGTTGGGGACTTCTTGAATATGATTTGTGTGGTGTTACACCCCAAGCTTTGGCACATCCCAACCAATACACAAGAACCCCGGTTTCGAGTAGTCTCATAATGGCGGCATGCCCCTTTGTGATTGGTTGATTATTTGGGACGGCGCCATGTTTCGCGAAGGAAAAACCTACAGAAAGTTGGTGCTCATCTTTTAACAGCCATGCTACTAAATCAAAATTTCAGTGTGTGTTTTTGTGTTAACTCACCGTAATTCACGATAACTGTTTATAAGCAAAACAAAAATGTGTGACATAAACTGCTCCAAACTTATTTTCTGTGAAAACGTAAAATGAAAATCCAAAAGCGACTTGGGAAAACACAAGTAATCAGAATGAATTTTTAAAATACGTTCAGTGTTTCGATGAGTTAATAACAGAACGCAACTAGATTTAATTATTAATAGTATTATGAGTTTGATCATCAGACGTTCAGGTTCGTTTCGCTGTCAGCGATGAAGTCTGCACATAGTGACGCCCCAAGTATTTCCACTGGTCACGTGATGATTTCGAGACCGGAAGACCTGTGTTCGGGTTTGGGCGTGCCATTGCTTGGGATGTAAGAGGCGGCTATGCAAACATATGATAACGACTGACCATAAGGTTGAATGTGTTAACTTAATTTAAATCAACTGTAGTAAAATTATCCCAATATCCATGCAGCAACCAGTAGGATTACAGTTTACAAGGGTAAACAATATGGGTTTAATTAAAACACATAACGGTGGTGTTTTTTTCTTTTTCTAATGAAAAGAAATGTTTATGGAGTATCTCTGTGTTTTTCTTTATCCTCAACGGTGATGTTGATTTCTGTGTTGATGGCGTCAAGCGTGGGGTTGATCTCATCCACGGCCAGTCGGTTGTATCTTTCCTTTATGATCAGCCACAGCGGTAGACAGATGCCTGTCGATCCAACTAGCGTCCAGTTCATCCAGACAGTGCCTGAAAGTGTAACATAACAACAATGTCATAGTGCAGGCGCGGATCTAGGAACGCAGCAAAATATGTAGAAATGTCGCTCTAATTTTTTTTGTAAATCGTATAAATAGACGATGTTCAGAATTCAGAAGTAGGTCGAAATTGCACTTGGTTCGACGAAAACAGTGAATTAAAAGCAAGGTCAAACATGCGAAACAAATGCAATTTTGACCTATACTTCTGATTTTCGGAAATCGTCTTAAATGGATATAAGGGTTAAAGTGATACAAAGATACTTGTGCCACCGTCCCCCCTCGCCCGGTTTTCGAAAAATGTATTGGCTGTTAGAAGGTGCACGAAGTCCTCACACACGTTTGCCGTCTTACACCCACCCCTACCCCCACCTCTCGCACCACCACCACCTTCAATCACCTCCCTTGCTTTTTGAATTTTCGGCCAGTGTGTTGCAAAGTTTGGCCTGTTGGCGCCTACTGCCTGGGGCTGAAGGTTAAAAAAAACAAAAAATCTTTTGAACCCTCACCCTCCCCAGACTCAGGAGGTGACTGATCCGTCCCTTGTGGTGTGCAGGCATGCATTTCTGACTTTACGGCTCTCATTTGAAACCAGATTACATCATCGCTTCATCGCGCAGCAGTTCAGTACAACCTGTCTTATGCTACCACAAAAAGAAAGTTGTGCATTCGCAATAGAAATCTTGATAAATAAAAAGTGTCAACTGTCATTACACCTTTCAGTGCCGAGAAAATAAGAACAGCATCTAACTGCAAGTGGTATAGCTCCTCATGAGCCGCCGCTTTTGCGGGGGCTCATGAGGATCTATGCCTCTTGCTGAAACTGTTTTGAATTCATGTTCCTGGGAAAGCTAGGACATATTGGTGTTGAATTAATAAAGAAAACAAAAACACGGTCTGCGTCCAGTGGCACTGAACGGGTTAAAGACCCCCTTGTGGGACGACAGCCAATTAAATGATGATCTGTAATGACAGGTGATCTCTCATAAGTCTGGTTCCTCCAACCGACAAAGAAATGGAGTCATTAACACATTTTGCCCCAGGACCGAAATCCCAACATTGTGAAGTTGCCGTCTGAAGGACTGTATTACAATTCTAGAGACAGATCGAGCATGATAGTTCATGACAGAATAGCTTGGCACCTATGGGCGCCAAGCTATTCTGGCACCACCCTTGAACTATCATGCTCGATCCATGTCTTGCTGTGGTGTGTCGGGTCTGAATGAGTTAACACACGGGCGTATAATATCTTGCCTCACCAATGTTTGGTATCATTCCAACGAAGAGAAACAGAAGGCCCCCAATGTTGTTAATAACCGTGAGGACAACGTTCGTGGTTCCCTCCCCTGTTGGGTAGGATAACTCGCACGCCAGCTCAAAAATAAGGGGTACTGCAGCGTTGAGAGATGTCATTCCCGCGATGATGACGACATAGAATATGGCTGAAACAAGACCAAGTGATGATTATGATGACGGTGGTGATTTTGTGTCATATAGCCCCTCCCCCTCCCCCCCCCCCCCTCCTTCCCCCTCTCTCTCTCTCTCTCTCTCTCTCACACACACACACACACACACACACACACACACACACACACACACACACATACACACACACACACACATACACACACGGCACTTCGGTCAAATGAACGTTCAACACCGCGGCTAGCGTAGGTAGACCTGACGTAATTTGTATGGTGTTACTTGACTGTCACTTGGGCGGGGAAGTGGCGCAGTGGTTAAGGCGTCTGCCTCCAATGCCAAAGGTGCGAGGTTCGATACCGGGTTCCGGCGTTGGATTTTTCTCCTCTGGTGTCACCGTCTGGGCAGTGGGCAGATGTTCACATCTGCACGGGACATAGACGACCCCGGCACCCACGAGTCTCCTGCTGCCTTGCAGGCCTGGCCGCTTGGCTGCGGAAAGGCTAAGGGAGGAAACCCCTGACATCAAAGCCCCCGTGTCTCCGGGGAAGGCTTTTGAGCCAGAGACTAAGACAAGGACAGTCTGATATAAAACCTACGACCCGAGGACCTCGATGCCACCGTCCCAGCTTGCTAGGCCATGGCAAACGAACCAAGGGTTTAAAGGGTGGGGCCAGTACTGCGCACACTGCACTCCACCAAAAAGCTCCACCGCGCAGGCTTTAGGAAACGCCCACGGACTATGACACTGAACTTTCCAAGTCCTGTAGCGATGGGCAAGGGGCAAAACGGCAGGTGAAAGATATCACTGGAAGCCGCAGTCTCAAACCTGCATGCAGGCGGTTCAGGATATTGGTCGCCTGATGTTGACCTGGGGATGACAACGTCACTCGGCACACCCTGAACGACCAAGCAGCCTTCTCTAGGGACAGCACTGCTTGCTCCACACGGAGAGGGGCCTAGAAAAGGTGGCCTAACCAAAGCTCATCCCCTCGTAACCCCAGTTGGCTAGCCGCGGTCAACGGGCATCTTCTCATGCGGTCAGAAAACAAGAAAAAACAATGGATCCACTCTCATAACGACCACGACCGGACTCAACGTAGCATGCTGGAACATCCGAACCATGCTCGACACAGCAGACAGCGGACGCCCTGAACGTCGCTCCGCCCTCATTGCCCATGAATTGCGGAGGTTAAACATCGACATCGCCGCGCTCAGCGAAGTACGCCTTCCGGAGGAAGGCAGCCTCCAAGAACTTGGCGCTGGCTACACCCTCTACTGGTCAGGCAGGCCTGCATCAGAAAGACGGCTCTCAGGCGTGGGCTTCATGGTGAAGACCCCCATTGCGACTAAGTTGGAAAACCTACCAACGGGTCACTCCGACCGCATCATGTCCATGCGCCTCCCACTGAGACACCAGCAATATGTCACCCTTCTCAGTGTGTACTCCCCAACCCTCCTGGCAGAGCCTGCAGAAAAAGACAAGTTCTACTCTGACCTGCGCAGCCTCCTGCAGAGCACCCCTGCAGACGACAAAGTCATCATCCTTGGCGACTTCAACGCCAGAGTGGGCCAAGACTCTGAAGCCTGGAAGGGAGTCCTCGGCAAGCATGGCGTTGGGAACTGCAATGACAATGGTCGCCTACTGTTGGAGCTCTGTGCAGAGCAGCAACTTGTCATCACCAACACTACTTTCCAGCAAAAGGACAGTCGAAAGACCACCTGGATGCATCCTCGCTCCAAGCACTGGCACCTTATCGACTATGTCCTAGTGCGTCAGAGGGACCGCAGTGACGTCCTCCTCACCAGAGTGATGCCCAGCGCAGAGTGCCACACTGACCACCGCCTTGTTCGCTGCAAACTCAGGCTCCGCCTCAAGCTGAAACCCAAGAAAGGGGGCCCCCCCAAGAAAAAGCTTGATGTTGCCAGCCTTCAGCGTGACGACAAGAAAGCTGCCCTTCAGGCCGATTTACAGCGCATGCTCAAAGACACAGTTGATCCAGCAGACTCCTCCCCTGAAACACTCTGGGAACAACTCAAAACTGCTATTGTAACATCCTCTGTGGAAGTCTTGGGCTTTGCTAGAAAGAGGAACAAAGACTGGTTTGACGAAAACGACGTAGAGATCCAGGAACTTCTAGCAAAAAAAAGAGCCGCCCACCAGGCCCACCTAGCTCAGCCTTCCTGCCCTGTGAAGAAGTCTGCCTTCCGCCTCATCTGCAGCAGTCTCCAGCTCAAGCTTAGAGAGCTCCAGAACGAGTGTTGGTCCAGACTCGCACAGAGGACCCAGCTCTGCGCTGACAACGGTGACTACAGGGGCTTCTACGAAGCACTAAAAGCAGTGTATGGCCCTAGGCACCTGGTACAAAGTCCCCTGCGAAGCGCTGATGGACAGGCACTCCTCACAGATAATACCTCCATCTTGAACCGCTGGTCGGAATACTTTCAGGACCTCTTCGGCGCTGAACGCACTGTTCAAGAAACAGTCATCCTCCAAATCCCGCACCTTCCACTAAAGGTTGAATTGGACGAACCACCCACCGCCGAAGAGACCCTCACAGCCATCCACCAGCTCAAGAGTGGCAAAGCAGCAGGCATTGACGGAATCCCGCCAGAGATCTGGAAACATGGAGGCCCAGCACTGCACAACAAGCTCCACGACCTCTTTCTCTGCTGCTGTGAAAAAGGAACACTACCAAAGGATCTCCGTGATGCAGTCATCATCACCCTGTACAAGAACAAAGGAGAGAAGTCTGCCTGCTCTAATTATCGTGGAATTACCCTGCTGTCCATTGCCGGGAAAATTCTCGCAAGGTTGCTCCTGAATCGGCTGGTACCTGCCATCGCTGAAGACCACCTCCCAGAGGGCCAGTGTGGCTTCAGAGCCAACAGGAGTACCACCGACATGGTCTTTGTGCTGAGACAGCTTCAGGAGAAGTGCCGCGAGCAGAACAAAGGGCTGTACGTAACGTTTGTCGACCTAACAAAAGCGTTTGACACTGTGAGCAGGCAAGGTATGTGGCAGATCCTGGAGCGACTAGGTTGTCCCCCAAAGTTCCTCAACATGATCGTCCAGCTCCACGAGGACCAGCAAGGCCAGGTCAGACTAAACAGTGACCTCTCAGAACCATTCCCCATTCGCAACGGCGTGAAGCAAGGCTGCGTGCTGGCACCGACCCTCTTCACCATCTTCTTCAGCATGATGTTGAAGCAGGCCACAGTAGACCTCGACGATGACGACGCAGTGTACATCAGGTATCGTCGCGATGGCAGCCTGTTCAACCTCAGACGACTGCAGGCCCACACGAAAACCCTAGACCAACTGATTCGTGAGCTGCTCTTCGCTGATGACGCTGCCCTCGTTGCACACACAGAGAGAGCCTTGCAGCGCATTACGTCCTGCTTCGCAGATGCTGCACAGCTCTTTGGACTTGAGGTCAGTCTGAAAAAGACAGAGGTCCTTCATCAGCCGGCACCCAAGGAAGAGCATCGCCCTCCCCACATCACCATCGGCGAGTCCGAACTGAAGTCTGTACACCAGTTTACCTACCTTGGCTGCATCATCACGTCAGACGCCAAGCTGGACAAGGAGCTGGACAACAGGCTGGCAAAAGCGAACAGTGCTTTCGGGCGACTATTCAAGCGGGTGTGGCACAATCAACAGCTGAAAAAAGGCACCAAGATCAGCGTGTACAGAGCTGTCGTCCTCACCACCCTGCTGTACGGTTCCGAGTCCTGGGCCCTCTACCGCAGCCAACTACGACTCCTCGAACGCTTTCACCAGCGCTGCCTGCGTACCATCCTCAGCATTCACTGGAGTGACTATGTCACCAACGTCGAGGTCCTTGAACAGGCGGAAACTGTGAGCATCGAGGCTTTGCTGCTGCGGACACAGCTTCGCTGGGCGGGGCACGTCTCCAGGATGGAGGATCATCGCCTACCCAAGATCACTCTGTTCGGCGAGCTCGCCACTGGACACCAAGACAGAGGGGCACCAAAGAAGAGATACAAAGACGGTCTCAAGAAGTCACTTAGTGCCTGCCAAATCGACCACCGCCAGTGGTCTTCGCTTGCTGCGGACCGTGACACCTGGCGCTCCACCATTCACAAAGCAGCCGTCTCCTTTGAGGACTCTCGCAGAGCTAACCTTAAGGACAAGCGGCTCAGAAGAAAAAACAGAGTTGTCGTAACTCAGAACCCTGACCAGACCTTCCCCTGCAGCCACTGCGGTCGAACCTGCCTGTCCCGGATTGGCCTCCGCAGCCACGAAAATGCCTGCAGACGACGTGGGCAAGCCCTATAGAATCTTCGTTCGCGAAGTCAAGCCAAGAGAGAGAGACTTGACTGTCAGTCTTAGGCGTGCCCGCCTTCGGCGTCATTTGCCTGTTTACTGAACGCGATCCGACCAGTTCCATCATAAGAAGTCTCTTCTAGAAATAGAAATTTTTTTGTGCACGATATCACAAACAAACATTGCGAAATCGAAAACGCAATAGTACTTCTGTGCATGCGAATAAGGCTTCAGAGCCAAGGGCAAGTAGCAATGCTCTAGATACGGGTGATGTCCCTTGCGTCACGTTTGCACAGTTTTTCAGTACGTGGGCCCTTGTTTGTTTGTTTGTTTGTTTGTTTGTTTGTTTGTTTGTTCGTTCGTTCGTTCGTTCGTTCGTTCGTTCGTTTGTTTGTTTGTTTGTTTGTTTGTTTGTTTGTTTGTTTGTTTGTTTGTTAAACTGCTCAGTGCAGAAAAAATTGAAAAACACCCAACTGCAAGAGGCATAGATCCTCATGAGTCCCCGCAGTTGCGGAGGCTCATGAGGATCTATGACTCTTGTCTACACCACTTTGGATCCATGTTCTTGGGACAGCTACTGCGTTTTGCTGTTGAATGAACGAAATTGCAGAAGCATAGTCAGCGTCATCTGGCACCGAACGGATTAATGTGTTGTTTTTTTTTCAACCTCGGCTTAAGGAACTTCCGGTATGGCGAAAAAAAACAGGGTCGATCAGTGGCTCGGAAACAGATGTTTCCCCCTCTATTGTTTATTCACAGTTTATTAACCCTTGTCTGTCGGTAGCGCTTTTCGTCGCGATGATTCCTGTAGGAATCATCGCGACATAAAGCGTTATTGCCAGCGGAAGGATTAGTTCCGTTTGGTACGTCTAACTTTAAGATGTCCAACTGAATATACCATACCAACTGGTGATGGGATAACTCGCATGGCGGCCAGAGCGAAGAGAATGAACCAGACAAGGCCTGACGAGTACAGGGTTAAAATCAGCTTCTTCATCACTCGTTTGAATGTGTCCGCAAACCTGAAAAGTCAGACGTAAAGGTGTTGACTTTTTAACCATGAAAACTGACTGTACACCTTTCAGAAAGAAAAACAAAAATGCGGCACCACGTATACGTGGTCGGTCAGCATTATGTCCTTCAAACAAACCAGTGTTATTCCGCTTAACCCCTAGACGGCTACTGACGATACCGTTGACGGAAGAGACGCGTAGTTACGCCGAACGGTATCGCCAGAAGCAGTCTAAGGGTTACAGGCTAACAAACATAAGTAACACAAATAATTGTGGTGCTGAATGATAGGTTTCATATCCTGTAATAAACATTGCATATATCTTTACAATCTGAATTCTTCCAACGATGTACAAACAAACCAAAATGTAAAGAAATAATGGTTTTCATGATTATTTAGCGTTGCGTCTGTTTACACGCTGTTGACCAAACGCAGATTAAGTCACCATTCGGGGCCAGTTGCAAGAGCGAGCTTAGTCCTGCACCAGGCAGTAAGCAAGGTGCATAGTTGCTGGTGCAGGACTAAGCTCTCTCATGCAACTGGCCCTCGGTGTATAAAAACAGCCTCACCTCGCAAGAACCAGAGACACGGCACATCCGCTGACAGTCGCATAGAACCCAATCCAGCCTGCTTCTTTCTGAAAACAAAAGAAACATATACGTGCGTTCATTTCCGTTAAGTTTCCTTTAACTTTCAACCCTGTGAATTAACCCCATCCCTGCCAACGGACTTATATTTTGTCTAAAACCTGTGATCACATAACGACAAATAAGAGGCTCAGGAGGATTTGTGCAGGACTAAGCAGTGAAGGGTTAAAAGCTGACTAACAAATGATCAAAAGGTACAAAAGCCCCCGTTATAATATGCACCTGGTCCATACCTCCCGTGATTCACTTCTTCCTGGTCCATATCTCTTGGGATACACCTCTACCTGGTCCATACCTCCTAAGATTCACTTCTACCTGGTCCACACTTCCACCGGGTACACCTCTACTTCCTGGGGATTCACCTGTCCCTGGTTTACCCAGCAGTTTCAGGGTACAGCTTTAAACTTTGTACACGAAAATCTTCCTTGACCTTTGTAGAACTTTGCTTTTGACCTTTGGATATGCCACGTTTGCCGTTCTGACTTTTATTTCTGATACCCGGCCAGTCCATGTATTTTGTATACACAGATAAACCAGGTATCGTTGAGATTTACTTTGACCTTTCCCTTTCGACCCCCGGCGGGGATCGAACCCAGTACCTTGCGGTCTCCAGTCCTGTGCACTAACCACTGTACTTTTGGGACCGCGGTGAAAGTATGAAACTTGAACTTATATTTAAACCTTGAGGTGAGCGATTTTTACACATGTGTCAAAATTATACCAAAGAAAGCCTTGAATAAATATTCCTATGGTGCAGATCTATTTTGTGGAATATTAGTGTGCGTTTGCAATTATACTTTCAATTTTAGGACGTTATGTTTTATGTGTGTGTGATTTGTTTTGTCGTACAATTGTAAGTTTTCACAGTAACTCATTTTGGGGTGTCATGGCGGCTTGCGTTGTTCCATGCAGACGATAATAAAAATGAACTATTCTGGGCTGTTTTCTAGCGAGAGAGACTCCGTTCTTGTGTTGAGAAGTGTTTACTGTGATGGATACATACTACGTACAGAGCAACAAAAAGCAATGAGATCCATTTTCTTATAACGCTGTTGTGCATGTGGCTACGGGAAAGTTGATGGCTGCATGCAGAAGAGGCCTGCTAAACGTAATGGGGACGAAAGCTCAGGTTACATGAGACGGATTATTCGTGACAGTTCGAGGGTGGTGTCTGAATAGCTTGGCGCCCCCTGGGCACCAAGCTATTCAGACACCACCCTTGAACTGACATGATTGACGGTATTTTAAAGGTAGTGCGTCCGGTTCACTTTGTGTTAGGAATACTCGTATAACTGGTGTATTCGTATCGAAAGATTTGTGAGCGTGAGTTCAGTAATGGGGACGAAAGCTCAGACTACAGAAAATAGATTAACCGTGACAGTTGAAGGGTGGTGTCTGAATAGCTTGACGCCTCCTGGGCGCCAAGCTATTCAGAACTGTCTAGATCGACGGTATCTCAAAGGTTCACTTTGTGTTAGGAGTACTCGTATAACTGGTGTATTCGTATCGAAAGATTTGCGAGCGTGTGAGTTCAGTAATGGGGACGAAAGCTCAGACTATAAAAAATAGATTAACCGTGACAGTTCAAGGGTGGTGTCTGAATAGCTTGGTGCCTCCTGGGCGCCAAGCTATTCAGGCACCACCCTTGAACTTAGCTTGGCGCCAAGCTATTCAGGCACCATTGTACACAAACCAATGGGAATGGAATCACTCAGTGCTGGACAGACAAACAGTTAGATCCCCTGCCCCCGCCTATCAGGCACCCAATCGCCAGCCCACAGAGAAATACGCAGGTATAGAATAAGACGATCATTTGCGTTTTTGAACTGTCTAGATCGACGGTATCTCAAAGGTAGTGCGTTCGGTTCACTTTATGTTAAGAATATTCGTATAGCTGGTGTATTCGCGTAGAAAGACTTGCGAGTGTGTGAGTTTAGCAGACGACACCTTGCGTATATAGCCACCGCAATCAAAACATTCTTCTTTTTTCCAGGTTAACTGTCCCCGGACGTTCAACATGATTGGGGAGATCAAAACATTAAAGACGGAAACCTCATATAAACCGACTACTTTAACAGCTAATGGATGCGCCGACGCTTTTGTAGGTATCCAGTTTGCTGTCGATCCGCTGTGCGTTGTAATGTAGCTGAATTTGCTTATTTAACACAGAGAAATGATTTGTGAGTGCAGACGACACAATGGTATGTGTAGTGTAGACGACTAGACGGAAGCACGCCGAGTCGAAGGCGCTGACTGGTCAGCGAAAGGAAATCCCCCGCCTCTCTGTAAATAGCTCCAGTGCACGAATACATCTTTGTAAGGTATGAAACGTTACAAAGTGCGACAAAAAATGTTACCAGTGAATGTTTCAAAAATAGGTCGTTTCTAAGGCGACGGCCGATGAAAACGCGTTGTAGAAGCAGGAATGAGAAAAATGTATATCGTACCTCGGAAACACCAAGAGGACTGATGTTGACATTCAGCACGCTAGCCCAGCAGCCCAGGACTCCTAGAGACACCCCGTATGTCAAGGCAACAAACCAGAACATCTTCCTCCTGAAATCAAATAAACAAGCATACATAATTATGTAAACCATTTGCTGCTCAGAAAAGGACACAATCCAACTGCACGAGGCATAGATCCTTATGAGCCCCTGCAATTTCGGGTGCTCGTGAGGATCTATTCCTCTTGCTAAGGCCACTGTGTATCATGTTCCTCGGACGACTAGGGCTCTCTGTTGTTCATTTAACACTGATTTCAGAAGAAAATCTGTGGCCACGGGCATTGATGCAGTTAAAACTTCTGTGTTAACCGAATGCAGGGCGTCTCGAATTTAATAATTATATTCGTCTGTCTCAGGCTGATTAACCGCTTCACTGCCACTGGTCGCATTAATCTTTGTAAATTCAGCGCCCCAGCTGTATGAAGAACATGGATACAGAGCTGTGTCAGCAAGAAGCATAGATCCGGCAAATTCTGGGCTCATGAGGATCTGTGTCTCTTGCAGAATGGACCGTGCTGATTTTTTTCTCAACATCTTAGGGGTTAAGTTAAGCATACGAGAATCGGATATGGTTTTAGAGACACTGGTACATCTAGCAGATGGCAGTGAACACGTCAAGGTAGAAAATCTACTTATTGATCCATAATCTGCATGTCGGCGAGCCCAGGTGTAATATTCGTTTTCAGAAACAAATGACCGAGATTTTTTCTGGACTTACGACAGCAGGTGTTTAAGTCCAACCATGAACTTTTCGCGCTGTATTGCTGCTGACGCGGCCGGAGGGAGGGGAGGCTTCGTCGGGAAGTAGACAAGCATCACAATTAACTGGGCCCCAGTGAAGATCGCCACTGAAAAGTAGAAACAACATACGATTTCGGTAAATCAGAAGATCAAAACTGCACGTGTTTCGACGAAAACAGTGGATTAAAAACCCGGACAAACATGCGATATCGCATGTTTATCCGGACTTTTTAATCCACTGTTTGCGTCAAAACGTGTGCAATTGTGGCGTGACCTACTTCAGGTTTACGAACAACGTCTATTGTTTTACATGACCTAACAAGAACTTTATTGTAAGACCTGACTGGCTTTACGTCTGAGGCATACATCTAGCAAAAGACATAAATCCTCATGAGCCCTCGCATCTGCGGGGGCTCATGAGGATCTATGCCTCTTGCATTTTTGCCTGGTGCTACTCGTTGTCAATATGCAGTCGTTTCAGACGCGCAGTTCGCGAACTCTGGCAGCGAAAGGGTTTAGACACATAGCGAGATTTCCAGTGTATTACAATGAAAATGTCGCTTTTCACACACAGAAATATTGGCTTTTGCCGTAATTGTAAGGCAGCATTGGCGTTACATTGAAGAGCTGTAGCTATTCACTGTAACACCAATGCTGCCTTACTCACTAGTGCGAAATAGAGATTAAATTATGCCTGACCTTCCTTTGCTCAAAGTAAATTAAATCATGCTAGACCTCACGTTACGCAAAAATAATTTGCGTAACGCGATGTCAGGCATGGTTTAATTTATTTATACAACGACATTTTGAAAGGGTTTTGACCTGAGAATCGGCATATTCTTTCCTCTTCGAGGTGGTAGTGTGCTGCAGTTGGGTCCCTCTTACCTTACCCTTACCTCAGTAGCTGGTCATTAAAGTACCATTACGCATAAATTTGAAGACACATTTCAGCATCATTTGTGTTTGTTATGCCTTGTCGACACACTTATCTATCTATCTATCTATCTATCTATCTATCTATCTATCTATCTATCTATCTATCTATCTATCTATCTATCTATCTATCTATCTATCTATCTATCTGTCTATCTATCTGTCTGTCTGTCTGTCTGTCTGTCTGTCTGTCTGTCTGTCTGTCCGTCCGTCCGTCCGTCCGTCCGTCCGTCCGTCTGTCTGTCTATCTATCTATATCCCGTAGTTTTGCCGACCGTTGGGGCACCACTGATGACTTGGCAACCAGCTCCCTCCATTCCTCTCTGTTCTCAGTCATTCTTAGCGTATCGCCCAGCCTCAGTCCTGTCCACTCTGAGATATTGTCCTCCCATCTTTTCCTCTGTCTTCCTCTTATTCGTCCTCCTTGCACAGTACCTTGCAGGATTGTTTTGGCAAGCCTTGTTGAACGCGTGACATGCCCATACCGCTTCAGTTTGCGTTTTTTTGTAATGGCTAACAGGTCTTCATAGGGTCCAATGGCTTGCCTGATTTTGCTTCCCACCTCCTCGATCGTGATGTGATCTCTGTATGAAATGCCAAGCAGCCTTCGAAAACATCTCATTTCAGTGGCTTTCAAGGTCTGCTGTGAGGGTCCATGACTCGCAGGCATACAAAAACACTGAGATGATTAAGGAGCGCATCAGTCTGATCTTGGAGCAGAGCGTGATGTTTCTGTCCTTACATATGGTCTTCAATCTTGTCAGTGCTGTTGTTGTCTGCGCAATCCTGGACAGTATTTCTGGTTTTGATCCCTCATCTGTCACAATGGCTCCTAAGTATTTGAATTTATTAACTGTTTCCAATTTTTGGCTTCCAATCATGACGTCAGTGCCAATGCCACTGGTGTTATTTGTCATCAGTTTGGTCTTCTCTGCACTGATTTACATCCCATACGCAATGGCTGTATTGTCCAGCTTTTCCACCAGCTGAGCTAGTTCCTTCTCTGTTCCTGCAAGGCCATCGATGTCGTCCGCGAAGCGCAAGTTCGTGATTGTTCTGCCTCCAATACTGACAGTTCCTTCATGATCTTTCAGAGCGTCTGTCATGATTCTTTCCAGGAGGATGTGGAAAAGAGTAGGTGAGAGCATGCAGCTTTGTCTGACTCCGACTGTAGTCCTAAACCATACCCAGTGAACTTTAACAGCAGCTAGGATACTCAGCAAAAGCACACGCGTAATCGCTTTTATTTATTCTGCCCAGCCGTTAGCATGTCAGTCTATTTTTTATTAGCTGTTATTCGTACTAAAAGCGTTGTATTTATAGAGCGGAGTAGAGTCATTGCCAAATTACTTGATATCAAAACGACATGTGCTGAACTGGATTGTCCTGTGTCTAAATGAGTCGTAACTAAACCTGTGTGTAGGGTTTCGTAATCATCTGTTACAGAAGTGTATCTTTGAACAGTTACGGCGGTAGTGGGCCATCAAACGGCATTGCAAAGAAACAGACAAACATACAGCGGAGATCGCGTAACCTGTATCGCACCACACGCGAACAGCCTTGTAACGCATGGTCGGAAAAACCGTGTGAATTACATAAATAAGAAGTAATTATGCGAGCTTTTTAAAAATGTATTGGTACTTTACCATATATCATGTACCACTGTATTTCATCCTTCGCCCTTGAAATCTCCGCATCGTCTGAAACAAAACCAAACAAGATGGGATAAACCATAACCCACAAAGTCCCTTCTATATGAGAGCTGTCTTCGCTATCAAGGGTCTCTGTCTTTTGTCTTTGACTTGATTCTGATGTTGAAATTTCTCCTTCTGAAACTGAAAGCCTCGCAGATGTGCCAATGCGTCATAGTGAAATCTAGAAGGGGCGAGCGCAGTACATACGCGTCATTGGTTTGTCTGACGTCATTTGTCATGACGTATTTTTTAGTTTTTACATAATTTATATTTAAAGTGTAAGAGAACCACTTTAACTTCAAGACTTGGGAAAATGGTGACAAAGCTAGAATTTCGTGGTACAATTTCAGTCTTGCTATAATTTGTGTGAAATCAGGTTGACTTTACGTAGCTACATGTAATACTAAGTACAACTGCATGCTCTTCTGAAAGCGAGTCGATGTGTGTGTATGCGTGTGCGTGTGCGTGAGTGCATGCGCGTGCTCCAAACATCCTCAAGAGGCATAGATGTTCATGCGCCCTCCGGGCACATGAGGATTTATGCCTCTTGGAGATGCGCTCATATGTGTGAGAAAGAGCGAGAGAGAGAGAGAGAGAGAGAGAGAGAGAGAGAGAGAGGGAGAGAGAGAGAGAAATTCCCTTCTATAAATAGAAGGGATTAAAATGTAACAGCAAGAGAATTTTTTAATACTGAACTATTTTTAAGATACAAAAACTTAATAGTTTGCTGCAGTGGCGTATGAACTTGTCAATGCTGGTATGGCAGTACCATACCTCAAATAAAAAGACGAATAGCCAGAGAAAACGATACTGTCTGTGCTCGTCCAGCAGAGTGCCGTTGTTACCCCTTTGGATGTCGGCAGGAATCGTCGCGACAAACAGCGCTACCGACAGCCAAGGTGTTAATGATGAAAGTAAAACATGTGCCCGACCTCTCCTTGGTCTCTCAGAAGATTGCTATTGGTTGAATGTGATTTTGTTTCTAACAGAACGGTTGATTGATTGTACATTGCTTAACGTCCCGACAGCAACAAGGCTTTCTCAGGACGTGCCTGCACTGCTTGTGAAAAAAAAAAAAACTAAACAGAAAATTGAATGTATGTCGCCAGCCGGTCAAATCCATTAAATAAACCTACAATATGGGGCATAAATAAAGCTAAGACCATTTAGCAACACACATCCAATATCAAGAGCTACAGGCAGTGCAGACAGTAGGGAGAGTTTTAAAAAGGCAAATACAGGTGAATGGACAAAGGGTAGACAGAAACACATGCCCCAGAATAGAGAGAAAAACCCACCCTGTGGGGCTGACCAGGGTGACCCTGGGAACTAAAAAATACCTAACCCCACCCAAGTCCCCCAGGGCAAACCCGGGTGGGGGTCTAACAGAACGGACTCCTGTAGCTAGCTCTTGCATCAGTGTTCTCTCAACAGACGGCTTCGTGTGCAATGTATCATTTCCTTACTGAATAGATTGGTCTGGCATTAGCAACCCTCGTTTTCAATCGATGAAAGATCTCTTTTGACATTTCTTAGCAGAAGGTGAGGGAGAGAGAGAGAGAGAGAGAGAGAGAGAGAGAGAGAGAGAGAGAGAGAGAGAGAGAGAGAGAGAGAGAGAGAGAGAGAGAGAGAGAGAGAGAGAGAGAGAGAGAGTTATTACATTCGGCATTGGAAGTGTTGTATGAAGGCCCAGCTGACACCCCGGACACGTTCAAGTCAATGTACAGACTATCGTCCACGGACCTAGCATCTCTGAAAGAACAACAACACGTGTTCGTTCGTTATTTAAACGTGTCATCGTCGTTATTGTTTTGTTGTTTTGCATGCGGTGTACACACGTCTTCAGTCACTCTTTACTGCTGTCAGGACCTTAACTCATTCTACCCCAGACACACCACATGAAGATAAGGATCGACCATGATAGTTCAAGGGTGATGCCAGAATAGCTTGGCGCCTATGGGCGCCAAGCTATTCTGGCATCACCCTTGAACTATCATGGTCGATATGTGTCCTGCACTGCAATGCAGTCTTCAGAGGACAAGGGCAAAATTTAAGGATTTCGGTGATGGGGTAGAAAGAGTTAACAGCAAGAAATACACATATTAGAAATGGTAATTACTTGTTATTGGAGCAGATTTTAAAGTATCACTTTTCGCACCATAGCTTACAATAAATTAAGCTTCATGGCCTCATGGCCTCATGATTACCGTGAAGATAAGGTCAAGATTTGACACAGTTGCAGAGAAGCAGTTGACGATTTCTCATAACCATACAGAACTAGCATAAGTAGTTGTACTACTAATGTGATCAGGTCCCACACATTGAAGAATCTAGATATAGAAAAAGTAAACGCATTCAAGGCGCTCCGCACCTATAGCTGCGAAATCGTCGTATAGCGTTGCCGCAACTATGAGTTAACCTGTTTACAGCCAGCGGACAATGTCAACGTCGAATGTAACCAAACGCTAGGGACTCCAACATTTCATTGCTGTTAGACGCAAAGTTTGTCTGTTATGCGCGAAGTATATAGATTACATAGAAAGAGCGGTAGTTGGAAAAAAGAGAGTTGTTACATTTCAAGTTTGCTATATCTGTTTGTAATCAGCAAAGTTTACTGTGTGTCCTTGAATCTAGTACGAATTCGAAGCCGATGATGGGAAACAAACTATTCACAACAAAATCAAAGCCACACCTACCGTTCTATGCATGTGTAGTTTTCTAATTAGTCTAATTTCCAAATGTCAACTTTAATCAGTCAAAATTTACTGTCGTCTCATCAAGTAAAGAGCAAATATTATTCAAAGTGCCTCTCAGAAACTATACTGGGCTGCATGGAAAATTTTGCAAAAATTTACTGACCATGAAAAGAAATCGGACATTTTTTTAATCATCAGAAACTATTGTGTTTCCGATGATTCCAGAACTGTCACTTTTTTTTTTTTTGCTCGTCAGTATACGTAAAGTAAGGTAACATTTGGCGGTCGAGAACACTTACCAAAATATTTGTTACAAAAATATTTTTCGTCACAAAATTGCAATGTGTCTATGTAAGACACAGGTTGGTGTTTTATTTTTAGCTATGAGTAATGTCCATTTTAACCCATAATAAGCAATCCTGCCTTCACAGAGCAGCACTGCGTGTCAAATAACGTGATCTCTGTCTGAGTTATGCACATGTTCCTAAGCGTTCCTTGACCTTTTTCGATGAGCATATGCCCAAGGAGTTTGGACGCAAGAAGGGACCGCAAGAGGCAAAGAACATCATAAGCCCCCGCGTCTCTTGCAGCTGAGAGAGGTTGGTATTTTCTTAGCAATGAAGTAGTGAAACCCAGCACAAAAGGAATGAAAAATCCCAATTAACCTGAATAGTGTGACAGAAGTGGTTGTAGTGGTCATGTTATCTGATGACCTCGTTAGCTCAGGGATACTCTGGACAAGGCTCGGTCCTGAAAAGAACAACAGTTCTATAGTCTGTTATTTTGAATCCTACGGCTCGTAGCCGTAAGGCCCAAAATTACAGATCAGGGGCACAAATAGTGTATAACTGAAATATATATATATATATATATATATATATATATATATATATATATATATATATATATATATATATATATATATATATATATATTATATATATATATATATATATATATATATATATATATATATATATATATAAGAAAAGTAATTTAACACAGCGTAATATTGCAATGATGCAAATTCACTAATTGTTATACTCGTTGGAGAAAAAAACAATGTTGCTGTTCTTATAGAAAATCCCGAGCGAAGAAAGAAATATGCTTAGAAAAAACAATCGAAATACAGTTTAAGTGTGTTTTTATGACTTTATTGTCGTAGTTAGGATTTTCTTTGCGGGCACTACTTTGGTCTGGATTTGTTTATGTTGCTGTAATATTGTCCTCGTTATTGTTGTTGTTGGTGGGGTTTTTTTAACTGCTCAGTCAAGTGATCCTTTTATGAACTGTGATGGAACTCTATGCTCACGCATAGGGTTCACACAGATGGTTTTGTATGGTACGGTTTTGTCAGAGGTTTGACTTGTGACAGATATTTCGTGTGGGCACGAGGCCCACGTGCAATCGTATGGAAACTTTTTGCACGGGGATTTTAGCGAGAGCCCATTCTATCAGAGGTCTAAATATTGAGTACGGGCTATCCTGTCAGTAAGGACGGATGTATGTTAGATACACTAGCCGTATTCCAAGACTCTGAAACCTAGAATTCAGGTATGTGTTTTATTATATGTATTATTGATGGTTACTGAGTTAAAGATAGTATGCATTAGTAAGAGTTAATTCGGGTGTGTAGCGTTGACTGGTTTGGTTCAGTTATGTGGATTTGGAATTCGTTGAGGTAACCAGTGTTTTTCCTATGTGGTTAGTTACCGAGACGGATAACTAAGGAATGTTAGGTGTATGCCAAGTCGTTATGAAGGTAGTAGGTGGTTGGTTAAGTATTGTCTTCTAATGTATAAAATAATGTATGGCGAGTGTTAGTTATAGTCTGTTTCAATGTAGTGACAGAGTTATGGCGTGTTACGAAAGTAGTTCGGGTTATGAAGCACGTGTGTGTGTGAATAAACGTGTGAGTTATGTCTATCAGCCAAGTTACGTAATGTATCTCATAATCTCATATCATCCAATATGTGTGTGTTTAGCAAGTGTTATGATTAGGACTGTATTGTACAGAGTGCTTGTCGGGAGCGGAGCGACGGAAGCCGAGACGTCGGTCAAGAGAGGCTACCGCCGAGGGACCTACTGTGAGATCATCTCTTCACTCAGGGAGTGAGCGACCGGTGCCGAGACACCCGGGTCAGCAGGGACTGCGCACGGAGCGAGTCCAGAGGACGTCCACGGTACGAGAAACGGGACGACTCGGAAGCGTGCGAAGGAAGACTTACACGCCTAGTCGTGAAAGGGCAGAACGTTTCCAAGCGACAACACCAGTAAACCAGGTTGGATTGTGAGAGAAAATTACCTAGCCTGGCGTTTACATTGTGTATGTGTATGAGGTGTTGATGTGCTTGTAGTGAGAAGGGGTGGTGTACATAATCTTTTGAGTGTTCTTTTATTGTTTACTTTTATAAAGACCAGTATAAGAAAGGAAGCTAGTGTGTTGAGGTTTAGCGCGTGAATGCGCCCGAATGAGTCAGTGGCTGTGTATGCGTATGTTGTGCGAGAGTTTGTACGTGCGACTGGGGCAAGTCTGCGTGCGTTACATGAACTATAACTACTCTCAGTCAATAACCTATTTAGCCCCGACGCATTACATCAGGCGCCAAGCGAATCTGGCACTATCCTTGAATTATCATGGTCGATCCATCTCCTGAATCTGGTACATAGTCGTTGGATGACACCTCCAACATTTTTTAAATGAGGCCTTGGGCTTAAATGGATTAAATACTGACCCAGAATAAAAGCTATGGCGATCCCCATAAAGTTCATTGCTGTTCCAATCGCCGTGGAAGTTGCTCGCTCATGTTGTGGGAACCACACAGCCGATACAATGGGCGCCCCTCCCATGGCTACCGGCCCTCCAAACCCGTTCAGAAGGTGTCCCAAATGCATGAGACTGGAAAATAAATGGTTAAATGATTGCGTTGAAGGGTCCTCTCGTACACACAACAAATCAAAATGTTTAATTTTTCCAGAACTGATGTGTAAAATTATGTTAGTTAACTCATTCAGCCCCGACACACCACAGCAAGACACGGTTTGAGCATGATAGTTCAAGGGTGCTGCCACAATAGCTTAGTGACCATAGGCGCCAAGCTATTCTGGCACCACCCTTGAATTATCATGCCCGATCTGTCTCTAGAATTGTAATACAGTCCTTCAGAGAGCAACTTCAAAATTTGGGGATTTCGGTCCTGGGGTAGAATGTGTTAATGTAATGTGTTTAACCCACCCGGATGACCGGATTTGATTGACAGTGCCAGATAAGCTTGATGCCTTCCTAAGCTAATCTGACACTACATTGAAATGTTATGGCCAAATCCCTATCCCCCGCACCCCCCCCCCCCCCCTCTTACGATTGTGGTTGTGTTGTTCCGTGAGAGCATGCATGTATTGATCGTAGGAAACGATCCGATATTTATTTGAGCTATCATGGTTACGAATCACGTATCTTTTCGGTAAGATTCTCTATCGTTTGCGCAGAGAGCAGAATTGGCTTTGTTGTGATACGCTAAGATTAGTCCGGAAGCTTCTAGCAAAGTCGCACGGAGAAGAGCGGTGAGATTTTGTAATGCGTAGATTCGCTAAGAATATACCAGAACGTTCGAGCAAAATCGCGCTGTCTAGTGACCTCGTATGTGTGACGTCAAAGTGTAGGCAACATTTTGCAACACAGTAGTAATGCCACTCTAATATTCATGGTCATAGTTGTTTTCTGCACGCGTGAAGTTGGCAGCCAGTCAGTTTGTATTATGAAAGGTCGTGAACTGTCTGCCATACTCTTGTGTGACGTTACACACTAGGATTTGGGGCTGAAATTAGCAGTCGAATTTTTGTAGACTATTTTAGTTTATTCTGGAAAGTTCTTTTTATTTAATATTTATGAGTTTCGGTTACGTGTTCCGTTCTGATTGGTTGCGTTGTGTCAGTTAAGTGGATTGTTCTGGAAAGTTGTTGTACTGTAAAAAGTTGTGCTGGGAAGCACGTTTGTACATTGTCATACATTGTCAGTTGTAGGGACACACAGTTTATCGTAGGTACGTGGCCCGTATATGGTGTACATCGTTGTGAGAGACACAGCGTAACGGTGTATGAGAAACGCATTGTGTCGCCAGTGTTGACATTTTGCAGAGGAGACATTGTATCAGTGTTGGTGCATTTGGGAATGCATTGTGTGGAGATCGCATCGCTGAAATAAAATATTGTTGGAACTGTTACTCCAGTGTAGTCTACATCCTTACGCCACGTGTGACGGGTTGCAGCTGAATGAAGATTCCTTAAAAAGAACCTTACTTGCGTGCGCCTGGCGTGATATCATACTACGACTACGACTCAACACGTAACACCCCCCAACCCCAAACCCCCAGCCCTTCCTCTTATGTCGTCTTACAAAAGATTAATGTGTTTTGCAGTGTTTCCGTACGGACGATTAGAGGGACGGACGGACGGGCGAGTTGGCAGAGGGAGGGAGGGAGTGAGGGAAGGATGGATGGTGGGATGGTGCAATAGATGTAGGCATGAATTTACCTAGTAACTGTAGGCGTTGTCATGGTGAAACACCGAACAATGGTCCCGACCAGCGTCAGAATGCAGCTCAGAAGACAAGCCCATCTCATCCCTGAAAAAAGGCAATTTTCATCAGCATTTACTGAAACCGTCGGCCAGCCTGTATGCGTGCGCAGGTCCTGATGAGTCAGTCATTCAAATCCTACCCGCCAGTGTGAAAGGATATAGCTCCGCCTACTCTACAGGTACACCGAAGGTGCACTTTCAGAACCCGACCCTTTAACCAAATTCACAGCCAGTGGAGGCAACCTGTCAAAAATAAATCATTGAAAATCCAAAGTAATAAAATCCCCAGCCGTCCAACGAGCACGCATAGACAGCGGTTTCAGCAAGAGATATAGATCAATACATCTTGCAGTTTGGTGTTCATTTTTTTTTTCTCAGCAGTGAACTGCTTAATCCTGTTTCATTCCAGCGTGAGCGTAATTACGTAAAGGCACGGACAATTCTTTGCCAAACTACAGTGAATAGGTCAAGCACACGCGTTAATAAACTACAGTGCTAGATGTGGCAAAGATAGAGCCACGTTAGCTTGACTCCTTGATGGCGCCAAGCGAATGTGGCGGTACCCTTAAACTTTCATGATCCTTCGATCTCCAAGAGTACAGAGGCGCCAAGCTAAACTGATGCTACTACTGAGCTTTCATGGTCTTATACTCGTCCACATTTTTATGAAAAGCCAGGTTTCCATTGTATTACGATGAAAATCTCGCTTTTCCAAAAAATGGACTTGCTGTCTGCTGCTTTTTTTTTTTAAGGCAGAAACGCCTGTAATAAGCTCCTGCGTCAAATTTGACCAGTACAAGGAGAATTTTTTTTTTTAATTAAGTATTGTTTTTAAGCTTCTTCTTAACTCGTCACATGTCATGGCGCTCCAAAACAGGCATATTTTACCTTATTATGTTTCATTTTAATTTTGTTTTTATTTTTACATTGCTGTGCTCAAAGACTTAGAGAAAAGGCATTATGAATACAACTACTACTACTAATACTAATACTAATAATAATAATAATAATAATAATAATAATAATAATAATAATAATAATAATAATAATAATATAAACAGAAGAAGAAGAGGACGAATATCAACAATAATAATAATGTACATTTATATAACGATTAACTTTAAAAAATAATGATGCTCTAGCCATGATGATGTTCTTGCAACCTCTTACTTTTCATGTACTCTTATGTTTGGTTTACAAACCAAAATTCAAAGAACAAAAGAGTTCATGAAAAGTAAGAGGTTGCAAGAAATGTCTTAACTGAAAGTCATCAGTGTGCAAGAGTGTTACGTGACTGACCTTTGACATCTAGCATCCAGGAGAAGAACACCCCACTCACTATGTAGGCAATGGGCAACGCAATCGTCCCGTCCGTCCATCCGAACACCGTCACACTGGTCGAGGAGATGGGCCCGAACGTATTCCACACGAGCGCTTGTGTAAAGGCGTAGATACAAAACATGAACAAGACGTACCACCGCCGCTTGTACACGCTCAGGCTTTTGGGCTTGTCCTCTTCTGGTGCATCCAAGTCCTCAGACTCGAGGCCGTTTTGGCCTTTCACACGGATGTGGGCTGATAGTGGCTCTGTACCGTTTTCCTCTTTGAAACTGGTTTCAGGTTTTTCGTGGTAATGTTCAGACCTTGTCAGTGGCTCATGTACAGACATTTTGTTGTTACTGGATGGATCGTGTTTCTCTTTGAAATTTGTTTCAGGCTGTTTGGAGTGATTGTCAGACTTCGTCAGCCGTTCCGCTTCTTCAGACGGACTTTCAGCTCCAGAATTATCCTCACGCGTTAGATGCTTCCACAATCACTTCAGAAACTGGCTGGTTTTCTTTACATGCTGTAGACCCTACAAACGTTGATTTACATGACTCGGTTGATTCAAGCGTCGATTCAATGTTCTTAATTGATTCAAGCAGTGATTCAATTTTCACAGTTGATTCAAGCGTTGGTTTTAATTTCTCAGTTGATTCAATCGTTGGTTCAATTTTCTCATTGGACTCAACCGTTATATGACTTTTCTCAGTTGATTCAGACGTTGTATCAAATTTCTCAGTTGATTCACACTTTGTATCAATTTTCTCAATGGATCCAGGCGTTGTATCAATTTTCTCAGTTGATTCTAGTTTCCCTGTACTTGATTCACTTGTTTCAGCTTGCTTCTCGTGCAGTACTGGTTCATCTTGGTGAATCGTGTCAGAAAAAAAGTTTCATTTCGTTCCGGCGAGTTTCCTGGGACTACATTTTCTCCACCGGTTCGTTCCGGGATCTTGTCCAAGTCCACTTGCTCGTCACTGGTATATGAGGGTGCGTGCTCAGACATATCTATGAATTAATGTTAATCTTTGTGTGTAAATGAAATAAGTCTGTGCACGTCAGATTACTTTGTAGCAGTATGCGTCGATGTCGGGATGTACAGTGTACTACGGTGCCTTCGGAGCTGAAAAGTGATAATGATGATAATGATGACAAAAAATAATTAAAATAATGTTTATAATATTATTATTATTATTATAACCCAATCAGCCCGGCTGCACTACAGCAGCAGATGGATTGACCATGATAATTCAAGGGTAGTGGCAAAAAACTAGACCGAAAGGATTGACTGCCAGTGCTTGTAATTTAGAAAAACTACCAAGTGAGTAGGAAAAAGCACTGTCAAGGGAGAGAAGTGTGCATGATAGACCAATGATCATAGATCTACTTTGGTCCAAGCACACAAAAAAAGATAGGAAAGAGGGGGTGCGCTAAGTAAGTGACTGAAAACAATGCATATGGAAGCCCCCCCCCCCCCGAAGGGGGGCGTATCACATGTCCCACTGTTCCAGCCACTCAGTGCATGGAAATTTAAATCTAGGTCTCCCAAGTGGGTCCAGATATTGAGCCGGTGTGGACAGCTGTTTCGGTCTTGGCGACCTCTTCAGCACACCATCGGCAATACTGGAAGAAGAGAAGGAATTTCCGCCTACCTGCAAAGAAGACCACATTTTACTGTGGTTTCTGCAGGGGCATACATTCCATGCCTCCACCTAGAGCCAAATTTCCATGCACCCTAAGAGAGAACCTACTAAAAAGGGGGAAAGGGTTGCAGTCGAAATTGTAGTAAAAAACTAGACCGAAAGGATTGACTGCCAGTGCTTGTAATTTAGAAAAACTACCAAGTGAGTAGGAAAAAGCACTGTCAAGGGAGAGAAGTGTGCATGATAGACCAATGATCATAGATCTACTTTGGTCCAAGCACACAAAAAAAAGATACGAAAGAGGGGGTGCGCTAAGTAAGTGACTGAAAACAATGCATATCTGGACCCCCACTTGGGGGACCTAGATTTAAATTTCCATGGCTGGAACAGTGGGATATGTGATACGCCCCCATTCGGGGGGGCTTCCATATGCATTGTTTTCAGTCACTTACTTAGCGCACCCCCTCTTTCCTATCTTTTTTTGTGTGTGCTTGGACCAAAGTAGATCTATGATCATTGGTCTATCATGCACACTTCTCTCCCTTGACAGTGCTTTTTCCTACTCACTTGGTAGTTTTTCTAAAGGTAGTGGCAGATGAGCTTGGCGCATATCGGCGATAGGCGCCAAGCTATTCTGCCACTACCCTTGAATTATCATGGTCAATAGTTAATAGTAATAATAATGCGTATTTATACAGCCCTTAATCATTGGCCATAAGCGCTTTACAATTTGAACATAATTTTAGAGTTAAACATGTATAGTTAAGTACAAAATTCACAAACATACAAATGAGTGACTAATGCAATCGACGAATCAGTCATTGAGCTTAAGCTGGTCTGTGATTCTCTGTCTTATGTCTGTTGGTCGTAAGATCAAAAATCCCAAACCTGCCAACACAAACACCTAATGCACGTGTGTCAGTGACGATTCGCATAGTTTAACTCCTTCACCACCGAGAAAATCTGAAGGCTGCCCGACGGTAAGAGACATGGATTCTCATGAGCCCCCGCAGTCGCGGAGAGTTCATGAGGATGTATGTCTCTTGCTGAAACCAATTTGTATCCCTGTTCCCTGAATGGTTGTGGCTTTGGTAAGTTGAAAGAACAAAGATTTCGGGTAGAAACAAAATGTACGTACAGTGGCAGGGAAGGGGTTAACCTGGGCAAGGCGAACGCTGCCCAGCTGCAAGAGACATTAACCCTCATGAGCCCCCGCTGTCGCACTAGCTTACCGCAGTCGCGGGGCCTCATGAGGATCTGTGTCTCTTGTCAGTCTTATGTTCCTTATGACTAATTGTGTTGCATTTTCATAAAATGTAATGTGTTCTTCAAGCAAATGTCGGTCTTTTGTGACGCGCAATTTGTTATCACCTGCAGTGAAAGGATTAAGCTGCCCTTGTCAGTCGAATACAACTGAGACGTTCATACTTTCGAGACGTGTCGCTTCCCGATACGCATAAAGCCGCGTATCCGTATGCGGCACGTCTCGATGGGTTTACAAATCCGTTTCGCCTTTCATCTATCATAAAAATTGTCGTGTCGCAAGAAGACCTAATTTTACACATACGATCATTGCTTCATCAAATGTAGCAGGAATTTATAGTATATAAATGATGAGAATAAAGTAGCGTTTTCAATGAAACTGTATACGTGTAATAATGAACAAACAAACACACAACAACAACAAAATATTGCACAAATCAAAACACCCCCTAAAGTATCAATAATTAATGAATCAATAAATCAAACAATGAATAATTAAATCGACAAATCTATAATTAATGTATAAATAAATAAATAAAGAAACTCCGAACACCAAAACCTCCGTCTGCCGTTCATTATTGCTGCAATGCTATTTACACTTTCTACTGTAACAGTGAAATGTAATTATTAGCATCATTTGCTAATTACTACAGCTGGCTCGAAAAGGGGGGGGGGAGGGGCGGGGGGGGGGCCGATGCAGACGATAATTTGCACTCTCGGGTACAAAAACAACACACCCACCAAACGATGAATTTCGACATTTGGCATTGTATTTACATCATAAAGCTCTAAGTTAGTACACAAAGGACCCATACATAATACTGTCAGCAGTATCTGTTGCAGACAGTTTTCTGACTGTTGAGATGATTAAACCTGGGGAGAATAACTTTAACGTCCACGGCACCGAATTGATAATGGACGGCCCCAATTAGCGGGTAACGGGGAACAGGGACAGCTATTGCCAATTGATTACGACCTGAACACTGATCAGTTGAGGCGTACCTCAACTGTGCAACATTGAGTTACTACAGCAGACCATGGTCTATTATAACAAGGTCGGGTATGTCAGTCTATCCCTGCCAGTACACAGCATCTCCAACAACAAGCCTCATGTAGTGCCTCCTTGTGGCGACTCACGGTAACCGAGCACCTTACAGCCTCGGGCAGAACTACAGAGGACTCGGAGGAGGTCTGGACCCCAGACATGCGCCATGCAGGCTCATCGATGTGTGGACAAACCCTGATGTCCATGAACCAGATCCCCAGCTATGGGTAAATAGCCCCATTGACTTGTGGGTGCCTTGGGAGAGGCAAAGGCTAGGGGAGTAAACCCTATACAAATCCGGGCAGGGATACTCGATAGCCTTAGTTGGCAGGTCTCCTTCGAGAAGGAAAACTCCGAGGAAAAACTGGAATAGATCGGACTCATAAGCCTTGGTCGGCAACCCATCTAGGAGAAGGACACTCCAAAATCCAAACCATCCTGTGCTCCCAGGAAAGGCCTTTTGACCAGGAGTTAAGGGTGAGGTAACCCGGACAGAAACCCCGAGTGCTGAAGACGGAGGTACAGCGCACTCAAATAACCCACAGTACCACGCATATACAGCCACATGACACTTGGAAATGGATTCAACACAGTCGGGTATAACACAATTAGTATATAACGGACTGCACTCTTTTCTACGTAAATTTCTTCGCATACAGGAAACTTCTGATAGAACAATAATCCATAACTGGCGGCTTAAAAAAAAAAAAACCGATTTTACACTATTTGAGAATTACACCAAACAACATAATTGTTCATCCCTCCATGGAACAATAAGGTATAGTGAGTAATAATAATAATAATAATAATAATAATAATAATAATAATAATAATAATAATAATAATAATAATAATAACAATAACAATAACCAGTAAGCAATGGTCCTCGGTTCCAAGACGGCCGCAGTGGGCCCGCGCACAGCTGTGCGCGGGCCCACTGCGGCTGTCGTGGAACCAAAGAATTTTTGCTACGGAGGAATAATAATAATAATAATAATAATAATAATAACAATCATAAAAATAATATAACATTATTATTAGCATTATCACTATTATTTTTATAATTTGTATTATTATTAATATTATTATCATCATCATCATCATTAACATTATTATTATTATTATTATCGTCATTATAACATTATTATTATTATTATTATTTATATGAAAGGTAGTACACCACTCACGTCTCAGTTCAGCTGTTATGCCCAAACAATATGACAGCAAGGTGATTACGATAACCGGCCCCTCTTCAGACGCCAGGTATATAAGCTATGTAACCAGTGAAGCAACAGGTCACCAGGCCGACGTCAGCCCGAGGGTTCTTCGCTTACTGGTGCCATGCCGAGGTCGGCATAAGGACCTTCGACAGCTTCACACTGGTTGACTCGTGCTCTGATCAGTGTTAGCGAATGAAGGGAGATAACCAGTGAACGATAACTTAACTCAGAGTTCTCTGAGGTCGAAATCCCCGAATTTTGTAGTTGTCCTTGGAAGAGTTGCATGACAAGATACAGGAGATAGATCGACCATGATAGCTGAATGTGGTGCCGGAATAGCTTGGCGCCTATGGGCGCCAAGCTATTCTGGCACCACCCTTGAACAATCATGATCGATCCGTATCGTGCTGTGGTGTTTCGGAACTAAAGGAGTTAAGAGTAGTGCGTGATCAGACCCTGACTTTGAGATTTTGTGTGCGAGCGCGCGTTCAAGTGTATGTGCTTGCGTGCGTGTGTGTGTGTGTGTGTGTGTGTGTGTGTGTGTGTGTGTGTGTGTGTGTGTGTGTGTTTCTGTGCTTGTGTGCGTGCGTGCGTGTGCGTGCGTTCGTGCGTGCGTGTGTGTGCGTGCATGTGTGTGTGTGTGTGTGCGTGCTTGCTTGCGTGTGTATGTATGTGTGTGTGTGTGTGTGTGTGCATGCGTTTTCCAGCATGCTTGCGTGAGTGTGTGTGAGCGTACGTACGTGCGTGCGTGTGTGTGTGTGCGTGCTTGCTTGCGTGTGTGTGTGTGTGTGCGTGCTTGCTTGCGTGTGTGTGTGTGTGTTTGTGTGTGTGTGTGTGTTTGTGTGTGTGTTTGTGTGTGTGTGTGTGTGTTTGTGTGTGTGTGTGTGTGTGTGTGTGTGTGTGTGTGTGTGTGTGTGTGTGTGTGTGTGTGTGCATGCGTTTTCCAGCATGCTTGCGTGAGTGCGTGCGGGCGTGCCTGCGTGCGCCTTTTCGAGCATCAGTCTGCACTGACACACAACAACTCTAAACGCTTAGAGGTGCCGAAGGCTGATCAGGAACTAACCTCGAGAAATCTTCAACGACGTTAAAGTACCATTACGCATAAATCTGAAGACACATTTCAGCACCATTTGTGTTTGTTATGCCGTGTCGAAACACCTAATGAAGTTTATCAGCAGTTTGGACACGCAGACACACGCATAATCGGACATATTTATTGTGCGCTGCCGCTAGCGTGTCAATCTATTTATTTATTTATTTAGCTTTTTCTCGTAGTAATAGCGTTGTATTTATAGAACTGAGTGGATTCATTGTCAATTACTTGATATAAAGACGACTTGTGCTGAAATGGATTGTCTTGTGTCTAAATGAATCATAACTAGACCTGTGTGTAGCGTTTTGTAATTATCTGTTACAGAAGTGTATCTTTGAACAGTTACAGCGGTAGCAGGCATTTAAATGCTTACTAGTCGGTTGCAAATTAAGGATAGGGTTAGAGGAGGTGGGCGGCGGGGGGGGGGGGGGGAGTGGGGCGGGGGTGTGGAGCAGCATCGAACATGTGATGATTATATAAGTCTACAAATCCCTGTGACTATTAGTCCATAAGCTAGGAAGGTCTACCGTGCACCCCCCCCCCCTAAGTACTCAATAAGATGGGTTTCAAAGTGTTCCTTAGTATGTCCTGAGATGTTTAAGCCATGTTCCCCGAAAATCCTTAGGAACACACCAGAGATATAGCCGATGGCGCAAGGGTACCCCCATTCACGCTCTTCGCAGGTGCTAAAATGAGGTTGAGAAACATGTTCCTCTATATAAATCAGAATTCATTCCAGAAACCCAAATCAGGCAATATTATGTCAAGGCACACCTTCTGCATCCTCTGCAAAAAAACAAAATGAAAAAATATTGAATCTCTGGCTCACAGTGAAGGTATTTGTGCACCCATTAAACGACAATTTCCACGAAATCGCAAAAAAAGACAAAAATAATGTGTCAGATGTCTTCAGACATTTTCTATAGCACTGACAGTCCATTTGTAGGTTTACATCATTAAAACAGGATGTCACAATTATTATAAACTTGACTAGGTGATGCTGTGATCACTGTGAGTGCCACAGTGGTTGATTTTGTATCCCTACCCCCAAGTTGTAAAAATACACAAAATTAATTAGAAAAAATTGCTTAAGTTATCCCATTTTATTTTGACCTCTCTTTACCTATTGAGTTTCAATAATGTGAGCATAAAGTGCAAGAAAATAAGGAAAGTCGGCATCCTTTACGGTATGTTCGTGGTGAATGATAGCTTTTTACCATTTAAAATTGCTGAATTGGGAAACGTACATTGTTTCTGATGCCCTCAGAAATTTTGTATACAACTGATAGGTCTTTTTTAGGTTTTATTGTTTAGGATAGAGTACCACAGTTACTCCCAACCTGATTTTATGATGCTGTGATGCATTTAGGGGCCACAGTGGCTGAATCTGCTGCCCTACCCCCATTTTACCTGTACGCAAAGGAACGAAAAATGATCATAACAATTGCTCCTCTGATTAAATATTTTTGTTGCCAGTTTTCTTAACAAAATATGTATATTGAGCATAAACATTTGTGATCATTTCATTAATTTCATTGTGACCCATCGATTTAATTGTAATTCATTTTATTTAAGGCATGCTTAACAGGGGCTGAAGCTTCTATCGTCTGCACATTCAGCACTCTTGTCAAACTCGGGGAAGGTGTACCTCAGGGAGATGTTGTGTCTGATGCTGTTTTTGGTCTACATTAATGACATCAGTACAACAGTACCAAGGTTCGTCTTGAACATCCTCCATGCAGATGACTTTGCAGTGTGGAGCGCAGCAGAACATAAAGAAATAGCATCCTCCAGAATCCAGGATGCTGCCAATAGAGTCAGCAGCTGGACTGAAAGAGGCCACTCAAACTGAGCTAGACCATCTCTTTCAATCAGACGGAAGAGGTCACCTCAAAACTGGAGACCTTCCAGTACCAAAGACAGACAGGCCAACTTTACTGGCAACAAATAAATTACTGGATTCACGTGGAGGCATAAAGAAATAGCATCCTCCAGAACATAACGAAATAGCATCCTCCAGAATCCAGGATGCTGACTATAGAGTCAGCAGCTGGACTGAAAGAGGCCACTCAAACTGAGCTAGACCATCTCTTTCAATCAGATGGAAGAGGTCACCTCAAAACTGGAGATCTTCCAGTACCAAAGACAGACAGGCCAACTTTACTGGCAACAAATAAATTAGTGGATTCACGTGGAGGCCTCACATTGAAACCATGGAAGCTAGAGCTGCAAAAAAGAAAGAGAGTCTCTGATGAAGAACTGGTGGGGACCACATTGGCGCAAATTACAGCATCCTGGCACAAGCAAACACCTGCTCGGTCAGACCAGTTCTGCGGTACCAAGATACATCGACAACATGAAACACTGCTTGAAACCCAAAAAGCCAGGCTTGACAAGATGCAGAACATGGGTCATTCTCATGATGCAGTGACATTCTTAGAGCCATCTGGAGCACCCCAATTTAGGAAATGGAGGACATTGGAGCCACTGGAATGCAGAACAGCACACACGATGAAGAGACTTACTAAACACCGACAGCATGGGAGACTACAGGAGCAGACCAAGAACCGTCAGAAATGCCCAATCTGAACTGCCAACTGAAGGTCCTGCAAAGGGCTAACACTGACGTCCTGGAACCAAGCCCAAAGATGTGTGAACAGCTCCCTTCAGATACCTGGACATCTCGAAAGAGCCTTCAAGACAACATAATGTTCCAGGACTCTTTGCCAAAGGTCGCGGCACTGCACAAAGCCATCTTGCTGGAGGTTGTGCACAAGCGCTACCCTCACAGCAGCTGTGATACCACACAAGATGCCGTGTTGAATGAAGGAAGTGGCGTGTACATCTGTTGTGCAGACCGCACTACTACCTCCCTCTCCTTACCAGCTAGCGGCAGCAGCTCCAACTATCGTACAGATCTGCAGGTGCTCAACACAGCAGCAGAGCATTAGCTAGGGAAAGGCAGCAGCTTGATCCACTGATCTCACCAGGAAGCTTCAAGATAGACTGGATGCCCTGTCCACAAAATAGTGCTGCAGTGGATTCCAGTGCATTCTGGACTAGCTGGGAATGGAGACACTACAACAACAAAGTGATTGGCAAAAGCAGAATGGCGGCTGCAGCCCGTGGGCAGATGACATCAACAAGCTGAACAGGGAGAGCCAGGCCACCATCTTTCATCTACACACTGATTACTCTGGACTGGGTCCATCCAGAAAAGCAGGAACGTTTCACAAACCCAAAACTGAAGCCTGAAGCTTTACACACTTTAATCAGATCACTCTGTATCAGCAATTATTTGAAGCTTCCGTGCCTAATGCGTGAAGAGATACCAAAATAAAAGAACGCTTAGTGAATGGCGGACTTCGGTAGAAGCGTAAACAACCAATCAGAATGTTCGCCATGCAGTCACTTTATGATCAGAGCTAAATATAGATCACTTGCAACAAGCGTCAGCATGATCGTTTGCAATGGGAATAGTCACAAATTGAGGGAGAAAAAAAAAAAAGAAGTAGACAAAAGTTTGCCAGTACGTTGTCATTTTTTACAAACTTTCACAGACTTTAAGGAAAAGGACTGAAATTGACAGACTTTCCAGGGCCCTCAAAAAGCCTTGCCATTTTTTTTACAACTTTCACAAATGTTCACAGACCGTAAGGACCCTGCTGAACTCACCTCGTGAGACTGGGTCATGTGGAAACAGCCCTATGCGACTTTGGTGTAGAAAATCGGTCTCCTTAGCACATTCTCCAAACATGTCCATACAGAGAAGCGGTCTGCTGGCAGTTCTGACCAGAAGACACGCCCCTATACACCAAACTCTGAAAACATGCTGCCTAGCTCTTGACAGCTCACTTATTGGCAGCCAGTACAATATAAGATTTAAAGACGGCCATAAAAAAAGATTGAACGTTGCAGAAGGTGGAAGTGGAGATCTCGTGGTCGACATGTGGAAACTAAGTATTTTTGATAACATTGTTTTGGCTATTAGGAACCATGAAACTTTATTACGCATATTCATATTTACACATTTCTAGATAAAAATAAATGAAAGGAAAAGGGGAGACCTTACTAGACCCGCCTTATGCTAGGTAAAATATCACCTAAAAGACCAGCCAGTTAAAAATAGTTACAATTAAATTGATGGGTTACATTGAAATTAATGAAATGATCACAACTTTTTATGCTCAGTATGCATACTTTAAAAAAAAAAAAAAACTGGCAACAAAAAATATTTAAACAGAGGACTATTACGTAAGCAATTCTTATGATTATTTTGCGTTACTTTGCGTACTGGTAAAATGGGGGTAGGGCAGCAGATTCAGCCACTGTGGCCCCTAAATGCATCATAGCATCACAAAATCAGGTTGGGAGTAACTGTGGTACTCTATCCTAACCAATAAAACCTAACAAAGACCTATCGGTAGTATACAAAATTTCTGAGGGCACCGGAAACAACGTACGTTTCCCAATTTGGCAATTTTAAATGGGAAAAAGCTATCATTCACCACGAATGTACCGTAAAGGATGCCGACTTTCCTTATTTTCTTGCACTTTATGCTCACATTATTGAAACTTAATAGGTAAAGAAAGGTCAAAATGAAATGGAATAACTTTAAAAAATTTTTCTAATTAATTTTGTGTATTTTTACAACTTGGGGGTAGGGATACAAAATCAACCACTGTGGCACTCACAGTGATCACAGCATCACCTAGTCAAGTTTATAATAATTGTAACATCCTGTTTTAATAATGTAAGCCTGAAAATGGACTGCCAGCACTATAGAAAATGTCTGAAGGCATCTGACACATTATTTTTGTCTTTTTTTCCGATTTCACGGAAATGGTCGTTTGCTGGGTCCACAAATACCTTCACTGTGAGCCAGAGATTCAATATTTTTTCATTCTGTTTTTTGCAGAGGCTGCAGAACGTGTGCCTTAACATAATATTGCCTGATGTGGGCTTCTGGAATGAATTCTGATTTATTTAGAGGAAAATGTTTCTCAACCTCATTTTTGCACCTGCGAAGAGCGTGAATGGGGGTACCCTTGCACCATCGGCTATATCTCTGGTGTGTTCCTAAGGATTTTCGGGGAACATGGCTTAAACATCTCAGGACATACTAAGGAACACTTTGAAATCCATCTTATTGAGTACTGGGGGGGGGGGGGAGGTGCACGGTAGACCCTCCTAGCTTGTGGACTATATAATTATACGCTGCAACTTTAGCCCTTTGCGTGTCGGTAGCGGCTTTTATCGCGATGACTCCTACAGGAATCATCGCGACAACAACCGCTACCGACACGCAAAGGGTTGCCAGGTCATTTGGTTCAGAAACGTGTCGTCTGCAACTTTGTGAAAGCGTGACATAGCCGGACTGACAGTGCAAGCACCAATGGAAATTATTCATCACAGGTACACACAAACAGATCCCATGGCCTCTCTCTTCCTTAGGTATCGCACGTAATCTGCAACTCACGAAAATGCTTTGGGAGTACATAAAAGTACAAGATGGCCATACGCTTCCCCAAAATAGCACCAACTCTCTAGCCCACGAAAAACACTTACCCACTACCTGCCAGCGGACGTACATTTTGAAGCTAAATATCTGTGTTCACTGAACAAACAAAAGCCATAGGTGTACAAAAACATGGACACAAAGTGGTCTCAGCAAGAGGCATAGATCCTCATGAGCCCCCGCAGTCGCAATGGCTCATGAGGATGTATGCCTCTTGCGGTTAGATCGCATTCGCTTTTTCTCGGCAGTGATCGGGTCAAGTATGTTAGGGTACCGTTCGATGGTAAAACACGCATTTTTTAAAAATATTATTTATTTATTTATTTATTTATTTATTTATTTAGCAAAATTTTCATATTTTAACAATGAAAATCTCACTTTTCTCAAAAATGGACACTGGCTTTTGTTAAATATATCGACTGCATTCACATCCGTCTTGTAGTTTATGCTACGCATTTTTCATGACCTGGCGACTGGGTGTCAAGAGCAAGGCGTCAGGGGACCTAACTTTGTTTTGGGATTATCCAACCCTGAGTATTTTCCCTTGAATTGTGCATTTACAAGTTGCAGACGACACTTTTTCTAAACCAAATGACGTAGCTCTGTTTAACCCCAAGGCCGAACTAAATTGTTTGGAGATGTCACCTACCCGTGATATTTCAAGGGTAGTGCCTAATTAGCTTGGCGTCTGATGCTAACATTGTGATAAAGGTAACAGCACGCCAGCCAACGTTTCTCTAGTAAATTCACTACGAATAAGATCAGTGCAATAAAATAAAATTTATATAAGAATAATTCAATGGCAGATTCTTTGCTAGTCATTATAAATAAGTACCGATTTCAGCTTATTTAACCCCTTACCTGCCAGGGCAATGCGAACGCTTACCAGCTGCAAGAGACATAAACCCTCATGAGCCCCCGCAGACGCGTTCTTCGTTCTTATTTTTGGTCACATTTACATCTATGTTTCTTTTAAATGTCGGTCAGTGTGTAATGATTTTAAAAGCGCATAGTGTGGACATTGGAAGCGAAGGGGTTAATGTTTTTTCCAGTTCTGTAAACCATTGTTAAAGGTTTGCGCATTCACCAAATAAACATGAACCCACATTGATTTTTTTTCAGAAAGAGCGGGCGTCCACGGGCCAGCGGCGGCCGAAGTCGGCCCGATGACCTTTTTTTCTCATTGGGCTTCTTTCACAAACCCTGGTGGGTCTGCTCTAAGGAAATTTACGTGATCAAGTTACTTTCTCTGACGCTTCCACTTGCTATTTTTAAATAATTAAAATACGACACTACCGTTAACCGTTTAGTTGTCGGAATCATAGCGACGAAAACCGCTACCGACAGCCAAAGGGTTAAATAGTATGTGAAATAACACTGTCCTTTAATTTACGGAGCAGTAGGAATAGTCAATAGTTCATTCCCTGCATTACCCCGATTTTGCCGTTATTGGACCCTTTAGCAGTAGTCAAAAGCAAAACCTACAAGAAGTTGTTGCTCATCTTTAAACAGCCGTGACGTTTAAATTATTCATGCTGCTAAATCAAGATTTCAGTGTGTGTTTTTGTGTTAACTCAAGTACTTCACAGTAACCGTTTATAAGCAAAAGAAAAATGTGTGACATAAACTGCTCCAATCTGTTTGAAAGCGTAACAAAAATCTAGAAGGGATTTGGAAAAACACAAGTAATCAGAATGAATTTTTTAAAATACGTTCAGTGTTTCGATGAATTAATAACAGAACACAACTAGAATTAATTATTAATAGTATTATCAGTTTCATCAGACGTTCAGGTTCGTTTCGCTGTTGGCGACTAAGTCTGCACATCGTGACGCCCCAAGTATTTCCACTGGTCAAATGATGAATTCGAGACCGGACGACCTGTGTACGGGTCGGGGAGTGCCATTGCTTGGGGTGTAACAGGCGGATATATAGACGTATGATAACGACTGACCATACGGTTGAATGTGTTAACTTAATTTAAATCAACCGAAGTAAATGTTTCCTATTATCCATACAGCCACCAGTAGGACTACTGTAAAACAAGGGTAAACAATTTAGGGTTAACCAAAACACAGAACGGTGGGGGTGGGGGGGTAGGGGGGGGTCTTCTAATTACAAGAAATGTTTATGGAGTATCTGTGTTTTTCTTTATCCTCAACGGTGATGTTGATTTACATGTTGATGGCGTCAAGAGTGGGGTTTTTTCGTCCACTGCCAGTCGGTTGTAGCTTTCCTTCATGATGAGCCACAGCGGTAGACAGATGCCTGTCGATCCAACTAGCGTCCAGTTCATCCAGACAGTGCCTGAAAGTGTAACATGACAACAATGTCATAGTGCAGGCGCGGATCTAGGAACACAGCAACAGCAACACAATCTATAGCAATGTCGCACTAATTCACGTTGTAAATTGTGTAAAAAGACGATGTTCAAAATTTAAAAGTAGGTCAAATTTGCACGTGCTTCGACGAAAACAATGAATTAAAAGCCAGAACAAACATGCGCTGCCACGCCTGCTTGTCTTGGGTTTAATACACTGTTTTCGTCGAAACACGCGCAATTTGGACCTTCTTCTGATTTTCGAAAATCGCCTATTCAGTTGGTGTAAGTGTGAAAGTGATAAACAGACACCTGTGGCACCGTTTCCGCCGCCCCCCCCCCCCTCTTACCCGCCCCCCCTCCCTCCCCCCCCCCCCCCTCCCCTCCTTTCGCTTTTCGAAAATGTCAATGGAGGTTAGACGGTGCACGAGGTCCTCACACACGCTTTCCGTCTTATCCTAAAACCAACCCCCCTCCCCGACCACCACCCAGTCACCCCCACCCCCACCCCCACCCCACCTCATACCACCACCACCTCCACTAATCACTTGCTTTTCGAATTTTCGCCCAGTGGGTTGAAAAGTTTGGCCTGTTGCTGCCTATTGTCTGAAGCTGAAAGTTAAAGACTATTTTTTTTTTTTTTAAAACAACAACGTTGGAACCCTCCCCCTCCCCAAACTCAGGAGGTGACTGATCCGCCCCTGGTAGTGTGCAGGCCTGCAGTTTGGACTTTACTGCTCTCATTTGAAACCTGTTTTGTCCAGATAACATTGCTTCGTCACTCAGCAGTACCATTCAACGTGTTTGAAGCTACCGCAGAAAGAAAATGGTCTTAAGACGAGTGCATTCCCATGAGAAGTCAATATAAGTAAATAGTGCCACCTGTCATTAACCCGTTCAGTGCGAGAAAATCCGAACAGCACCCAACTGCAAGAGCTATAGATCCTCATGAGCCCCTGCAGTTGCTGGGGCTTATGATGATCTATGCCTCTTGCTGACACCGCTTCGAATTCATGTTCCTGGGAAAGCTAGGGCATTTGGTGTTGAATTAATAAAGAAAACAGAAACACGATCTGCGTCCACTGGCACTGAACGGGTTAAAGACCCCCTTGTGGGACGACAGCCAATTAAATGATGATCTGTAATGACAGGTGATCTCTCATAAGTCTGGTTGCTCCAACCGACAAAGAAATGGAGTCATTAACACAGTCTGCCCCAGGACCGAAATCCCTACATTGTGACGTTGTCGTCTGAAGGACTGTATCACAGTTCTAGAGACAGATCGAGCATGATAGTTGAAGCGTGATGCCAGAATAGCTTATCGCCTATGGGCGCCAAGCTATTCTGGCATCACCCTTGAACTATCATGCTCGATCCATGTCTTGCTGTGGTTTGTCGGGTCTGAATGAGTAACACACAGGCGTATAATATCTTGACTTACCAATGTTTGGTATCATTCCAACGAAGACAAACAGAAGGCCCCCAATGTTGTTAATAACCGTGAGGACAACGTTCGTGGTTCCCTCCCCTGTTGGGTAGGATAACTCGCACGCCAGCTCGAAAATAAGGGGCACTGAAGCGTTGGGAGAAGTCATTCCCGCGATGATGACCACATAGAATATGGCTGGAACAAGAACAAGGGATGATTATGATGACGGTGATGATTTTGTGTCATATAGCTCCCTTCCTCCCCTCACACACATGCACACACACACACACACACACACACACACACACACACACACACACACACACACACACACGGCACGCACACACACACACACGGCACTTCGGCCAAATGTACGTTCAACAGCGCGGTTAGCGTAAACCTGATGTGTTTTTATGGTGTTACTTAACTGTCAGAGTCTTAGGCGTCCCCGCTAACGGCGTCATTTGCATTTCACTGAACGCGCTCCGACACGTCCCATCCTAGGAAGTCTCTTCTATAAAAGGAAAGTCTTAAAGCAGAAAAGAATATAGAATAAAACAAAATAAAACAAAACTGTGTTTCCCATTTCGTCATTGTGTAGTTAGTCCTTTTTAAGTCGGATTTCATTTTTTGTGCCAGATAACACAAACATCGAGAAATCGACGCATTAAGTCGGTCCTGCTGTGCTTGGGAACAACTAAGTCTTTTATAGCCAGGGGCAAGTAACAATGCTCTCGATATGGGTGATGTCCCTTGCGTCACGTTTGCAAAATTTTCAGGGTACCGCCCCTTGTTCGTTTGTTTGTTTGTTTGCTTGTTTGTTTGTTTGTTTCTTTATTTGTTTGTTGTTTGTTTGTTTATTTGTTTCTGTCTTTCTTTGTTTAACCTGTTGAGTGCCGCGAAATTTTGAACAAAACCCAACTGCAAAAGGCATAGATCATCATGAGCCCCGCAGTTGCAGGGGCTCATGAGGATCTATACCTCTTGCTGACACCACTGGATCCATGCTCTTGGGACAGCGAGGGCCTTTTGGTGCTGAATTAACGAACATTGCAGAAACACAGTCTGCGTCATCTACTTCAGAGTAAGAAACTTAGGGTCGGGCGACAAAGCAGGGCCGGCCACTCACTCGGAAACAGTTGTTTCCCCCTAGATTGTTTATTCAGTGTCCAATAATCCAAATCTGTTGGTAACGCGTTTTGTCTTGATGATTCCTGCAGGAAAGCGTTATTGACAGCGGAAGGATTAGTTCCGTTTGGTATGTCTAACTTTAAGATGTCCAACTGAATATACCATACCAACTGGTGATGGGATAACTCGCATGGCGGCCAGAGCGAAGAGAATGAACCAGACAAGGGCTGACGAGTACAGGGTTAAAATCAGCTTCTTCATCACTCGTTTGAATGTGTCCGCAAACCTGAAAAGTCAGACGTAAAGGTGTTGACCTTTTAACCATGAAAACTGACTGTACACCTTTCAGAAAAAAATAAAAACATGCAGCACAACGTATACGTGGTCGGTCGCCATTATGTCCTTCAAACAAACCAGTGTTATTCCGCTTAACCCCTAGTTACGCGTCTCTTTCGCCAAACGGTATCGTCAGAAGCAGTCCAAGGGTTAAAGGCTGACAAAACATAAGTAACACAAATAATTGTGGTGCTGAATGATATCCTGTAATAAACATTGCATATATCTTTACAATTTGGATTGTTCTAAAGATGTACAAACAACCCAAATTGTCAAGAAATAATGGTTTCCATGATCATAGCGTTGCAGCTGTTTACACGTTGTTGACAACGTTCGGGGCCAGTTGCATGGGCGAGCTTAGTGGCTGATGCAGGACTAAGCTCATGCAACTGGCCCTCGGTGTAGAAAAAGCAGTCTCACCTCGCAAGAACCAGAGACATGACACATCCGCTGACAGTTCCATAGAACCCGATCCAGCCTGCTTCTTTCTGAAAACAATAAGGAACATTTACGAGGGATCATATCCGTTAAGTTTCCTTTAACTAACCCCCTCCCTTCCGGCGGATTTATAATTTGTCTGCTCATAGCAACGAAAAAAGAAGAGGCTCATGGATGTGTGCATTGAAGGGGTTAAAAGCTGAATTTTTCGAACTACACATGATCAAGGTTCAAATACCTTTAATATTCACCTGGTCCATACCTCCCCGGGGTTGACCTCTACTTGGTCCATACCTCCTAGGGGTTCACTTCTCCTGTACCTGGTGCATACCTTCACGGTTGACACCTCTATTTCTTGGGGATTCACCTGTCCATGGTTTACCCCACAGTGTCAGGGTACAGCTCCAGGGGTTGACCTACCTGGTCCATACCTCCCGGGGATTCCCTTCTACCTGGTCCATACCTCCACGGTGTACACCTCTACTTTCTGGGGATTCACCTGTTCCTGGTTTACCCCGCAGTGTCACGGTACAGCTTTAACCTTTGTACACCAAGTTCTTCCTTGACCTTTGTAGAACTATCGCTTTTGACCTTCGTATATGCCAAGTTTGCATTTGACCCTTTTCACGCATGCCAAATTTGCATTTCTGATCATTATTTCTGCAGATATTTTGTATACCCATATAAACCAGATATTATTGAGATTTGCCATTTGCGGTCTCCACTCCTGGGCACTAACCGCTGTGCTATTGGGATCGCGGTGGAAGTATGACACTTCAACTTAGAATTAAACCTGAGGTGTGCGGTGTTTACACATATGTGTCAAATTTGTACCAAAGAACGCCTTGAATAAATATTTCGATGGTGCAGATCTATTTTCTGTAAAATTAGTGTGCGTTTGCAGTTATACTTTCAAATTTAGGACGTTATGTTTTATATGTGTGTGATTTCTTTCGTTGTACAAGTGCAAGTTTTCACAGTAACTCATACTGGGGTGTCATGACGGCTTGCGTTGCTGTATACAGACGATAATAAAAATGAAATATTCTGGGCTGTTTTCTAGCAAGAGAGACAGCGTTCTTGTGTTGAGAAGTGTTTACTGTGATGGATACATACTACGAACAGAGCAACAAAAAGCGATGAGCTCCATTTTCTTGTAAAGCTGTTGTGCATGTCGCCACTGGTAAGTTTAATGATGCATGCAGAAGAGGCCTGCTAAACGTAATGGGGACGAAAGCTCAGGCTACAGTAGATGGATTAATCGTGACAGTTCAAGGGTGGTGTTTAAATAGATTGGCGCCAAGCTATCCAGACACCGCCTTTAAACTGACATGATCGACGGTATTTCAAAGGTAGTGCGTTCGGTTCACTTTGTGTTAGGAATACTCGTATAACTGGTGTATTCGCATCGAAAGACTTGCGAGTGTGTGAGTTCAGTAATGGGGACGAAAGCTCAGACTACAGGAAATAGATTAACCTTGACAGTTCAAGGGTGGTGTCTGAATAGCTTGGCGCCTCCTGGACGCCAAGGTATTCAGGCACCACACTTGAACTGTCTAGATCGACGGTATCTCAAAGGTAGTGCGTTCGGTTCACTTTATGTTAGGAATACTCTTATAGCTGGTGTATTCGCATAGAAAGACTTGCGATTGTGTGAGTTCAGCAGACGACACATTGCGCATATAGCAACCGCAATGAAAACAGTCTTCTTTATTCCAGGTTAACTGTCCCCGGACGTTGAACATGATTGGGGAGATCAAAACATTAGTGACGGACATCTCATATAAAGGGACTACTTTAACAACCAATGGATACGCTGACGCTTTTGTAGATATCTAGTTTGCTGTCGGCATCCGCAGTGCGTTGTAATGTAGCTGAATTCGCTTATTGAGAGAATGCAATATTTTTTAACAAGATCTGAGCATTCATAGACTATGTGAATTTTTTTATTGGCCCTTTTTGAGAGTCTGTAGACGTTTCTTTTAAAGACATGTGCGACATTTTAGCCTGCCATTTTAAAGCTATATTTACATCTTGTCTTGAGACCTTGCTTTTAGTCTGGCTGACCAGATTTTTACCCATCTCGCAGTGAGATGGCCTTAGTCGCCTGCTCGGCGTTAAACCCAAATAACTAACTAACTAACTAGCTTATTCAACACAGTGAAATTATTTGTGAATGCAGATAACACAATGTTATGTGTAGTGCAGACGACTCGACGGAAGCAAGTCGAGTCGAAGGCGCTGATTGGCCAGCGAAATTAATTCCCCGTGTGCAGATGGCAAGGAAGCTTGTTGAAAGCTCCGGTTTCCCAGCGAAAGGAAGTCCCCCCGCCTCACGATTGGCTCTCTGTAATTAGCTCCAGTACACGAATACATCTGTGTAAGGAATGAAGCGTCACAAAGTTCGACGAAAAATGTTGCCAGTGTATTTTTTTTTAAATGTAACTCGTTGCTAAGGCGACGGGCGATGAAAGCGCGTTGTCGAAGTAGGAATGAGAAAAATAAAAATCGTACCTCAGAAATGCCAAGAGGACTGATGTTGACATTCAGCACGCTAGCCCAGCAGCCCAGGACTCCTAGAGACACCCCGTATATCAAGGCAACAAACCAGAACATCTTCCTCCTGCAATCAAATAAACACGCGTACATATGTAAACCCTTTGTTGCTCAGAAACGGACACAATCCAACTGCACGATGCATAGATCCTCATGAGCCCCAGCAGTTGCGGGGCTCATGAAGATCTATGCTTCTTGCTGACGCCACTGTGTATCATGTTCCTCGGATGACTAGGGATCTTCTGTGTTCAATTAACACTGATTTCAGAATAAAATCTGTGTCCACGGGCATTGATGCAGTTCAACCTTTTGTGTTAGCAGAATGCAGGGCGTCTCGAACGTAATAATTATGTTCGTCTGTGTCAGGTTGATTAACCGCTTCACTGCCACTAGTCGCATTAATCTTTGTAAATTCAGCGCCCCAGCTGTACGAGGAACATGGATACAGAGCTGTGTCAGCAAGAAGCATAGATCCGGCAAATTCTGGGGCTCATGAGGATCTATGTCTCTCAGAATGGACCGTGCTGACTTTTTCTCGACATCTTAGGGGTTAAGTTAAGCATACGAAAATCGGATATGGTTTTAGAGACACTGGTACATCTAGCAGATGGCAGTGAACACGTCAAGGTAGAAAATCTACTTATGATCCATAATCTGCATGTCGGCGAGCCCAGGTGTAATATTCGTTTTGAGAAACAAATGACCGAGATTTTTTCTGGACTTACGACAGCAGGTGTTTAAGTCCAACCATGAAGTTTTCGCGCTGTATTGCTGCTGACGCGGCCGGAGGGAGGGGAGGCTTCGTCGGGAAGTAGACAAGCATCACAATTAACTGGGCCCCAGTGAAGATCGCCACTGAAAAGAAGGGACAACATACGATTTCCGGAAATCAGAAGGTCAAAACTGCATGTTTTTCCTCGAAAACAGTGGATATTAAAAACGGACGAACATGCGATATCGCATGTTTGTCCGGGCTTTTTAGTCCACTGTTTGCGTCGAAACGTGAGCAACAGTGGCGTGACCTACTTCCGATTTACGAACAACGTCTATTGTTTTACATGACCTAAAAATACATTCAATGTAGGACCTGACTGGCTTTACGCCTGAGGCATACAGCTGACAAGAGACATAGACTCTCATTTGCGGGGCTCATGAGGATCTATGCCTCTTGCATTTTCGCCTGGTACTGTTCGTTTTCAATGTGCAGGCGTTTCAGACGCGCAGTTTGCGATCTCTGGCAGCGAAAGGGTTAGAACACAAAGCAAACATGAACGTTGTTTGAAATACTATGTAGTTTTGCTGCGTTTTACTTCGGGACAATCCTAACGCTATTCCGCTCCGTACAGTGGAAATTGTCATCGTGTCAAGTTTTAGTCAATAGCGAGATTTCCAGTGTATTACTATGAAAATATCGCTTTTCACACAAAACAGAAATATTGGCTTGTATCGTAATTGTAGGGCAGCATTGGTGTTACAGCGAAAAGCTGTAGCTTTTCACTCTAACACCAATGCTGCCCTACTCACAAGTGCGAAATAGAGTTTAAATATGCTCAAAATAAATTAAATAATGCCAGACTTTGCGTTACGAAAAATAATTTGCGTAACGCGATGTCGGGCATGATTTCATTTATTTTTACAACGACGTTTTGAAAGGGTTTTAACCTGAGAATCGACATATTATTTCCTCTCCGAAGTGGTAGAGTGCCGCAGTTTGGTCGCTCTTACCTTACCCCGCCTGAGTAGCTGGTTGTTAAGTGGCTTTGCAACGAAACAGGCAAACATACGGCGGAGATCGCGTAACCCGTATCACCTCACGTGAACAGTCTTGTAACGCACGTTCCGGATAACGTGTGAATTACATAAATAAGATAAGATAAGATAAGATACTGTCTATTGCCATTTGCCTTAAGAACATAAAGCATAGGAATGTGTGTTGGTGTCGTTACAATTACAAACATCACAGTAAAAAAAAATATTTAAAAAAAATAAAATAAACACAAACAAAAAAAACAACCAATCATCTATCACACAAATCCAAAGCCCTACACACACTGTAAAAACTTTAAAACTAAGCAACTAATATCACAAACCAATACATAGCGTACACACCCACGCTCATCTTCCACACTCACACACACACAAACGCACACGCCTATTAAGAAATAATTATGAGAGCTTTAAACAAAAAAAGTATTGGTACCTTACCATATATCATGTACCACTGTATTTCATCCTTCGCCCTTGAAATCTCCGCATCGTCTGAAATTTAAGAAAAAAAGTAACAGAAAGAAATAAAAATCATAGGTTTGAACCTAGAACGATTTAACAGTTCTGCTGCAGTGGCATATGAACTTGTCAATGCTGGTATGGCAGGACCATACCTCAAATAAAAATTGAATAGCCAGAGAAAATGATACTATCTGTGTTCGTCCAGCAGAGTGCCGTTAACCCTTTGAATGTCGGCAGCGCTGTTTGTCGCGATGATTCCTGCAGAGATCGCCGCGACAAACAACGCTACTGACAGCCATGGTGTTAATGATTAAATAGAACATGCGCCCGACCTGTACGTGGTCTCTCAGAAGGTTGCTCTTGGTTGAATGTGATTTTTTTCTCTAACAGAATGGACTTTTGTAGCTCTGGTGTCATTGTTCTCACAGCAGACGACTTTGTGTGAAATGTGTCATTTCCTCACTGAACAGACTGATCTGGCTGTGGTAATATTCGGTTTAGGCTGATGATAGATCTTTTGTTACCTGTTTTTACAGATGGTGCAAAAGTATTTTGTCCCGTCACGCGCAATTCAGAAAAGCGTATCCGCCAAACTTGTCCTTGTGCTCAGCAAACTTCTCTTTTTAGTTTATTTCATTTCATTCTATTCTACTCTATTTGTTTTCTGCAACACATTTAGCCACGACGCACAATAGCGGGAGATGGATCGACCATGATATTTTAAGGGTAGTGCCAGAATAGCTTGGCGCCATTAGGCGCCAAGCTATAATGGCACTACCTTTAAAATATCATGGTCGATCCTTCCTGCTGATCTGGTATATATTTGTTAGTGACACTTTTAAATGCTGCCTGGGGATTAAGTGGGTTAAATGTGCCTTTTCTTCACAGAAGGGACTGGGATAGCTCTTTACACTGACAATGGGCAGACGCCGGCTATTGGTACTCGCCATAAGGCTGTGGTTTTAATGTATCTTTTAGTCATCCTTATGTCTTACTTACAGGCTGTCCTGTTACATATAGAACGGAAATCGTGACAGCTGCTGTGATGAGAATCAGCATGATAACAGAGAGAGAGAGAGAGGGGGGGAGGGACAGACGGTGGGAGAGAAAACGTTTAGGGCTTATAACGTTGTTTGTCCACGACGTAGGTGATTTCAAAGAAGTAGCACTGAATATGGTCTGAACAAATTTTGACCCCAGCTGGATTCGAACCGGGGACCTTTTGGACGAGAGAGAGAGAGAGAGAGAGAGAGAGAGAGAGAGAGAGAGAGAGAGAGAGACAGAGACAGAGAGAGAGAGAGAGAGAGAGAGAGAGAGAGAGAGAGAGAGAGAGAAATGAAGAGGGAGAGATGGACTCAGACTCAGACAGTTTATTGTTCAGACAAAATGTCCATACAATGGAGTGAGACATTACATAATTTATAGTTCAGGTGTATATAAAAGCCATAAGGCGATGTTTATAACAACACACACACACACACACACACACACACACACACACACACACACACACACACACACACACACACACACACACACATTTCCATTCGATCTACGCCAGCACGTAATAGCCACTTTTGACCTACATGTAAAATGCGGTATCCAAATCCAGGCCACAGCCGTGTACTACACAGACCAGGTCGGAGTAAAAACCACAGTTTGCACGTGGAATCATACAAGCATGCTGCTACGGAGTTTAAATGCATGAAATACAAATCTTGCTAAATCGGCAATAGACTGCGGGTTGGTAGTGTCTAGGATACACAATTCTTTCTTTTTGAGTTCCATAAGGTCAAACTTACATAGGTATTTGACACGCAGTTCATCGTAGAATGGACAGTAAAACATAAAGTGAATTTCATCTTCCACAGCCTTGGCACACAATGGACATACTTTCGTTACAGCATTGAGAGTACTATATCTTTGTTTGTTACTTTGCAATTCGGTTATGCCAAGTCTAAATTTAATGTATAGATTTTTGACAGGTTGGCTTAACCAGTTCAGAGAGAGAGAGAGAGAGAGAGGAGGGACTGATCCAAATGATAGAAGCGCTTTACAAGAACGCCTGCAGCGCGGTTCTACTTAACAATCAGTCAGGCGAGTTCTTCAGGACGACGATCGGTGTCCGTCAAGGATGCCTGCTCTCTCCTGTCCTTTTCAACATATTCCTGGAGAAGATCATGCAGGAAACCCTCCACGACCACCATACTTCAATCTCTATTGGTGGCAGATCCCTGTGCAATCTTCGATTCGCAGACGACATTGACCTCATGGCAGGCAGCAATAGTGAGCTCCAAAACCTGACAGACAAACTTTCAAGTAGCGCAGGGTCTTATGGCATGGAGATCAGTACGGATAAAAGCAAAGTGATGATCAACACCACAAGCGACAGCAGCAGCAACATTCACATGAATGGCCAAAAGCTAGAAGAGGTCAATAGCTTCAAGTACTTGGGAGCCACCCTGTCCAAAGACGGTAGTTGCATAGCAGAGATCCGTATCAGGATAGGTACAGCAACATCCGCAATGGCCAGGCTGGACAGGATATGGCGAAGTAACTCCATCAGCTTCACCATCAAGTACAGGCTTTACAAGTCCCTCGTAGTGTCTATTCTACTCTACGGCTGTGAGACTTGGACGCTGCTTGCAGACTCAGAAAAGAAAATCCAGGCCTTTGAGAACAAGTGCCTGAGGAAGTTGCTCCGCATCTCGTACCGCGAGCACAAGACCAACGAATATGTACGGAGCATCGTCACTTCCCTGGTGGGCCCACATGAACCCCTTCTGGCAACCGTGAAACGGCGCAAGCTTGCTTGGTTTGGCCACGTGACCCGACACAACACCTTGTCCAAGACTATCCTCCAAGGCACTCTCGAAGGAAGTCGTCGGCGAGGTCGTCAGAGAAAGAGTTGGGTCGCAAACATAAAAGAATGGACCGAACTCGAGATGTCAGACTTGCTTGCCACCGCCCAAAATAGAACTCAGTGGAGAGCACTGTCTGTTGCTGCTGCCTTTCAGTCCCCCCAACGCCCAGTTCGGGCAAGGGACTGATGATGATGATGATGATGATATGCCAAGTCTAAATTTAATGTATAGATTTTTGACAGGTTGGCTTAACCAGTTCAGAGAGAGAGAGAGAGAGAGAGAGAGAGAGAGAGAGAGAGAGAGAGAGAGAGAGAGAGAGAGAGAGAGAGAGAGAGAGAGAGAGAGTGATGATGATGATGATGAAACGTTTTTATTTAGGATAAAGTTTTAGGCATGCGAAAGCCTCTCTTACAAACTGTCCTGCTACACTATACACATAATATACATCGAGCAACACAATAAAATATTAAAGAAAAAAAAAGATAGTATCAAGAACATTTAAATGTACAAAAAACATAAAAGACGAAAAGATATATATATATATATATATATATATATATATATATATATATATATATATATATATATATATATATATATATATATATATATATATATATATATATATATATATATATATATATATATATATATATATATATATATATATATATATATATATATATATATATAATAACATCGACATAAGCTGAATGTCATCTTATGATTAGAACATGTCTCTGAGAGTACAGCATTAATAGAGGAAAGTTAAATCGTGGTATTAGTTTAGAAATAAAAAGTGATAAAGGCGATCCTAAAATATACTAAATTTAGAAATAGACTTAAGATGCTGGGGTAAATTATTCCATGCTTTTGCACCTGAAAAGGCCAGGCTAGTTTTATATATATCCAATCTTGTTCTTGGTAGGTGGAGCGACCTGTTTCTGGTGTTTGTCTATAATTATCTGAAAACAAAGTTCGCAAATGGAGTGGGGCTCTCTCGTGTGGAATCTTGTACATTAATACACAACGTTTAAATTCTAATTGTTTGTTTAATGCCAGCAATTTAAGAGATTTAATTTTGTTGTCTATGGGGGCGGGTCCAGGAAGTATTAGTTTAACACCTCGACGATACAGAGAATTTGCTTTTTTCATATGAACTTCGCTGCAACCGTCCCAGACAGTGGAACCGTAATTACAGTACGTGGAAGAAAAGTTTGAAAACGTTAGGATTAACTATACGGCTGAGCTTAGACAAAAGGAACAAGTTTTTAGACAGAGTTTTGCATACGTTATCAACATGAGGTTTCCAGTTTAACTGATTGTCTACTGTTACGCCCAGCAAGTGATGCTTAATTACTTGTTCTATAGGTTGGCCATCTAAGGCAAGTGTTAAAGTTGGTAGTCCGCGCTGGTGTTTCTGGCGTGTTGTAACCGGAATGCTAATTATCATGTGATTATTAATGCACCATTCAGCTACTTCGTCCAGCTCTGCTGGAGTACCTCATTGATGTTCGCTATCTCCTTGTTAGATGTGTGTACGGTTGTGTCGTCAGCGAACAAATCACAGTTAGCCTCTGGGTGAGATATGCACAGCGGCAGATCATTAATAAATAATAGAAACAATAAAGGCCCTAGAATAGATCCCTGTGGAACACCACAATTCACTACACCGTTTGATGAGAGAGAGAGAGGCAGAGAGACAGACAGACAGACAGACAGACAGACAGAGAGTCATTACATTCGGCATTGAACGTATTGTATGAAGGTCCAGCTGACACCCCGGACACGTTCAAGTCAATGTACGGACTATCATCCACGGACCTAGCAGCTCTGGAACAACAACAACAAAAAGCATGGTTGTTTTGATATTTAAAATTGTCTTCGTTGTTGTTTTGTTGTTTCCATGCAGTGCACACACGTCTTGTGTCAGTCTTTACTACTGTCAGGGCATTAACAGCAAGGAACACGCATAGAAGTCATTTGTTTTTGGGGCATGTAACCTTAGAGTTTTTAACTCATTCTGCCCGCGACACACCACAGCAAGACCACCACCCTTGAACTATCATGGTCGATCTGTCTCCTGAATTGTAACGCAGTCCTCGGAGGATAACTCCAAAATGTGGGTATTTCGTACTTCTGGCACAATGAGATAAAGTATCGCTTTTCGCACCATAGCTTACAATAAATAATGCGTCATCGTCTCATGATTACCGTGAAGATAAAGTCAAGATTTGACACAGTTGCAAAGAAGCAGTTGAAGATCTGTCATAATCTCACATAATTAACATGAGTAATTTTACAACTCATGTTATCAGATGCCACACGATGGAGAACATAGATATAGAAAGAGTCAACGCATTCAAGACGCTCCGCAACTATAGCTGCGGAATCGACGTATAACGTTACCCGCCGGGGAGGGAGGGAGCGGGGTGGGGTGGGGGGGGGGACAGTTTTTTTAGCTATGAGGAATGTCCATTTTAATCCATTATAAGCAATATTACCTTAACAGAACAACATTGCGTGTGAATGAACTTGGTCTCTGTCTGTGTAATGCACATATCCCCAAGCGTTCCTTGGCTTTTTGCGATGAGCATATGCCCAAGGAGCCCGGATGCAAGTAGAGACCGCGTCAGCTGGGACTTATGAGGTTCTTTGTCTCTTGCAGCTTAGAGAGGCTGGTATTTACCTGGTACTGAAGTAGTTAAACCGAGTATAAAATGGCTGAAAGATCTCACTTAACCTAAATAGTGTGTCAGAAGTGGTTGTAGTTGTCATGTTATCTGATGACCTCGTTAGCTCAGGGATACTGTGGACAAGACTAGGTCCTGAAAAAGACAAATAGAGCGCTCGTCTGCAAGTTTGAGCCATACTGCTCGTATCTGTAAGGTCCAAAATTACAGACCAGAGCACAAATAGTGTCTAACTGAAATATACATATAAGGAAAATAATTTAACAGGGCAAAATATTGCAATGATGCAAATTCACTAATTGTTATTTTCATTGAACAAAAAAACACTGTTGCTGTTTGTGTATAAAATCCCAGCGAAGAAAGAAATACGCTTAGAAAAGACAATGGCAATGAATTTTAAGTGTGTTTTTAAATCTTCGTTGGGATTTTCTTTGCATTACACGCATGGTAGTCACCTCTTTGGTTCGGATTCTTTTATGTTGCTGTAATGTTGTCGTCGTTATTGTTGTTGTTTGTGGTGTTGTTTTCAGACTGCCCAGTCAAGTGATCCCTTTATAAACTATGACTACCCTCAGTCGAATTTCCTTAACCTATTTAGCCCCGACGCATTACAGCAGGAGATGGATCGACCATGATAATTCAAGGGTAGTGTCAGATTCGCTTGGCGCCAAGCGAATCTGCGCTACCCTTGAGTTATCATGGTCGGTCCATCTCCTGTATCTGGTACATAGTCGTTGGATGACACCTCCAACATTTTCGAAATGGGCCTTGGGCTTAAATGGATTAAATACTGACCCAGAATAAAAGATATGGCGATCCCCATAAAGTTCATTGCTGTTCCAATCGCCGTGGAAGTTGCTCGCTCATGTTGTGGGAACCACACCGCCGATACAATGGGCGCCCCTCCCATGGCTACCGGCCCTCCAAACCCGTTCAGAAGGTGTCCCAAATGCATGAGACTGGAACAATAAATGGTTAAATAATTGAGTTGAAGTGTCCTCTCGTACACACAACAAATCCAAATGTTTAATTTTTCTATCCTCCAGAACTGCTGTGTAAAATTATGCTAGTTAACCCATTCTGCCCTGACACACCACAGCAAGACATGGATCGAGCATGATAGTTCAAGGGTGGTGCCAGAATAGCTTGGCGCTCATAAGCACCAAGCTATTCTGGTACCACGCTTGAATTATCATGCTCGATCTGTCTCTAGAATTGTAATACAGTCCTTCAGAGGGCAACTTAAAAATTTGGGGATTTCGGTCCTGGGGTAGAATGTGTTAATGTACGGTGGTTAACCCACCCGGATGGCCGGTTTTGATTGACAGTGCCAGATAAGCTTGGTGCCCTTCTAAGCTAATCTGGCACTACATTGAAATGTTATGGTCAAATCCCTACCCCCCCCCCCCCCCCACAACTCTTCCTCTTACGTCGTCTAACAAAGGATGAATGTGTTTCCGTACGGACGATTAGAGGGATGGATGGACGGACTGTTACGTGGTGGAGTTGTAGTCGTAGTATAATAATGAGTATTAATAGCGCTAATCTTACTCAAAGCTCTAGCGCTTACATCTGTACACAAAATAAAATCAATGACATGCACATAACAACAAAGCACATGCCGAACCCCACTTTACAATAACTAAACAACATACATAATAATTTATATTCTAATTAACATTCAGTCTAAACAAGGAGGATTGCAGAACTACAAACACCAGACGCACGCACGTAAGGTTCTTTTAAATAAACTTTATTCAGCTGCAATCCGTCACACGTGGCTTAAGGAGGTAGACAATACTGGAGTAACAGTTCCAACAATATTTTAATTCGGCGATGCGATCTCCACACAATGCACTTCCAAATGCACCAACACTGATACAAAGTCTCTTCTGCAAATATCCACACTGTCAACACAAAGTTCATCACACAACGTACACCACACTGTTACGCTGTATCTCTCACAATGTACATCCTATACGGGCCACGTACCTACGATAACTGTGTGTCTCTACAACTGACTAATGCAAGACAATGTATGAACGTGCTTTCCTAGCGCCCTCTTTATATATGCTACCAACTTCCAGAATCATCTACGAAAATCATACAACGCAACCAATCAGAACAAAACAGGCAACCGAAACTCATAAATAAAAATTTTCTGGAATCACTAAAATAGGCTACAAAAACTCGGCTGCTCATTTCAGCTCTAAATCCTAATGTATAATGAAGTCACATAAAAGTATGGTAACCCGTTTAACGACCTTGCATATCCGCTCTAGAAGATTTTCGATCTTTCACAAAACAGAAAAAAAAAAAGGCTGCTCAATTCACGCGCACAGAAAAACAAAATGTTGCGAACTGTCGCCAACTACCCGACGTCACATATACGAGGTCACTAGACCGTGCGACCTTTCTAGAACGTTCTGGACTAAACTTAGCGTATCATAACGAAGTGAATTCCGCTCTGCGCGACCGAAAGAAAATGTTACTTAAAAAGATACGTGAATCATAACCATGATAGCTCAAAAAAATATCGGATCGTTTCCTACGATTAACACATGTATGCTCTCACAGGACAACACAGCCACAATCGTAACACGGACGGACGGACGGACCCACGAGCGGGTTGAAGATGGATGGATGGATGGAGGGATGGAGGGACTGAACGATGGATTTACCTAGTAACTGTAGGCGTTGCCATGCTGAAACACCGAACAATTGTTCCGACCAGCGTCAGAAAGCAGCTCAGAAGACAAGCCCATCTCATCCCTTAAAAAAGGCAATTTTCATCAGCATTCACTTAAACCGTCGGCCAGCCTGTATGCGTGCGAATCCTACCCGTCAGTGTGAAAGGATATAGCGCCGCCTGCTCTACACGTAAACCGAAGGTGCACTTTCGGAACCCGACCTTTTAACCAAATTCACAGCCAGAGGAGACATCCTGTCAATAAGAAATCATTGAAAATTCAAAGTTATAAATCCTTAGCCGTCCATCGAGCACGCGTACACAGTGGTTTCAGCAACAGGCATAGATCCTCATGAGCCCGCAACTGATGGGGCTCATGAGGATCTATGCCTCTTGCAGTTGTGTGTTGTTCATTTTTTTCTCAGCAGTGAGCTGTTTAATCCTGTGTCATTCCCGCGTGAGCGTAAAGGCACGG
>BTPG01000001.1:287998615-288014615 GCA_036245525.1 Semisulcospira habei | reverse complement strand
CAGCCTGGAAATCAAAATTGTGTGAACTATAAAAGCAAAACTTAGGCACAGATTCTCATGGGTCACGGTCCTGTAATTTCCATGACGGACTCCTGTGGATCTATGCCTTTTCTCATCAGTAGAAAGGGCCACTATCACACTGAATTATATACACTCACTGATACGCACCTTCTGTCTGGAATAAACATAGATCCTCATGGCGCCCACAGATGCGAAAGAGAATCATGCCTCTTGCCTGGCTCTATCATTATGCTGGTCCTTACATACAAGAAGCTATGCGAGCTGATTCACTGACTGCCTTCACGTGTATTAGATGCGTTGACAGCAATTATAAACAAACCGCTCTGCTGGAAAAAGGGGGACAGAAACAGAGCTCACATTCTAGCGAATCAAAATGATTAGGCTTTTTGGAGTCTGAGTTAGAACTGTGTCAGTACATATTTTAAATTTATAACCTGGCTTTTAAATTTCTGAGTTTTCAGAAGTATATGTGCCTCAGCAGATTCAAGTATATTCCGTAGTTAACCCCGCCAACTCTGTCTTTACTAACAAAAGAGGGGGGAAAAGTGTGTTCATTTATATGGTCATTGATGTACGGTTACTGAAAAAAAAAAAACAAACAAACAAAAAAACACACACAAAAACGGCTTAAACTGACTGCAAACCACAATTACGCATCTCCCTCCATTTCCCCCAGTACTCAGCCTGGAAATTAAAATTGTGTGCACTGAAAAAGCAAAAGGGCTTAGGCACAGATTCTCATGGGTCACGGTCCTGTCGGTAACTTGCATGGCGGACTTTTGAGGATCTATGCCTTTACTCTCGTCTGTACTAAGAAAGGACCACTATCACACTGTCCGAGATACACTGACACTCAATGATGATAAACACCTCCTGTCTGGAATACTACATAGATCCTCATAGCGCCCGCATATACGAAAGCTAATGAGAATCCTGACTCTTGCCTGCCTCTATCATTATGCTGGTCCTTACATACAAGAAGCTGCGCGAGCTGATTCAGTGACTGCCTTCCATAGTGTATTACTGAGACGCGATGACAGCAATTATAACTTGAACAAACCCGGCGCTCTCAGTGCTGGAAAAAGTGGACCGAAACCGAGAAGAGCGCGAGCTCACATTCCATCAAATGATTAGGCTTTTCGGAGTCTGAGTTAGAACTGTAATTTCTATTATTAACTTTCCACACTATCAGTTGGGTACTTTAAAAGTTTCTGACGGACCCCCAACTGTTATTTCCCTTCAAGGTTTATAAGAGTCGTTTCCCTTGTATCAGGGGTGTGCACGCGAATTTGTGTTGTCAAACACGCCCCCACATAATACATGTCACAGTCACTGAATAACAGCGCTTGCTGGACTATGAAACCACCAACGTAAGTGGATGCTCACTGTCTACTCTTTAATCGCCTTATTGTGTTAAGATGCTGGCTTGTTGTGAATGTGTGTGATGGATGAAACTATGATGTAGTGCATGAAAGTGAAACTACGCTGCGATTATCAAATTGCCCAATCTAAAGGATCACAATCATTTGTAAATAAAATAGAAAACGAGTAAGACTAAGAGAGACTTTAAAAGAAGAAAAAAAAAACCTACAAAAAAACCCAACAACAACAACGGGAGGGGAGCTATAGGGGTTGAAAAATACTTTATAATGCAATGTAATTAAGTTCTCTGTGTGGAGTTTGACCCCCCCTCCCCCCCCCCCCCAGCCTCCCCCCTCCGCCTCCCCCCTCCCCCCCATACACACACACACGACTTACAAATCGGGAGTTTCACTGTCTAAAACGTTATGAGTGCACTCTCTCCCACAATGCATTTGCTATGCCATGTCCCTGACTGCCTATGACAGGATGTGGATCGACTGTGACAGTTAATGGGTGGTGTCAGAAAAGCTTGGCGCTGGTAGATGCCAAGCTATTTGGATACCACCCTGGAACTGTCATGGTCGATCTGTCTCCAGAACTGTGATGCAGACCTCATAAGATATCTGAAAAATTCATGCTCACTCTTTTAATGCTCTTTTAATGTAATGAGTCAAAGTGATGCATTAGATTCCTATAGTAGTGCATTTTGAATTTCTACCATTGCAGGAACATTAGCTCTTAAACTCCCAGAACTAAATGACTTCCATTCTGTAGAATTTAGTTTTGGGAGTTTAAGACTGAGTTAAAACTATTTAACCCTTTTCATCCTGATATACTATTACTTTACTGTTGCCGAAAATTAATTTGACTATGACAGTTCAAGGGTGGTGCCAGAATAGCTTGGCGCCTCAGGCACCAAGCTATTCTAGCAGCACCCTTAAACTAAAATGGTTGATCTCTCGATCTCCTAAGCTGTAATGTAGTCTTCATAGGATGATAAGCAAATTAAAACTAAAAGGGTTAATGGACTTTTAACTTTTCACTATTTTTTTTCTTTTGCTTGCAGGCATTAGCAACATGAATTTCATTGACAGAAGGCAATAGAGCGACATGGCAGACCTACTCATCAACATACATCTGATGACAGGGAAATGAAGCGCTCTTTTTGGCAGCAGTGATTTTTCTTTTTCATAATTTCGCAGCCAGCGTATGTAGTATTTATGGTTTTTAGAAGTCAGCACTTAAATATATATTCTATTCAGTCATGGATGACTACACATCTGATTCAGAATCGACTCGTCTTCTCGGACCCAATAAAGGGGAGGATGATGGAGGTCACACCAGTGAAGTAAGCTCCAGCTACGAACAGTGTTTTTCTATCGGTGCTGTTGGGCCACAGCTTTGCCATTCACCTCCAACGCTTTATAACGTCAGCTCAGCCATCATTCCTACAGCAAGCATCCAGGGAGCATACAGTGAGGAGTTCAGAGTTTACGCCAAACGTTGGTACATTCTTTTTGTGTTTTCTCTGCTGGCAGCTACTCAAAGTGGTGTTTGGAACACTTTTGGACCAATTTCAACCTCCTGCGAATATGCATTTGGGTGGGATGATGCCACCATTGCTTTGCTGAGTAACTGGGGACCAATCGCCTATATCCTTGTTGGAATTCCATTTTCGTGGATGATGGACGTGAAAGGTTTGCACTGAAAACAGTTGGTTAACCCCTGTAGTACCAGTTTTGCCGCTGCACCAGAGGCTAGAAATGATGTCTCCAAAGTCATTGCAGTTCAGTGCCTGTGCATGCAGTCAAAGGTACAGCAGAACCTGTTTTGAGTGAACACCCTTGTGAGTGACCACCTGTCATTAAAGACCATCATTTAAGTGGTTGTAGCCTCCTAAATGATGGTCTTTAATGACAGGTGAAACTTTTTGTCTTTCAAAACTTAACTTGAGAGAGCACTCAATTGTTTTTTTAAGACCGTTTTTTTTTCTTGCAAAAGAAGGAGATTATAATTATTCAGAACAGGTTGTACAGGTACTGCATGCTGAAGTGGGTTAATTGCCTTGTCTGTTGAAGGCATAAATGTGCATAATTTATACACTGTTTGCTTGAGGCCAGTAACCAACATACAAGTATTCATAGCCCTTGCGACTGCGGGGGCTTGTGACAATCTATACACCTCTTGCATTCGGTGTTGTTTGTTTTGTTCTTGCAGACACTCACAGTCACAGTGTTAAATTTCTTCAAGTTTGAGTCTTTGCCTCTGTTAAATAACCACAAATGTTAAAGCCCATCATACGATGATTTGCAATGGAAAAACATTCATTATTCTTTTAATTACCTGTTATGTTTTTGGAAATAGTTCAACTCTACAGCTATTCTGAGTAGTATAATGCTTTTATTTAAAAACGTTTTCCAGATTTGAAATTGAATGATTCTGTAAATGCTATAAACCCACAGCTAAGTTTTATTTTCACGATTTGAAGGCGCCAAGTTTATCTGGCATTCCCCTTCCGCCCTTGTGTTATCATGGTCAATCCATCTCCTGCAGCTGCCACACAATTGTTAACACATCCAAAATTTGGGGAATCTGGCCGTGGGGTTAATTGGGTCAACAGATGTTTGGAATGATTCATGATGCTTGTCAGTTTTCATGATTTATTTTTTTTTAATTCCAGGGTTGAGAATTTCCTGCCTCATTACTGCTTTTCTGGTTGCCTTCGGAACGGCACTCAGATGTATCACCATGGACACTCCTGCTGTCACATGGTACATGAGAGTAAACATTGTCATTTAACCCTTTCAGTACTGTGATACAGTGAGGGCCACACAGCTGCAAGAGGCATAGATCCTCATGAGCCCCTGCAGTTGCCGGGGCTCATGAGGATCTGTGCCTCTTGCTGATCTCATTTTCATGGGTATGGGTAGCACAAGTGGAAGAGCGTGTGATTCTCATCAGAAAAATCATGGGTTAAAAATTTGTTGAACCATTTTCAGGGCAACATCTTTGAAGTCACCTTCCTGATAGACAAAAAAACATTTAGCCTTAACTTTTTTTGAGGCGTGCCGCATCCGGATTCGCGGTGTCAAGCCACGAATGCGGATGCGGCACATCTCGAAAGAGTTAAACAATTAATGTTTCTCATTTTTACCCATGGTTTATCTTGCAGTCATTTCGTGTTGGTTTCAAACATGTCCTTCCCAGCTGCCAGCAGTGTAGGAATTTAAAAAAAAATGAACACATTCACATTTCCATATTCTGACAATGAACTGCCAAAAACAGTCATTGCTGATTTAACACACTCTGCCCCAGGACCGAAATCCCCAAATTTGGAAGTTGCCCTCTGATGGACCGTATTACAATTCTAGAGATGGATCAAGCATGATAGTTCAAGGGTGGTGCCAGAATAGCTTGGCGCCCATGGGCGCCAAGCTATTCTGGCGCCACCCTTGAACTATCATGCTCGATCCATGTCTTGCTGTGGTGTGTCAGGGCTGAATGAGTTAAGCAGCCAACAAAATTATTTGTCTTTGATACATGTTTCGAGCAACCACTTTTGTTTCCTCAAAAACATTACCGAAGCCATTACTACAAGGAACAACCTATAGCTTGCGTAATTTTATCCCAAAAACTTACGATGTGTAACTTTAGGGCCAGGGGAGGCCACCAGGGGTGCCGTGAGCTGGTACCGGGTAGCCTCCCTTCCCACCCCATGCGGGTAACTGCCACAGCAGCCAAGCCAAACCAGTTCTTTCCTTTAGCTTGCAGCGTATAGACGTGTTTGCTTAGCCCTCTGCTGTGACGGCTGCGTATGGTTCAAGCTGTATCTTCGTCAGAAGATTTCGTTTTCGGCCTGTGCTTTCGCCTTGCCTTGGAACTTTTTCTGGCTTGGGGGTACTGACGGCTGTGTATGGTTCAAGAGTACTTGGACTTTCGACAGTGGCCTTCGTTCCCGGCCTGTGCTTTCGCCTTGCCTTGGAACTTTTCTGGCCTTGTGTGTACCGACGGCTGTGTATGGTTCAAGAGTACTTGGACTTTCGACAGTGGTCTTCGTTCCCGGCCTGTTCTTCGCCTTGCCTTGGAACCTTTCTGGCCTTGTGTGTGCCGACGGCTGTGTATGGTTCAAGAGTACTTGGACTTTCGACAGTGGACTTCGTTCCCGGCCTGTGCTTTTGCCTTGCCTTGGAACTTTTCTGGCCTTGTGTGTACTGACGGCTGTGTATGGTTCCAGAGTACTTGGACTTTCGACAGTGGACTTAGTTCCCGGCCGGTGCTTTCGCCTTGCCTTGGAACTTTTCTGCCCGTGTTGTAGCATAGGGTCGTGTGCTTAGACCTCTACTGTGCTACAAACGGCTCTGTATGGTTCTTGGAGCCCTTGGACTTTTTGATAGCGTGACTTCGTTCCCGGCCGGCGCTTCGCCTTCTGTGACTTTTAGGAAGTGCGTGTCTCTGGTGCTTCTGTGCGTCGTTGCCGGAGGATAGGTCCCCAGGCCATGGAGCCAGCCTTCATCCCTCATGGGAGCACTGTCCTGCACCGGTTCCGGCGTTGAGAGACTTACGGCTTGTGCGGTGCCTCTCTGAGCCTTCGACCTGGCGTCCGGTGTGCTCCTGCTTCGGTTTCGCCGGTCGAGTTCGCCGGTTGGACTTCATCGAGGACCCAGCCTTCCTCTACCTGGATGCTTCTGGTCCTCTTCCGCGCGGGCACTTCTTCTTCTTCTTCGGCTACAGGTGCTACCTTCCCCTGCCCCTTTGCGAGAGGTCCAGGTAAGGTCTTGATGTTTTGCCAGCGCCGCGCCTCTGTCGGCGTGCGCCGGCGTCTTTTGCTATGTCGTTGCTTGTTGGTAAAAAAGCGATATTGCTCAGAACAGGATTGTGGGGGAAAGGTGGAAGGTGGTGCGCGGTTTTCGTCAACAAGAACCGTGGCCTTCTGCTATGACCAGTCGCTTCGTTGTTTCACTTTATGTTGCAGTGGTCAAGTCCGCACCTGCACACGATGTGGCGACTTGCAGTGGCCGAGTGACGAGTATGCGGTCTGCCTCCCCTGCGCTGGTAGTGCTTCGGCCACTCCTGTGATGTCTGCGCTCTGGGAAGAGGACCTTGGGAAGACCCAGCTGTGGAGCCTTTCGGCGTGACAGGATCGCCGCCCGCCCGCAGCCACAAGCATGCTTCGGCCCCGGATTCAGCAGAAACGCACCTTCGCTGCCGTTGGGGGACGGCATACAAAGGCTCCCCCCTTGCGCACCCACTCGCTCGAGTCAGGTCCGCAGCGAGTCCGCTCGCCCCGCTCTGCGGAAAACAAACCCCAACTCTCTATGTTGGGGGACGCCTTTCTCCCCCCTTGCACACCAGCTCGCTCGAGCCAGGTCCGCAGCGAGCTAGCTTGCCCCGCCTTGCGGAACCCAAGCCTCACAAGACCACCGGCAGAAGTGGACGCCATCTCTCGCATATGCCGGACCCTCAGCGTCAGCGTCCGACTCCTGTCTTTGAGACCCCGGGTTCTTGACCGCCTGGACACCACCACTCTCTCCTCGGATGCCTGTTCATCCCTCAGCCTTCGCCCGTGGACGCCCCTCGACTACGGCTTCCCGCCTTGGACCCGCAGCCCTTGGTTCCCGCCTCCCGACGCCTGCGCTCTTCGTTCTCTGCTCATTCTTCGTGCCCGGCTTCCCTGCTGCTTCAGCTTCGCGGATGCCGCGCCCTCCTCGTCGTGCTTCCCTCGTGTCTCGGAGGTTCCCTCTCCCGGTCTTCGCTCCTCTTGGTCGGCGTCTTCATCCTTCGTCCGTGCTGACCTTCGTGCCCGTCTTCCCTCCCCCCGCCTTCCCGGCTCCCCTCCCCTTCGCCCCGTCGACCACGCTCCCGCCACTCTCCGTCTCCAGAACGTTCGTCTCGTCGGTCTCGCCGCTCCCGCTCACGCCATCGCAGCCGCTCGCCCCAGTCTCGCCTCGCGGCGTCTCCTGCCCCCCCAACCCCTGGTGCGGCATCCTCCTGCGCCCCCTCAAGGTGGATCCCCTCGGCATCGTTCCGGAGGACTTCCCCTCGGCTCTCTTCGATCGTTCGGCCTCCTCGCGCGCTTCCGTCGTCGGCTCCCTCGTCACCTACTTTGCGGACGACACGGGCAGAGAACCTTGCCTCTCTCAACGTGGCTGCACCCCTGGTTGCCTCGTGCCGTCCCCCGGATGCGTGTCCCCCGTCCCCGCCCTCCAGAGAACGCTCTCGGCCTAAGTGGACACCTATCGCCCCGCCCAGACGTTCGAGTCCCTGCCAATCTCCGGGGTTCCAAGGACTGTGCGACGCGTTCTCCGCTCTTCTTCAGCAGGGTTCAAGTTCTGACGCGGCCTTTTCTTCTCTGACACTCACTGGCCGGCGGATGGGGACTTTGCCTTTCAGCACAGCTGTTACGCCGGATGCTCGCGGACCTTGCTACTGCTCCCCCCGCAGTGGGACCCGGCTGCGCTGCGGCTAGCTGGTGGACCTCGCGCGTCCCGCCGTTGCCTTCCTCCTGGCCTGGATCGGACGGCGATCCTCATCCACAGTGTCCTCGCCTGTACTGGATTCCTCGCTTCGCCAAGCCTTCGGGAGTGGAACTGGCACTTCTCGTTCTATCCGCTGTCAGGGGACCTCAGCGCCCAGGCCATGACCGCCGACCGAGTGGTGTACCACTCTCCTGTTGACGCCTTGGCCTCCGCTGCGAACTGCGCCCTGCCCCGCTTGGATGCTGTTCTTGCCGCCTGCCCCGACCTTCCGCGGGACCTACGGAGACAGTTGCGTCACGCTCCGCTCGGCGATCCCCTCCCTTTTGGTCCACCCTGGCTTCGGTGTCGGACGCGATAAGGATCTTGGCCTGCCGCCTCCTCCAGTTTCGCGCCCTGCGGACCGCCAGACCCGCCCCGCTTCCGTCTTCCTGGCCTCGCCGCTTTCCTCCGTGTGCCCCCGCCGCTCGCTGCGCCTGCCCGCCCCCCCGAACCCCTCCTCCGCCAACCCGGGAGACAGCCAGAGCTTGGCCCAGCCCGTCCATCGCCCGGCGCTCCTGCAGCGTTGATGGCAGTCGCTTCCCGGACGACCCGTGGAACCTGTCCACCGTTTCCGAAGGCCTCCTGCTCTCCTTTCAGACCCCGCCGCCCCTGCGGTGCTGCCCCATTGGACGCCCGCCCCTTCAGATCGCCGCAAGCTGCTGCGCTCCGAGAAGAGGTCTCCGCCCTGCCGCGGAGGAACGCCACGGAGGTGGTGTCGCGTCACGACTCTCCCGCCTTCTGCAGTCACCTCTTCCTGGTCCTCAAGCCCGGCCGCAGGTGGCGTCCAATCATCGACCTTCGGTGATGAGCAAGTTCTTCGCAGCACCGTCCTTCTGCATGGAGACCGCCGGTGCCCTTCGCGCCGCGGTTCCCCCCTTGGACTTCGCGGTCAGCCGGGGTCTTGCGGACGTCTACCTACACGTGCCCGGTCACCCGGCTCCCAGACGCTTTCTTCGTCCAGTCCCTCTTCGACCTGCCTAGACGGTCTGCCCCTGCGCATTTAGTCAGCTCCCGTGGAGAAGGACCGAGACGCCTTGCTGGCCCTCCTCGACAGCCTGGGCTTCCTAGTCCCCTTAGGCAAGTCAGATCTCGCCCCGTCAAAGCCAATGGCCATTCCACGTTGAATACACCGGTTCTCGTCTGATCACCAAAGTTGAGCAACATCGGACTCGGTTAGTACGTGGATTGAACGGCAGTTTAGACTATGCTCTTTAGTTTTCAGCTGGCTGCCCGCCGGCGCGCGCCAGCACACTTAGAGATCGGCTTCGCGGGAGCACTGAGATAGCGAGGCAGCCTCCTTCCCCTTACTATCAGCGCGCTAAATACCATCACTGATAAGGCGCCAGCTATGCGGTCTCGCTTCCGCTGGGGATGCGAATAGCGCAGCAGCCGTCTTTGTTTACAGTACTACTGTGCTTGACCCCGATTATCTCTTAACCTCTGCTGCATACATCGGCGAATAAGCTGTAAATTACAGATGTTGTCTGTAAACCGGAATTAATTCACCTGCAGTTGTGAGTGATTATTTGAACATACGTCGTCTTGTAGAGGATAAATTGTACTATCTTTGGACACCAAACATGCTGGGGTAATCTGCGTGGATGTGTGTCATGCACTGGCTTATCACTAGAAGACGGATTAGATGCCACCTTCCGTTAGTTTATCAAACTTTTTATCACATCACTGTTCATAAACGAAAGTTTTTGGAAAGTTCAGACAAAGTCAGTGATGTCAACAGATGTCTTAAATGGCATATCCCATGCTAAAAACTTCAATCAACATACCTGAGTCCTGCTACAGATGGTTTGGTGGGCCAAGTGAAAACGGTAATCCATTCAGAGCACGCCGACATGAAGTATGCTAATTTTACCGATTCAGTCAATGTTTTTAACAATATCACAATTTTAACACAGTTTGAAAACAATACACAAAGCAGAGGTTCAACTATTTGCTGTTCAGAGATTCAGTTCTGGCTAAATGTCACATTAAAATGGCTTAAAATGAGTGTGTCTACAGGGTCACTATGATCCTGCGTCAAAACTTGATAGGTCGATCAGTGTCATTTTTTGGACGTGTAACGGTCTATGAATACCTGATGAAAATGTGGAGAAACCAAAGCCAAATGCTCTGTCAGAAGGATTCTAAGCTTCTGTTGAGGATCTCTCTGTGCCCATGCCAGTTGAGCACATCAATGTTGTAACACGAAAAGAAACTGGTGTATTTAGTGCACAAATACACGGGTTTGTTTTTGTCTTTGACTGCTCGCCTAGACCTTCCACCACAAAGTCTACACAAAGAATTCATGGCCTCCAAATGTCTTGGAAAGGAATGTTCATTCTCCATGGCTTTAACACGCGATACTATACTGACATAAATGCATCAGATAAAGGCACATACACATAGTGATACATCCGGCACTGAAACCCAGTTTTTATACACACTCGCACTGTCTACCGCGGGAGGAAAGTTCCTCGAACTACACACATTTTAATCAAGTAATAACCACAGAAGTCAACGCTGATTACAAAAGAAACTTACATGAGCTTGAAGAGGACATTTTCAAGCATAGTATTACATAATGATATTTACGATTGAAACTTTTTAGCCACGGTAATAATAAGTTATTAACAGGCTAAACTGGTCACATGCCTGACAGCCTTCAACAGGAAACAAAGAGCGCTACGCTTCCCGCCTGCAGCTCGGCTGAGCCTGCAGTGACTCGCGCGCACTTATCAGTGAAGTGGGTCACGGCTGGGTCAGAGCCAAACTAAAGAGAGTGATTTCCAGAAGGGTAAACTGCCGTGATGGGTGACCGCCTGGGAACACCAAGTGCTGTTGGCGTCATCATTTTAAGAGAAAAGCCGCTGCTTCGTCCGCCTTGCCATGGAGTTCCTTACGGACCTCAATCGGGTGCGACTCCTGGAACCGCGGATCCAGAAGTTGGACCGGACCTCTCGGACAGGCGTTTCAACTGGTTGGTGCTACAGGCGGTGTGGCAAGCTCTCCTCGCACGGGAACCGATTCTCGGACACCAGGAGCTACCCGTCCTCCTTACAGAAGCAGGGCGGGACCCGCTCCCCTTCCCTCTGCATCCTTCCTTACCAACTTCTCCGTTGGTGCGAGGATCGCCGCTTCTCTCTCTGAGTGAGGCACATCTCCGGCCACCTGAATGTCTTCGCGGACTCGCTCCCCAGGTGCGGTCAGCTCCCCCATTCCCGTGGGCGCTTCGCCTGGACTTCTTCGAATGATCTGCGCCACGTGGGAGACCCCCCCCCCCCCCCCCCCCCCCCCTTCGTTCTTCGCGACAAGGCGGTTCCGCCAGCTTCCCCTCTTCGTCCCTCCCGTCCCGACCCCCTAGCCTGGGCGGTCGATGCGCTCTCCATTCCCTGGGACGTCCTCTGCACTTACGCTGACCCTCCCTCCGTCCTTGTCCCACGGTGCTTCTCAAGCTCGAGGGATGCACCGCGATCCTGTTGCTAGTGGCACCGTTCTGCTGGACCAGGACCTTGGACCACCGACCTCCCGAGCCTCGCCACGGGCCCTCCGCTGCGGCTTCCCACTCTTCGCACGATGCTCAAGCTGCCGCGTCAGGCGCTCTACTTTTGTGTCCCGAGCGACTCCGGCTACACGCTGGGAGATTGTGCAGCAAGCCCTCGCCGCTAGAGGTTCTCGAGTGAGGCAGTGGCAGCTATCGATCCTGGCTGCAGACCCTCGACCCTGCGTGTCTACGAGGGAAAGTGGAGAGTACTTGGAGTCTGTTGCGGCCTCCGTCACCTCTCCCCTACCGATCTGACTTCCCCACATCTGGCCGAGTTCTTCTTCTGGCTCTTCGCCGAACAGCTCTTGGCACCGATCACCTCAGGGGCTACCCCGCCATGATCGCCAACACTTCCGGCACCTGGGCCGAGTGGACCCCGGCAAGTGTTAGGACTTCGCTGACCCACTTCGGCATTCAGCGACCGGCCCTCCGCTCCCTGATCCCACGCTGGGGACCTACCTTGGTACTCACCTGGCTGTACTCTAAGCGTTTCGAGCCGCTTCCCTTAGCAAGCCTGGCCAACGTTACGCGAAGGACCTGCTTCTTCTCGCCTTAGCCATGGCCTCCAGAGTGAGTGCGCTGCTGCGTGCTCTGTGCGCCCCGCCTGCCTGCAGTGCAGATCGGATGATCCCATGCAGCTACTAACGGACCCGGCCTGCTTGGCCTAGAATCAGTCCCCGTTGACAGCCCCTCAGGTGATCACTGTACGACCGCTGCAGCCGGTCGACCCAACAAGGAAGTCAGACAACGGGACCCGGTGAGAGCCTTACGCATGTACCTACGCTGGACCAAGCCACTCCGCCGGGGACGCACCCGCCTCTTTCTCTCTCTGTCCCCAGGTAGACAAGACTTCTCAGCCCAGACGATCCCTTCCTGGCTAAGATGGGTGTTACGCTCCGCCTACCAAGACCTCTGCCCTGATGCTGCCAAGCGACTACACATCCGGGACCACGAGGTCAGAGCCATGGCTGCTAGCGTCGCTTTCAACCGTGACTGCACTGTCCGAGACATTGTGGCTGCCGTAGGCTGGCGGATCAAGTCAACCTTCACCCGGTTCTACCTCCACAACCCGGCTGGCCAGCGAGATAACCTGGCCCTGGTGGGGGACATTGAGGCGGCGCAACACTCCCTCCCGGCACCCACGGTGCCGTTGGTAATCCTTTAGCTAAAATTACCGGGAGTTTGCGCCGGGAAGGACGGGTCTTGCTAGCTCGGTTGGTTAATGGGTTACGTGGCACCCTCCTCAGTCCTCTTCGCTATTCTCCTTGTAGTAATGGCATCAGTAATGTTTTTGAGGAAACAAATTAATTTTTCTCTAAAATGTATTTTTTCGAAAAATACTTACCGATGCCATTACTCGGACGGCCCTTCCACCTGCCCCGCTGGCTGCTAGTCCGCTAAACGAAAGAACTGGTTTGGCTTGGCTGCTGTGGCAGTTACCCGCGTGGGGTGGGAAGGGAGGCTACCCGGGTACCAGCTCACGCCACCCCTGGTGGCCTCCACTGGCCCTAAAGGTACACATCGTAAGTTTTTGGGCTAAAATTACGCAAGCTATAGGTTGTTCCTTGTAGTAATGGCATCGGTAAGTATTTTTCGAAAAAATACATTTTAGAGAAAAATTGATTTTGGACTATATAAAAAAAAGGCTTTAAAAGACAGGTGCTCACACAGGAGCTGTCTCGAAAGGCAAAAAATATCACCTGTCATTAAAGACCATCATTAAGGTGTCTGTAGCTGTCTTCAACCCATTCAGCCCTGATGCACTACAGCAGGAGATGGTTCGACCATGATAATTCAAGGTTAGGTTAGCGCCTGTCAGTGCCTAGCTACCCTTGAATTATCATGGTCGATCCATCTCCTGCAACAGGTGCATAGTTAGATCATGCCTCCAAAATTTGGGAAATGCGTGTGTGGAGTTGAATGAGTTAATGAGAGGTGATCTCTTCAGGGTGGTCGCTCAACGCAGGTTTTGTTGTGTAATGTAATGGTGTGATTTCAGTGGTGATCAAAGCCTGAAAATAGAGGTAGCCAGGCAAACAATCAAGATTTGAAGTCAGTAGCCGTAGACAAAATTCATGCAGTCACCCGACAGATTAAAAAAAAGTACTTCTGAGCTCCACATTTTGAGATGGCTATCCAAGCTACTGTTTATGGACTTTCATCTCACGAAGTTTTTTGAGTTGCCAAGGGGGATAGGTGACCTTTTTGAAGAACACCCATAAAGCCTGACATGCTACGACAGGACGTGAATCAACTGATAGTTCAAGGGTGGTGTAGGAATAACTTAATTGACACCTATTGACCATAATAGTTCAAGGATGGTGTCAGAATAGCTAGGCGCCTATAGGTGCCAAGCTATTCCGACACCACCCTTGAAATCTCATGATCAATCTGTCTCCAGAACTGTGGCGCAGACCTCAAAGGATTTCTAAGCAAGTTAATAATTTCATCCTCAAGATGTAGTTAGTTATTAATCAATCATGTCTGTAATTTTTTACCTTGCGTTCCAATGCTGTAAGGTCCAAAATCACAGACCAGCACACACATGCCTCTCTGACATCCTCAGGCTGATGCACGTGGGGCAGTTGTTGAACGGACTGGCGGGACCGGTCCCCACGGCAGGTCCAGTGGTGGTGTCCGCAGTGTGGTTCCCGCCCCATCAGCGAACCACAGCCACAGCAATCGGCAATGTATTTGCCTTAGCCGGCAATGCTGTTTCCTTTCTCCTGGGACCTTTTCTAGTGCCTGATGTTCCTGTCAACGGGACAGGGGGTGACTCTGGGTGAGTACGTCGCAGAGTAAGTGCAACAGTAACTTATGGATTACTGATGAGAAATGGTTTGACTAGCCATACTACTGTGGAACGGTATAAAGAACTTGCCTCCTAAGTTGGAAATTGAGATCTGGTTGTATTTCAAATTTTAGGCATCAAAACCAGCCCTAATGCAGACTGCTTTTAATAGTACCCGTGGCTGCATGTGCAATGGAGTTAGTCTTTCACCATTTTGTATAAATTGTAATACATTGTATGAATCAGCCGTTGTATTGCAAAAAGGTAGAATGTCAGTTTTTTTAAGCAGATAAGTTTAACCCTTTTAGCTCTGGATCCCTACAGCAGGAGATGGCTTGACCATGATAATTCAAGGGTAGTGCCAGATTAGCTTGGCGCCTGAAGGCGCCAAGCTAATCTGGCACTACTCTTGAATTATCATGGTCAAGCCATCTCCTGCAACTGGTACATAGTCGTTGGGCAACACCTTCAAAATTTGAGAAATGGGACCTTGGGGCTAAAAGGGTTAACAGTACCTGTGGCTGCATGTGCAATGGGGTTAGTCTGTCTTTAACTATTTTCTATAAATTGTAATACATTGTATAAATCGGATGCTGTACTGCAAAAAGGTAGCATGTCCATTTTTTTTTTGTTTTTAAGCAGATAACTTTTAACAGTTCCAGTGGCTGCAAGCCAAGGGAGTTAATCTGTCTTTCACCATTTTGTATAAATGGCAGTACATTGTATACTGGCTGTTGTATCACAAAAAGGCAGTTTTCATTTTTGAGAAGAGCCAGATTTTCATTGTATAAATATAGAGTCTTACATCAGTTTTTAGGTGATACTGAGAATCTCACTCGAGCGGTTTTAAAACCTTTTCCTACGAGTGAAAGCGAGTAGGATAAGGTTTTAAGACCACGAGAGTGAGATTCTCAGTATCACCTAAACACCGATGTAAGAATCTATTTCTTACTCACCATTTTCTTTGCATGAATCCGATGTGAGTTGGTTTTTTTGCACATGCCCAACCACAACACAGTCGCCAGTGTGTCTTTGGCAAAGAACTTGACATCATTTACTTTGTAATGTGACGTGGATATTTTGGATGTCAGACAAATGTTTCTACATGAAGATGTAATAGCACAATACATGACGCCAAAGTGCCAGTCGTCACTATGAGATGGCATCAGTGCGCATGAGCTGAAAGTAGGTCAAGTTTCAATATCTTGTGTCCTGTACCTTTTTGTTGACAAGATTTTCTACAAGTGTGTGCACACGTGTCTGTTCATGCAACAGGGCTGTATCACACACATACAGCCAAGTTGTATCACACACATACAGCCAAGTTGTATCACACACATACAGCCAGGTTGTATCGCACACATACAGCCAAGTTGTATCACACACATACAGCCAAGTTGTATCACACACATACAGCCAAGTTGTATCACACTTGTGTGATACAGCTTTTCTGCTTAAAAGCAGCAAAGAAGGAGGTGTGTAAGAAAAAGGAAAATCTCACTTTTCTCACACATAAGATAACATAGTTTATTGCCATATGTTTCCATGTAAAAAACAATAAAAACTTTGGAATTTATCTTGATGTCAGTTACTAAGACTAAAATAATACACACACACGCACACAGAATAAACTCTAAAATATGATTTTCATGCTAAATACTAAGCAAACACTGATATTAAACATGGCGAATGGGCATGCCTCACTGATTCAGTTATAAGTTGACTGTACACATTCCGACAAGTTCTCACTTGCCGCTCGCGCTCTCCCAATCG
>BTPG01000001.1:287811830-287998115 GCA_036245525.1 Semisulcospira habei | reverse complement strand
GAGAGAGAGAGAGAGAGTTATTACATTCGGCATTGGAAGTGTTGTATGAGGGTCCAACTGACACTCCGGACACGTTCAAGTCTATGTACGGACTATCGTCGACGGACCTAGCATCTCTGGAACAACAAACAAAAACCACATGGTTGTCTTGCTATTTAAAATTGACGTCGTTGTTGTTTTGTTCTTTCGCATACAGTGCACACACGTCTTAAGTCAGTCTTTACTGCTGTCAGGATCTTAACAGCAAGGAACCAACTTATTAGAAATGGTAGTCATCTGTTATTGAGGCATGTAACCTTACAGTTTTTAACTCATTCTGCCCGCGACACTCCACAGCAAGATATGTCTCGACCATGATAGTTCAAGGGTGGTGGCAGAATAGCTTGGCGCCCATTAGGCGCCAAGCTATTCTGCCACCACCCTTGAACTATCACGGTCGATCTGTCTCCTGAATTGTAATGCAGTCCTCAGAGGATAACTCCAAAATGTGGGTATTTCGTACTTCTGGCACAATGAGTTAAAGTATCACTTTTCGCACCATAGCTTACAATAAATTATGCGTCATGGCCTCCTGATTATCGTGAAGATAAGATCAAGATTTGACACAGTTGCAAAAAAGCAGTTGAAGATCTCTCATAACCTCACAGAATTATCATAATTAGTTGTACTACTCATGTTATCAGATGCCACACGTTGGAGAACCTAGATATAGAACAAGTCAACGCATTCAAGGCGCTCCGCACCTACAGCTGCGGAATTGTCGTATAGAGTTGCCGCAACTATGAGTTAACCTGTTTACAGCCAGCGGACAATGTAAAGGTCGAATGTAACCAAACGATAGGGACTCCAACATTTTTTTGCTGTTAGACGCAAAGTTTGTCCGTTATACGCGAAGTATATGGATTACATTGAAAGAGGGGTAGTCGAGAAAAGAGAGTTATTATTTGAAGATTGCTATATCTGTTTGTAATCAGCAAAGTTTACTGCGTGTCCTTGATTTCAGTACGAATTCGAAGCCGATGATGGGAAACAAGCTAATCAGAACAAAATCAAGCAACACCTACCGTTCTATGTGCAGTTTTCTATTTAATCTAATTTTCAAATGTCAGCTTTAACCAGTCGAAATTTATTGTCGTATCGTCAAGTTAAGAACAAATATTCTTTAAAGTGCCTCTCAGGAACTATACTTGGTCTCATGAAAAACTAAGTAAAAATGTACTGACCAGCAAAAGAATTCGGACATTTAAAAAAAATCTGAAACCTATTGTGTTTCCGATGATTCCAGAACTGTCACATTTCTTTTGCTCGTCAGTATACGTATAATGAGGTAACATTTGGCGGTCGAGCACACTTACCAATATATTTGTTACGAAAATATTTTTAGAAACAAAATTGAAATGTATCTTTGTAAGACGCAGGGTGTTGTTGTTTTTGTTTTGTTTTTGTTTTTTGTTTTTGTTTTTTAGCTATGAGGAATGTCCATTTTTTTTCATAATAAGCAATCCTGCCTTCACAGAACAGCACTGCGTGTCAAAAAACATGATCTCTGTCTGAGTTATGCACATGTTCCCAAGCGTTCCTTGACCTTTTTTGATGAGCATATGCATAAGGAGTTTGGACGCAAGAAGGGACCGCAAGCGGCAAAGAACACCATAAGCCCCCGCGTCAGCGGGGGCTTATGAGGTTCTTTGTCTCTTGCAACTGAGAGAGGCTGGTATTTTCTTAGTAATGAAGTAGTCAAACCGAGCACAAAAAAGGATGAAAAATCTCTATTAACCTGAATAGTGTGTCAGAAGTGGTTGTAGTGGTCATGTTATCTGATGACCTCGTTAGTTCAGGGATACTGTGGACCAGACCCGGTCCTGAAAAAGAACAACAGTTCTATGGTCTGTTATTTTGAATCGTACGGCTCGGATTCGTAAGGCCCAGAATTACAGACAAGGGCACAAATAGTGTCTAACTGAAATATATATTTTAAGAAAAGTAATTTAACACAGCATAATATTGCAATGATGCAAATTCACTAATTGTTATACTCGTTGGAGAAAAAAAACAATGTTGCTGTTCTTATAGGAAATACCAAACGAAGAAAGAAATACGCTTAGAAAAGACAATCGCAATACAGTTTAAGTGTATTTGTATATCTTCGTTAGGATTTTCTTGGCATTTCACGCGCTTGGCAGTCATCTCTTTGGTCTGGATTTTTTTTATGTTTCTGTAATGGTTGTCGACGTTATTGTTGTTGTTGGTGGTGTTTTGTTGGTGTTTTTTTTTTTTTAGTCTGCTCAGTCAAGTGATCTTTTTATAACTATGACTACCCTCAGATGATTTAACTTAACCTATTTAGCCCCGACGCATTACAGCAGGTGATGGATCGACCATGATAATTCAAGGGTAGTGCCAGATTTGCTTGGCGCCGTCAGGCGCCAAGCGAATCTGGCACTACACTTGAATTATCATGGTCGGTCCATCTCCTAAATCTGGCACATAGTCGTTGGGTGACACCTCCAACATTTTGGAAATGCGGCCTTGGGCTTAAATGGATTAAATACTGACCCAGAATAAAAGATATGGCGACCCCCATAAAGTTCATTGCTGTTCCGATGGCCGTGGAAGTTGCTCGCTCATGTTGTGGGAACCACACCGCCGATACAATGGGCGCCCCTCCCATGGCTACCGGCCCTCCAAACCCGTTCAGAAGGTGTCCGAAATGCATGAGACTGGAACAATTCATGGTTAAATGTTTGAGTTGAAAGGTCCTCTCACACAAAGCCGAATGTTTAAATTTCGATCCGCCAAAACTGCTGTGTAAAATTATGCTGGTTAACTCATTCAGCTCCGAAACACCACAGCAAGACACGGTTTGAGCATGATAGTTCAAGGGTGATGCCAGAATTACTTGGCGCCCATAGGCGCCAAGCTATTCTGGCACCACCCATGAATTATCATGCTCGATCTGTCTCTAGAATTGTAATACAGTCCTTCAGAGGGCAACTTCAAAATTTGGGGATTTCGGTCCTGGGGTAGAATTTGTTAATTAATGTAAGGTGGTTAACCCACCCGGATGACCGGTTTTGATTGACAGTGCCAGATAAGCTTGGTGCCTTCCTAAGGTAAACTGGCACTACCTTGAAACTGTGTGGCCAATCCCCTGCCCCGCACCCACCCACCCACCCACCCACCCAGAACTCCCAACCCTTCCTCTTTATGTCATCTTACATAGGTTGAATGTGTTGCAGCGGACGGACGGACGGTCGGACGGACTGATGGATGGATGAATGAATGGATGGATGGACGGACGGACGGATGGATGGAGCGATGTTGCAATGTAGCGATGGATTTACCTAGTAACTGTAGGTGTTGTCATGGTAAAACACCGAACGATTGTCCCAACCAGCGTCAGAAAGCAGCTCAGGAGACAAGCCCATCGTATCCCTAAACGAAAAGTGCAATATTCACAGTAACTTACTTTAAGCGACGGTCAGCTTATACAAACGCGCGAGCCATTCCGATGAGTCATTTGAAGAAAATAAAACATTAAAAACTCACTACCGCTGTAACTGTTCAAAGATACACTTCTGTCACAGACGGTTACAAAACGCTACACACATGTCTAGTTCTGGTTCATTTAGACACAAGACAATCCAGTTGAGCACACAATATCGTCTTAAAATTTAAAAAAAAAACATGGCAAAACTCCACTCCGTTCTCTATATACAACGGTATCAGTACACGAAACAGCTAAAAAATAGATGACACGCTAAGGGCTACGCAAAATAAATAAGTCCGATTACGCGTGTGCTTTTGCTGCTTGTCCCAACTGCTGTCAAATTTATTAGGTGTGTCGACAAGGCATAACAAACACAAATGATGCTGAAATGTGTCTTCAAATTTACGTGTAATGGTACTTTAAACGTTTAGGGTTTAACGTTTTTGTCACCACGATGATTTCAAAGACGGGGCGCCGAATAGGATCAGTACAAAGTTTGACCCCACCGGGGATGAGTCATTTTTATCCTACATTCATTATCTCCAATTTAACGTCCCACTGGCACTATACAGTGATCGGGGACTATTTATCCTACCCGTCAGTGTGAAAGGATATAGCGCCGCCTGCTCTACAGCTAAGCCAAAGGTGCACCTTCGGAACCCGACCCTTTAACCAAATTCACAGCCGGTGAAGGCAGCCAGTGTATTAGAAATCATTGTAAATTCAGTTTTGTAAATCCCCAACCGTCCAAAGAACACGTATACAAAGTGGTATCAGCAAGAGGCATAGATCCTCATGAGCCCCCGCAACTGCGGGGGCTCATGAGGATCTATACCTCTTGCAGTTGTGTGTTGTTCTTTTTTTCTCGGCAACAAATTGCTTAATGCTGTTTCATTCCCTCTTGAGCGTAAAGGCAATGACAATTATGTGTCAAAAATACAGTGGATAGGTAAAGCACACGCGCTAATAAACTACAGTGAGAGATGTGGCAAGGATAGCGCCACATTAGCTTGGCGCCTTGATGGCGCTAAGCTAATGTGGCGCTACCCTTGAACTTTCATGGTCTTCCGATCTCCAAGAGCACAGAGGCGCCAAGCTATTCTTATCCTACCATTGAACTTTCATGGTCTTTCGATCTCCAAGAGCACAGAGGTGCCAAGCTATTCTTATCCTACCATTGAACTTTCATGGTCTTTCGATCTCCAAGGGCACAGAGGCGCCAAGCTATTCTTATCCTACTATTGCACTTTCATGGACATGTAATCGTCCACACTTGAAGCGTATTCGTCTTCGCTAAGTTAATTTTGTACTCCCCATGCCTGAGCTGATAGAGTTAAAACGCTAAGGGACAATTGCCACTATAAGGCAAAGACAGAAAGTCCATTTTTTGTGAAAAGCGAGATTTCATTGTATTTCAATGAAAATCTCGCTTTTAAAAAAGAAAGGTTTTACTGCCTGTTGATTATTTTTTTTTCTCTTTTTTAAGGCAGAAACGCCTGTAATGAGCGCCAGCGTCCAATTTGACCAATACAATGAGAAACGTTATTTAATTATTGCTTTGCATCTTCTAAACTCGTCACAAGTCATGGAGTTCCAAAACAGGTATATTTTACTTTATTAGGTTTTACTTTTATTTTGTTTTTATTTTTACATTGCTGTGCTCAAAGACTGAGAAAAATGGTATTATGGATAGTACTACTACTTGCTACGTGGTAGTCGTAGTCGTAATATGATGCAATCACACCAGACGCACGCACGTAGAGTTAGAAACTTCACTCAGCTGCAACCCGTCACACGTGGCACAAGGTTGTAGACCACACTGGAGTAACAGTTCCAACAATATTTTATTGCAGCGAAGCGATCTTTACACAATGCATCCACAAATGCACCAACACTGATACACTGTCGACTCTACAATACATCAACAGTTACACTTTTGACACACTGCGTCTCTCATGCAATGCACACACATGCAATACTTCTGTGCATGGTCTTTTATACTATTATAGATTTCCAAAACAATCCAGCAAATTCTCCCAACAAAATCAATCAGAAAAGAAAACGTAACCAATACTCATTAATATTCATTTTTTTTTTTAACTCTTTAAAAGTTACTACAAATTTCAGCTACCCTCTAAGCGCCTTTGATACAATGTTACGAAATGTTACCGACAACTTTGACGTCATATCTGAGGTCACTAGAAAGATCGCGACCCTGCTCGAACCTTCCAGTTTATTGTAGCGAAACTACACGTCACAACAAAAATCGATCGCTATTCTTCGTGCAAAAGAAAAAAATCCTACTATCAAGTACGTAAATCTTATCCAAAATAACGCAAATAAATAGCGGTTCTTCCTATGATTAACACACACATGCTCTCAAAGAATAACACAACCACAAACGTAACACTACTACTACTACCATTACTACTACTACCACTACTACTACTACTAATAATAATAATAATAATAATAATAATAGAAGAAGAAGAGGAAGAATATCAACAATGATAATAATGTACATTTATTTAGCGATTAACTTGAAAATTAATGATGCTCTAGCCATGGTGATGTTCTTGCAACCTCTTACTTTTCATGTACTCTTTTTGTTCTTTTGAATTTTGGCTTACAAACCAAAATTCAAAGAACAAAAGAGTACAGGAAAAGAAAAAGCTTGCAAGTAACGTTACAACTGAAAGTCATCATTGTGCAAGAGTGTTACATGACTGACCTTTGACATCTAGCATCCAGGAGAAGAACACCCCACTGACTATGTAGGCAATGGGCCCCCAGTTGCTCAGCAACGCAATCGTCCCGTCCGTCCATCCGAACACTGTCTCGCTGGTCGAGGAGATGGGCCCGAACGTATTCCACACGAGCGCTTGTGTAAAGGCGTAGATACAAAACATGAACAAGACGTACCACCGCCGCTTGTACACGCTCAGACTTTTGGGCGTGTCTTCTTCTCGTGTATCCAAGTCCTCAGACTTGAGGCCGTTTTGGCCATTCACACGGATGTGGGCTGATAGTGGCTGTGTACCGTTTTCCTCTTTGAAACTGGTTTCAAGTTTTTCGTGGTGATTTTCAGACCTTGTCAGGGGCTTATGTACAGACATTTTGTTGTGACTGGATGGATCATGTTTCTCTTTGAAACGTGTTTCATGCTCTTTGGAGTGATTGTCAGACTTCGTCAGCCGTTCCGCTTCTTCAGACGGACTTTCAGCTCCAGAATTATCCTCACACGTGCCTGGCCCTGTAGCGTTAGGTGCTTCCACTGTCACTTCAGAAGCTGGCGGGTTTTCTTTACATGCTGTAGACCCTCTACACGTTGATTCACGCGAATCAGTTGATTCAAGCGTCGATTTAATGTTCTTAGTTGATTCAAGCAGTGATTTAATTTTCACAGATGATTCAAGCGTTGGTTTTAATTTCTCAGTTGATTCAAGCGATGGTTCAATTTTTTCAGTGGACTCAACCGTTATATGAATTTTCTCAGTTGATTCAGGAGTTGTATCAAATTTCTCAGTTGATTCAGGCGTTGTATCAAATTTCTCAGTTGATTCAGGCGTTGTATCAAATTTCTCAGTTGATACAGGCGTTGTATCAAATTTCTCAGTTGATTCAGGCGTTGTATCAAATTTCTCAGTTGATTCAGGCGTTGTATCAAATTTCTCAGTTGATACAGGCGTTGTATCAAATTTCTCAGTTGATTCAGGCGTTGTATCAAATTTCTCAGTTAATTCAGACGTTGTATCAAATCTCTCAATGGATTGAGGCTTTGTATAAATTTTCTCAGTTGATTCTAGTTTTGCTGTACTTGATTCGCTTGTTTCAGCCTGCGTCTCGTGCAGTACTGGTTCATCTTGGTGAATCGTGTCAGAAAAAGTTTCATTTCGTTCCGGAGAGTTTCCTGGGATTACATTTTCTCCACCGGTTCGTTCCGAGATCTTGTCCATGTCCACTTGCTCGTCACTGGTAAATGAGGTTGCGTGCTCAGACATATCTATGAATTAATGTTAATCTTTGTGTGTAAATGAATTGAGTCTGTGCACGTCAGATTACTTTGTAGCAGTATGCGTCGGTGTCGGGATGTACAGTGTACTACGGTGCCTTCCGAGCTGAAAAGTAATAATAATGATGATAAAAAATAATAAAAATAATAATATAATAATATTTATTATTATTATTATTATTATTATTATTATTATTATTATTATTATTATTATTATTATTGTTGTTGTTGTTGTTGTTATATCATACAATTTAATAATAATAATAATAATAACCCATTCAGTTCCGATCCACCACAGCAGCAGATGGATTGACCATGATAATTCAAGGGTAGTGCCAGATTAGCTTGGCGCCGACAAGCGCCAAGCTAATCTGGCACTACCCTTGAATTATCATGGTCAATCCATCTCCTGCAGCTAGTGCATTGAAGTTAGATGAAGCCTCCGAAATTTGGGAAATACGGCTTATGGAGTTGAATGAGTTAATAATAATAATGCGTATTTATTCAGCGCTTATACGTCGGCCATAAGCGCTTTACAATTTGAACATATAGAGTTAAACATGTATAGTTCAGGACAAAATTCACAAACATGCAAATGAGTGACTAATGCAATCGGTGAGTCAGTCATTGAGCTTGAGCTGGTCTGTGATTCTCAGTCTTATGCCTGTTGGTCGTAAGATCAAAAGTCCCAAACCTGCCAAACGCAATGAAGCTCAAAACACAAACACCCAATGCACGTGTGTCAGTGACGATTCGCATAGTTTAACCCCTTCACCGCCGAGAAAATGTGAAGGCTGCCCGACTGCAAGAGACATAGATCCTCATGAGCCCCCGCAGTCTCTATGTCTCTTGCTGAGGGCAATTTGTATCCCTGTTGCCTGGATGGTTGTGGTTTTGGGAAGTTGAAAGAACACAGATTTCAGAAACAAAATATAGGTACACTGGCAGGGAAGGGGTTAACCTGGGCAAGGCGAACGCTGCCCACCTGCAAGAGACATAAACCCTCATGAGCCCCCGCAGTCGCACTAACTTACCGCAGTCGCGGGGGCTCATGAGGATCTATGTCTCTTGTCAGTCTTATGTTCCTAATGACTATTTTTGTAGCCTTTTCATAAATGTGTTCTTCAAGCGAATGTCGGTCTCTTGTGACGCGCAATTTGTTATCACTTGCAATGAAAGGGTTAAGCTGCCCTTGTCAGTCGAATACAACTGCTTCATACGTTCGAGACGTGTCGCTTCCGGATAAAGCCGCGTATCCGTATGCGGCACGTCTCGATTGGTTAACAAATCCGTTTCTCCTTTCATCTCTCATAAAAGGTGACGTCGCAAGAAGACATAATTATACTCATACGATCATTGCCTCATCAAATGTAGCAGGAATTTATAGTATATTAAATGATGAGAATAAGGTAGCATTTACAATGAAACTATATACGTGTAAGAATTTTTTTTATAAAGTAAAAAATATTGCACAAATCAAAACACCCCCTAAAATAACAATAATTAATGAATCAATAATTCAAACAATGAATGAACCAATAAATGAATATGTAAATAAATCAACGAAATCTATAAATGTATAAATAAAGAAATAAAGAAACGCCGAACACCAAAACCTTTGTCCGCTGTTCATTATTGCTGCAATGCTACTTACACTTTGAACTGTAACAGTGAAAGATATTAGTATCATTTGCTAATTACTACAGCTGGCTCGTGGGGTGGGGGGGGGGGGGGGCGGGGGGGGGGGGGGCGGGGGGGGGGGGATTAACGTCCACGGCACTGAATTGATAATGGACGGTCCCAATTAGCTGGTTACGGGGAACAGGGACAGCTATTGCCAATGGATTACGACCTGAACACTGATCAGCTGAGGCGTACCTAAAATGTGCAACATTGATTTACTGCAGTACACCATGACCTATTATAACAAGGTCGGGTATAACACAATTAGGATATAATGGACTGCACTCTTTTATATGCAAATTTCTTCGCGTGCAGGAAACTTCTGATAGAACAATAATCCATAACTGGCGGCTTTTTAAAAAATTTATATTAACCGATGTTTACAGAATTTTGAGAAATGACACCAAACAAAATAATTGTTCATCTCTCCATGGAACAATAAGGTATAGTGAATAATAATAATAATAATAGTAATAATAATAATAATAATAATAATAATAATAATAATAATAATAATAATAACCATTAAGCAAAGGTCCTCTGTTCCACGACGGCCTAAGTGGGTCCGAGCACGGCTGTGCGCATTCCCATTGCGGCCGTCGTGAAACCAAAGATTTTTTGCTACGGGAGGGGGGGGGGGGAATAATAATAAAAATAATAATAAAAAGAACAAGAAGAATCACATAACAACAATCATAATAATAATATAACATTATTCTTAGCATTATCATATCATTATTATTATTATAATTTGTAGTAAATAGTAGTAGTAGTAGTGTTGTTATTATTATTATTATTATCATCATCATTATAATTATCGTCATCATTATAACATTATTATTATTATTATTATTATTATTATTATTATTATTATTATTATTATTATTATTATTATATGAAAGGTAGTGCAATACTCACGTGTCAGTTTATCTGTGATGCCCAAACAACAAGACATCAAGTCTTCTACCAGGTGATTAACGATAACCGGCCTCTCTTCAGACGCCAGGTATATAAGCCATGTAACCAGTGAAGCAACGGGTCATCAGGCCGACGTCAGCCCGAGGGTTCTTTGCTTACTGGGACCATGCCGAGGTCGGCATAAGGACCTTCGACAGTTTCACACTGGTTGACTTTTGTTCTGATCAGTGGTAGCAATGAAGGGAGATAACCAGTGCATGATAACTTAACGCAGAGTGCTGTGAGGTCGAAATCCCCGAATTTCGGAGTTGTCCATTGAAGACCGCATTATAATTCTGGAGGCCATGATAGTTAAAGTGTGGTGCCATAAGCTATTCTTGATTAATGAGATGTAATGAGAAACGACACCTAAGAGAGGACTACCTGCGTATCCGGGTTATACTTTTCTCTCTTTACACTTTCCTGCTTGTGATAATGAGGCTGCTTGCGTGCGTTTTATAAATTGAGCACGCTGCCATCGCTATGTTAACCCAGTCAGCCTCACCGCCCCACAGCAGGATTGATTGATTTTATTGATTGGTTGACTTTATTGATTGATTGACTTTATTGATTGATTGATTTGTTGATTGAGTGACTTTTTTGATTGGTTGACTTTATTGATTGGTTGACTTATTGATTGATTGACTTTATTGATTGGTTGACTTATTGATTGACTTTATTGATTGATTGACTTATTGATTGATTGACTTTATTGATTGAGTGACTTTATTGATTGAGTGACTTTATTTTCCAAGGAAAGAGGTTTTAGGCGCGCAGACCCATCATTACAAACCTGTCCTGGCTATAATTAATGTACATAATCAAGACAACAACATACGAAACAACGTATTGAACGTGAAGAAGATGAACACACACACACACACACACACACACACACACACACACACACACACACACACACACACACATGGAGAAAAAACCTCAGAGTGGATTACCTACCATTTAATGTGAAGATGGGTTCCCATATTTCTATTTATTCTAAGGCTCTGAAGTTGAAGCGAATGTTTAGAACTCACATTATAACTAAGCTCTACAACTTAAAATAAAATAGACATTTCTAGAAACAGAGTCACTGGATGGAGAAAAAATGGGTTTCTACCAATAAAATGGGTGCCTCTCACACAAAAACTGGCATTACAGTGAAAATGGGCGTCCTCTTCAAATCATTCATTTTAGCATGGACTATTTTAATAAAATTAGGCGTCTGTAATAAGGTAAAGTTCACGGAATATTTGATGCTTCTTTTCCACATTTATTTGATTGTTGTCATTCTTTTTTCAACTTAATGTGTATTCCTTTGTTTCCTGCATTAAAATTGGCAAGCACAATGACACAACACGCAGTGAACAAAATACCTCACTTAATTTAACATACCTCTGTTTGATTTTATTATGATTGTTTGGGTGGGGTTGTGGGGGCAGGAGGGGGGAGGGGGGGTCATCACTTTTGGTTTTATAGAGCTGCTGAATGCTCTCTTATGAATGAAAGATTTTCATTATCAGTGGAATCAGTAGGTCATTTCAGAGGCGCGAACCGAGTTGCACATCGAACCACTCACAAATACACATTTGGAGTGCACCATATGGATCCAGTTGGCCAAGTCCCACATTCCACACTATAGGACAGCTAAGACTGAGAAGCAATCGCGGCGTTTATGGCGTGGTACAAGGTTTAAAACTAAGAAACTGTTGTTTTTAGAAGCGTGTCCGGCAAACGTTTTTATGAAAACTGTTTTTAAACTTCTTTTAGCTCAACTTTTGTTAATGTTAAAAGTGTTTTAATTTACAAGCGTGTCGTAACTGTTATGCATCTATTCCAACGTATAGCGCTGGATATTTTTCCCATTGTCGTCTTCTCTCTTCGCTCAACACTGGACTTTCCAGTCCTTCCCTCAAACGGGCAGTATTCACACAAACAATACTTTACTATTACATCTTTTGGCAACATTAGATTTCTTTCTCTGACCTAGCATTACATCCGAAAATGGTCCATCCAAGCCTGCACTCTTTTTACTGCACTAAAAGACCGACTGCAGCAGACGACGCACGTAACGACGCTGACTGTGTGACGTCATTTGCATTCAATCAGTGTGTGCATACAATCCAAGAGGAGATGCAGCCAAAACGAAAGCATTCATAACACCGACAAACCTACAAACAAAGCAACAGGTTGAACCAAAAGGTCGGGCAGGACACAAGACAACAGCAGCGTCCCCCAAAGTGCACGGCCTATCTCACACTGTGGACTCATACGATCACTTCACTCCATAGCAAGTTGCTGGTGCACAAATACTGACATTGCCCAAGTCACTGGTGCACAGATATATTGCTCTCAAATTTGCCACTACCTCCCACCACATCACCCCGGAAGCACAACACAACTCAACACTTTTTTTTAACAATCACACCCTCAAATACCAAACCTCATTTTGCAGCAACATAAACAATTTACTTCATCACACAACTACAATACCACCCCCCCCCCCCCCCACCGCCCCCCTCCCCTTCCCACCCACCCCCCCCCCCTTCCACACTACCTTTCGTGTCTCTCTGTTTCACTTCGGCTCACCAATGCAGTCGACCAATCAGGTATTAAGTTATTTATAGTTGAGACGGGTGATGTCGCAAACATACACCCATTTTAGGGGTTTTGTGCACACACACACACACACACACACACACACACACACACACACACACTGTTGGGACAAGTTTAAATACACTAGCGGAGTGTCTTTTAAACACAAAAGTGCATGTAAAGACGCCAAAATGAGAAAAACTGATTTTTTTTTAATTGTTTATGACTTTTTACCGCCTGACAATGCAGAAACAAACCTCAGAAAAAATGGGTGCCTGACTTGGGCACCCAGAATTTTACACACACCCATTTTCCATAAGGATGGTAAAGACAGTCACCCATGTTTGGGCTTTTGTGCGCGCACACACACACACACACACACACACACACACACACACACACACACACAAACACACACACACACACACACACACACAGATGTATTTAGAATTAATAATTCAAAGGTTGTGCCAGATTAGCTTGGCGCCTTCACCTGATTATAATATTGAAATATCTCGTATTGTCGTGCAGTCACTCCATTTTCTTACACTGATTGGTCAGCACCTACAAATGGCATGGGGTGCAATGCCCCATTGCCTACCTGCTAGAACCATTGCCTTCAGGCACCAAGCTAATCTGGCACTACTTTTGAATTATTATGGTCGATGCATCTCCTGCAAATGGTACAGAGACGTTAGGAAACACCTCCAAAATTTCGGAAATGGTGGTCGTGCGGTTAAATGGGTTAAAAGTACCCGTGGCTGCATTACACGGGGGTTAACGTTCCAACAGTTTCACAGCGACTGAACGTGACAGCCAAAGGGGCAATATTGCCCGAGGCTTCAATGTTCTGTATGTTCGTACTTACTTTTACAGGAAGGACGACAAAGTAAACCAAGCAAGACGGGATGAACCATAACCCACAAAGTCTCTTCTACATGAGAGCCATAACCCACAAAGTCTCTTATGTGCGAGCTGCCCTCGCTGTCAAGGGTCTCTATCTGTTGTCTTTGACCTGATTATAATGTTGAAATATCTCGTATTGTCGTGCAGTCAATCTATTTTCTGACACTGATTGGTCAGCACCTAAAATGGCATTGGGTGCAATGCCCCATTGCCTACCTGCTAGAACCATTGCCGTACCTGTAATTTTTAATCAGCTGGCCAATCCGCAATTCTAGTACTGCGCACGAATCTGTCCTAGGTCTTTCGTCTGAGTGCTTAGATCAGGGCTGTCCGGCGCCTTACATCAAAAATAAACGGAAAACGGAAAGATACGTTGGTGGCAGACGACAGGGAAATTATTTTGTTAAATGTGCCTTATTTCGAGATGACTCAATCGGTGAGCACACTACACAAGTGCTGCACAAATGTGTCGCAATTTAACCTGAACTGAGAGCTGGAAACTTTCCATTGTGCGTGTCAACACGTATGCTGTTTAGAAAGCAATGTTTGTTGCCACTCGCGCAGCAAGAGAGAAAGAGATTTTTTTAAACAATACAATACAATACAATACAATAATACATTATTAATGCCTCATGGGACATTAACTGTCTGCCCGTGCAACACGTGGCATCATCATTCACTCATTGAAATAATTAAATAACCCATAACTCACAATTAAAGAGATGAACTGTAACAGACGTATTGTGTTATCTTTGTAACACTTGGCATCAGAAACACTTATGGTGGATTCCCCCTGTGCTTCTGGTGTCAGCAATGTTGCATTAAACTACTGAAAGGGCTAGTACTAAAGAACTAAAGAATGTTGACAGACACTGTCTACTGATATTACTGTTGAAAAGGGTAAAGTGACAGAGCTATGACATTTCATTTTTTTTAAAGATCGCATAATTATAAAATGAGGGTTTGAGCTCAGTACTGGTTGGCAAAAGATGCCAACAATACATGTTTCATGTACGAAATCAGACCTACCGTAATTATAGTCGCTTGTCACGCAGTCCTGCGCTCAAACTTTAGAAGTTCTATCTCTTGAACCAGTCCGCACATCCTTGATACAGATTCTGATCTTCTCGCTGGCTGCTTAGAAACAGCACCACTTGAAATTCCAGCGGCAAAAATCAAGCACATTACGCGACCGGGCATGGAAGCCCATGCATAAAGAGTCGCTTCCCCTGTGTATTTCCTATAAAAATCAGTCTGACGTCAGAAATATGTGGAGAGAGAGAGAGAGAGAGAGAGAGAGAGAGAGAGAGAGAGAGAGAGAGAGAGAGAGAGAGAGAGAGAGAGAGAGAGAGATGATGATGATGATGATGATGATGAAACGTTTTTATTCAGGATAACAAATTTTAGGCATAGCAATGCCTATCTTCCAAACTGTCCTTCTACTCTACACATATAAAAATACATCAGACGATACAGCAAAGATAAAACATATATAAGTAAAAAGACCCCCCCCCCCCCCCCCCCCCACCATCAGAAATAATAATAATAATAATAATAATAAATAAATAAATAAAAATTAAAACAATATATATACTGGTATAAACCTGACATGTTAATGCAGACAGTCGAATTATTACATAATCTGCAGCAATCTGCTGTGCTGGAGCAACATACTAAGCAGAAAGATAGAACATTCACATCGACGGCAGATATTTATCGACGCGAGCTCTGAAGATAGATAACTTTGAAATAGACTTTAAATGAGAGGGCAAGTTATTCCATGACTTAGCACCGGAAAATGATATGCTAGATTTGAAGATGTCGATTCTCGGTTTTGGGAGATGGAGTAAGCTGTTCCTCGTGTTCTCTCTATTCGTGTGGGAAAACAGCTCACGGAGATAGGGAGGGGCGGCATCGTTTAGAATTTTTTTGCACAAGTAAGGATCTATTAAGTTCCAATTGGTTAGGCTGAGTGGTAGGATATTAAGGGCCTTCAGTCTTTCATCAGTAGGGGACGAACCAGGAAGAATAAGCTTAATACCTCGCCGATAAAGGGAATTATTTTTTTTCAAATGAATGTCTCCACAGCCGTCCCAGACATTGGAAGCATAATTACAATGTGTCTTGATGTGCGCGTTAAAGAATAGTTTTCGAGCATCAATGTCAACTATACGACTTAATTTCGATAACAAAAAGAGATTCTTCGAAATAGTTTTACAGGCAGTTTCTATGTGAGGCTCCCAGCTGAGCTGTTCATCGACTGTCACTCCTAGATCCTAACAAACGATGTTTTGACACTTGCTATATGGGCTGAGAGTGAAGGGACAGCTCAAGGGGTTGCAGAGAGAGAGAGAGAGAGAGAGAGAGAGAGAGAGAGAGAGAGAGAGAGAGAGATAGAGAGAGAGAGAGAGAGAGAGAGAGAGAGAGAGAGAGAGAGAGAGAGAGAGAGAGAGAGAGAGAGAGAGAGAGAGAGTGCGTCGATGTCTGCGTCGTGACGAAATTTCTGCTTTTACGTCACCGTCAATGTCTGATTTTCTCCAGAAGTCGAGGTTTTTTACTTTTTTTCTGCAAAGAATTATTTTTTTACTTAAAAAGTTCAAAAGATACAAAGCTGGCTAATACACTCATCCAATGGCTATTTTGCAATCCGGCTATATCCGAAATCGCAAGTGAATATAATGAAAATAGCGGACTCTAGTGTGGGTCAACCGACTTCCTATAAACAGGCATTTAACTCTTCAATGAGAATCCAATTTCAAAATGCTCGGAGCGGCTCCTAGGCACCCACTGAATGAAGCACCTCCCCTAATTTCAAGCTTGTAGGCTACGTACACAAACTTCGGAGATTGTGTTGTTTACATACATACGCACCCACACACACATACACACACACACACACACACACACACACACACACACACACACACACACACACACACATACGGCCTACAGCGCCAAAAGTACGTTCTACAGCGAGGCGGTTTGCGTAGCTAGAAATTACGAAATAACAAGATGAAAATGACGTCATGTATAGTTACGCTAACTTCGCTGCTGAACGTACTTTTGGCGCGAGCGCGCGCGCGCGTGTGTGTGTATGTGTGTGTGTGTGTGTGTGTGTGTGTGTGTGTGTGTGTGTGTGTGTGTGTGTGTGTGTGTGTGTGTGTGTGTGTGTGTGTGTGTGTGTGTGTGTGTGTGTGTGTATGTGCGCGCGCGCGCACGTTTTCCTGCGTGCTTGCGTGAGTGTGTGTGGGTGTGCGTACGTACGTACGTCCGTGCGGGCGTTTTCGCGCGTCAGTTTGCACTGACACACAGCAACACTAAACGCTTAGAGGTGCCGAATGCAGATCAGGCACCAACCGGGAGAAATCCTCAACGATGTTAAAGAACCATTATGCATAAATCCGAAGACACATTTCAGCACCATTTGTGTTTGTTATGCCCTGTCGACACATCTAATGAACTTTATCAGCAATTTGGACACGCAGCAACAACACACAAAAAAAAAAAAAAAAAAAAAAAAAAAAAAAAAAAAAAAAACACGCGCAATCGCACATAATTATTTGTTTCTGCGCTGGCGTTAGCGTGTCAATCTATTTTTTAGCTGTTTCTCGTACTGCAAGCGTTGTATTTCTAGAACAGAGTGGATTTGGTTTGGTTATTTCGGGGTTTAACGTCCACGGCACCGAAGTGATAATGGACGGCCCTGACGGGCCGGTTATGGGGGACAGGGAAATCTATTGCCTATGGAGTACGACCTGAACACTGATCAACTCAGGCGCACTCCAACTGTGCCACTTTGATTTACCAGGACCTTTCAACGGACATGCTATTGAACAAGCCCGTCTTTTTCCCCTGGATTGCGAGTCCAGCTACCGGGGCCGGGACGGGATTCGAACCCACGACCCGGCGATTCCTTTCGCGCTCCTGCTCGGACGCTTATCCGCCTGAGCTATTTCGGACTCGTGAGGGGGAGTCATTGTCAGGTTACTTGATATACAGTCGACTTTGCTCAACTGGATTGTCCTGTGTCTAAATGAACCATGGCTAGACCTGCGTGTAGCGTTTCATAACCATCTGTTACAGAAGAATATCTTTAAACAGTTACAGTGGTAGCGGGCCTTTAAATGTTTACTAGGCGGTTGCAAATTAAGGGTAGGGGGAGAGGAGGTGGGCAAGGGGGGGGGGGCAGCATGGAACATGTGATGATTATATGTCAAGCAAATCTTTTGCCTATCTACGCTGCAACTTTAACCCTTTGCGTGTCGGTAGCGCCTTTTATCGCGATGATTCCTACAATTGAAGCCATGTCATTTGGTTCAGAAACATGTCATCTGCAACTTGCAGCGTGACATAGTTGGGACTGACAGTGCTTGCCCCAATGGACATTATTCATCACAGGTACAAACAGATCCCATGACCTCTCTCCTTAGGTATCGCACGTAATCTGCAACTCACGAAAATGCTTTGAGAGTACTTAAAAGTACAAGATGGCCATACGCTTCCCCAAAATAGCACCAACTCTCCAGCCCACGAAAAACACTTAGCATTAACCCCATACCTGCCAGCGGACGTACATTTTGAATCTGAATATCTGTGTTCACTGAACAAACAAAAGCCTTAGGTGTACAAAGAACATGGATACAAAGTGGACTCAGCAAGAGGCATAGATCCTCATGAGCCCCCGCCGTCGCGGGGGGCTCATGAGGATGTATGCCTCTTGCGGTTTGATCGCGTTCGCTTTTTCTCGGCAGTGAAGGGGTTAAGTACAATACTGTTAGGGTACCGTTAGATGGTAAAACACAGTATGTCCATTTTGTATTTAAAACATATTATTATTTTATTTTTTTAATTAATTAGTTTATTTATTTATTTATTTTATTTTGTGTGTTGTTGAGAAAAGCGAAATTTTCATAGTATAACATTGAAAACCTCACTTTTCTCAAAAATGGACACATTGGCTTTTGTTAAATATATCGGCTGCATTCACATCCGTCTTGTACTTTATGATACGCATTTTTCATGATCAGACGACTGGGTGTCAAAGGCAAGGCGTCAGTCAGGACCCGTTTGTTTGTTTTGATCATCCAACGCTGAGTATTTTCCCTTGATTTGTGCATTTACAAGTTGCAGACGAAACTTTTCTAAACCAAATGACGTAGCTCTATTTAACCCCAAGGCCGAACTACATTGTTTGATGTCACCTAATGACTATGCACCACTTGCAGGAGATGGGTCGACCGAGATATTTCAAGGGTAGTGCCTAATTAGCTTGGCGCCTGACGCTAACATTGTGATAAAGGTAACGTTTCTCTAGCAAATTCACTACGAATAAGATCAGTGCAATAAAATAAAATGTATATAAAAATAATTAAATGGCAGATTCTTTGCTAGTCGTTCTAAATAAGTGCCGTTTTCAGCTTATTTAAAACCTTGACCTGCCAGGGCAATGCGAACGCTTACCAGCTGCAGGAACATAAACCCTCATGAGCCCCCGCAGTCGCGGGGGCTCATGAGGTTTTATGTCTCTTGCTCGTCCTGTTCTTCTTTCTTATTTTTGGTCATATTTACATCTATGTTTCTTTTAACGGTTAACGCAAATGCCGGTCAGTGTGTAATGATTTTAAAAGCGCATAGTGTGGACATTGGAAGCGAAGGGGTTAATGCTCTTTCCAGCTCTGTAAACCATTGTTAACGGTTTGCGCTTTCACCAAATAAACATGAGCACACATTAATCAGGAGGAATCAGATTCGAAACACGGAAAGCACTTGAAAGGGAGAGAATCGTGCAATATTGACGATCGATCTTTCATTGGTCAATAATGCACATTTCTCTCCCTTCTCAGTTCATTTGTCACACCCTGTCGCGGGAACGGGGGTTGATTCAGCACCCCCAGCTGGCTGGCTATTCTGTCACCGCCTTTGCGCTATCATGATATTTATGTCCTCTACGGGTGCAGCAGGGCTGAGTGTCACCAGACGCACATAATATTATTCGCGTTCATCAAGCTCTTTTTTGTCGTTGTTGTTCAAGTAGTGTTTTTTTGCATTTGTTTGCTTCTTTCTTTCTTTCTTTCTTTTTTCTTTGTTTGTTTTTAACTCATTCGAGACGTGCCGCCTCCGGATACGCGGCATAAGCCGCGTATCCGGAGACGGCACGTCTCTAATGAGTAAAATGATGGCAGCTCTTTGCTGGTTATGTGGCCGCCTGTATTATTTGTCCGATTTGCTGACTGCACAAATTTTCTAGATGTTATGGTGTACCGTATATGACACATACATCCTCACTGTCACAGAGAGACACCGAGAGAGAGACAGAGAAGGCGTGCGTGAGGTGTTTGAGCGAGGGGGGTGGGGGGGGGCAGCGTGTGTTTGTGTGTGTGTGTGTGTGTGTGTGTGTGTGTGTGTGTGTGTGTGTGTGTGTGTGTGTGTGTGTGTGTGTGTGTGTGTGTGTGTGTGTGTGTGTGTGTGTGTGTGTGTGTGTGGAGACTCGCCAAAAATCCAATAGGGAGGGGGGGGGGAATCTAAACACCCCCAAAAGGGACTTTGTTATAACATTTCAAACAATTTTGGGTCTGGAAGAGGGGGGGGGGGGATGGAAGCTAACAGGATGGCCTATTAATGGCCTATGTACATGCCAGTTGCACATACCAGTTGTCTGTGCTCTCTAAAGTACAAGAGTAGGATACACTCTATTTATAGCGCATTCTTTAGTTTCATCGTAATTATAAGATTTAACTCAGAACACGCTTATTTATAGAGGTTTTTGTTGTTGTTGTTGTTGTTGTTGTTGTTTTGGTTTTGGTTTTTTTTTTTTGGGGGGAGGAGGATTTCTCTCATGCTCTCAGTGGGTCCGGAATTGAATAGACTGAAACCGAAACTGGTACGTGCTCCTGGATTATGAACGCTGGCAGTGAGGCCTTTTGGTTTTGTTTCAAGTTCGAAAAGCTGAGAGTAGTGAGGTTTCGTTCGCACTGCAACAACGAACGAGCGCGAAATCACCGCGGACAGACAACACTCCAAACATCTCCGAGAGGCATAGATCGTCATGCGCCCGGAGGCCTCATGACGATCTATGCCTCTCGGAGATGTTTGGAGTCAGTGTTGTCTATTGCCTACGGTTCAAGTTATCGTGATCTCGCTCTTGCAGTTCGTTTTGGTAGTCGTTCGTCTCAACTTGAAACAAAACCTCAATAATAACACATGTACATTTTGCGTTTCAGAACCATGCCAAAGCTTCAAAGGCCGTCACAATCACATTTCCTAAGACAGTTTGAGAAGGTGAACTAAGTTTCCAGTGGGCAAAGGCCATCGGGTCGACGTATGTATGTACAATACACCAAAGTGTGTTTCAGTTGTAATAATTAATCAATCCGTCGTGAGATGATGGCCTTAGTCGCCTGCTCGGCGTTAACCCAAATAACTAACAAACTAAAGAATCAATCTTTTAGCAAATTATTGTTGATTAATGCCGCCTACCCGGTGGTCAAAGGCCGTCGGGCCGACGTCGGCCCGATTGCCTTTTGCGCATTGGCCGGTTGTGTCTTCACAAAGTTTATACTGACACGGATATGTTTTCAGCACACTCTGCTTGCTCAGCCTCCTACAAAACAGCGAGATTGAAGTCTTTGAAGACTGCATGCGTTTCAACGTGTGAACTCTGATTTATTTTGCTGAAAGTCTTTCTGAAGGGTCATTTTAGCACCGGTGATGATAAAAACGCAAATGGGGTACCCGTGCGCCACGGGGTGTACTAGTCTGATGTGCATCCCTATGAATGACTTAATCCTTTTCATCCCGATACACTTTTGCTTGAAATAAAGTTGACTGTGATAGTTCAAGGGTGGTGAGGCGCCAAGGTATTCTGGCACCACCCTTGAACTAAATGGTTCATCTATCTTGTAATGTGTAATACAGCCTTCAAAGGACAATAAGCATTTTTTTAATCAGCTGCAGGATGAAATGGGTTAAACAGCGTAGGACTGACACACACAACCCGGTTTCGTTGAGTACAGTGGCGGGCGTGCGGTTGAGGGGTGGGGGGGAAGGGGGGTGAAGGGAAGGGGTGAAGGTGTGTGTGTGGGGGGGGGGGGAGGGGGTTGCACTTTGGCCCTTACACAATAGTACGTGGTACTAGCTCTTACACTACCGGACGGATGGTACTCGGAGGTAGTGTCTAATGCGTGTAGGTAATTGAGACGTGTCATAGCTATGTGCATTGTAATTTTATTGACGTGTGAATATATATATACACACAGACAGCACTGCCTGAAGGACCTGGCGATATGTCTCGTGTAGTTTAGTCACGTCAGCTGGGCTACCGTTAACCTTTTCACTTTCAGCGACGCAAGTTGTCGTTAACCCCTTCAGTGTCAGCTGACGCAGACTGTGTTTCGGCAATCTTCATTTAATTCAAAACCCAAAATATAAAAAAAAACTTACATGTCCCAAAAGATGGATTCAAAGTGTTGTCAGCAAGAGGCATAGATCCTCATGAGGATCTATACCTCTTGCAGTTGGGTGGTGTTTACGTTTTCTCGGTTAATCCGGTAGCAGCTGACAGGCTGAAGTATATAACATGATCCCAAAAACAACACAAAGAAGTACCCAACGGAGAAAGAAACACGCTTATAAAAGACAGTTACAACACAATGTTATATTAATATGTCGGGTAATCACCCCGGCTTTTTCAAAATAGACAAACAAACAAATAGTGAGATCAGCCGCTACTTATCTTAATTTATCGCAGAAGGAATGTTACAACTAAAGGTTGTGACGTAAAATAAAATAAAAGAAAAACAAAAGTGCGTAAAAAAGAAGAAGTAAAATAAGAATGACGTCAATGAAAAACTCATAAGAGAGAGACTCAGAGAGAAACTGAACACAAGCTACAAGAGTGCGTGTAAATGAGCGCATGCGCGAACAAACGTGAATGTTTCAAGTTTGTGCGTGAGGCCAGAAAGAGAGAGAGAGAGAGAGAACAAACGGGGAATACCCTTGAGCACGAAAGGTACTAGCTTTAGTCAAGTATGAATTTAACAAAAGAATACCAGTGTGTTCAGGAGACATAGGGCTGTCTTAGCATTCTGTTTATGTCAGGGAGGTTAGCCTGGTCGGGCGATGAGGTCACTGGCGCCGGCCATTAGATGCCTTGGCGACGGGCTTCACCCGTCTCGAGTCAATGTCCATTTTGTAGCTCTGTTATTGTAATTTGTAGAATGAGTGAGTGCGTGAATGTGAGCAGCACCTGACAATTTTTGCTGTGTATCATTATTTTCTATCACAGCAACAATAAAGTCATCTTGAATCTTGAATCTTGAAGTAGAGTGAGTGTCTAATACACAGAGTCTGCTAAACACCAACCCGAAGGCAAACTTTATATCACCTTCAAGTTGAGGACTACATCGGGGAAAAACGGGAGGACCACGGGGGGGGAAAGAAACAGCATTTAGCACGTAACACAAGAAGTAATAATTCATTGAATCAAAGCAAATTTTCAATGTAAGTAATAGGAGGAGTAGGAGTGGTAGGAGTGGAGAGTAGGTAGTTGTGAAACCGTCTTCAAGGGTAACCTAATAATGGAGAGAAGAAAACGAGAAAAAAAAACCGTTGTGTGTGTGTGGGGGGGGGGGAGGTGGTGGTGTCTAGTTGGAGAAGATGGTGTAATGGGGGGGGGGGGGGGGGGGTGAAGGCGTAAGAAGAGAAACACGTCATAGATTTACAGTGGAACGGACGACGACTCTGAAAGGAAACAGCGAACGTACCAAACACACACACACACACACACACACACACACACACACCACACACACACACACACACACACACACACACACACACACACACACACAGACCACTCCGGCATCGAAGTGTATTGTAAACGCCGCAAGCACGGAACTAAGACAAAGGTAAGTGTCTTTCCACAAACAAATCAACACACGCTAATGTACAGTCACGACACGTAACGATCTGATCATTATTACATGGGGCCTTCAGCGTGGAAAACGAGAGGGAGAGAGATCTAGTCAGTTCTTCTACTTGTGCGGACTTGTCATTCCTGCTACGTTGCACACCCAGCCAGCAAAAGCCTTTCGGGCCAACTTCAGCCGCATTGGGCCCGCGCACAGCTGTGCGCGGGCCCTATGCGGCTGAAGTCGGCCCGAGGACTTTGCTCACTTGGAAAAGAATAAATTTAATACGTCACTGCACCCTATCTGAGCCTACTTAGATATGCATAGACATATGCGGCTATCTGTAAGAGGCATGAGCATGCTGGCCGAGATTGAACCTGGGGCCAGTTGCATGAGTCAGTTTAGTCCTGCGCCAGCCACTAAGCTATACAACTGAGACGTGATTTGCAAGGCATGACCGAGGCAGACAGTCAACACGCTTAAGGTAGCCAGAAAACACCCACTCTTAAATAAAATGGGGAAAGGTATGTATTGTATGTTTCTGGGCTGTGTTCTGGATGCAGTGCTGACTCAGTTCAGACCATATCATTGCGTCACCCCTCAGCTGAAAATGGACTACGCGAGACTGACCTAAATTTACTCGCACTTGACACGCACACTGTAAAATTTCAAAGGCTGATAAAAATATTTTACAAATAAATAAATAAAAAATCTACGCTCATTAAGCTTTTGCGAGTGGCATACCAGGGCCGGATCGGTGCCTCCCTTCCAACGCGCACTCCTCCTGTAAATATGGCCTGGTAGCCGTGTTAAGTTCACGTACACTGACACTTCTCTCTCTCTCTCTCTCTCTCTCTCTCTCTCTCTCTCTCTCTCTCTCTCTCTCTCTCTCTCTCTCTCTCTCTCTCTCTCTCTCTCTCTCTCTCTCTCTCTGGGAGAGTCATTACGACAGAACATTCACCCACCAATCTGTCCTTGCAAAATAAACCCCCTTCTCCGCCAGCCTCCGGTACTACGCCTCATCCACATAGGTTCCACTCTAACAATAGCAGAGTAGGGCCAACTACTATTCCGGTTGCTGACAGGTACCAAGCGTTAAACCCGGAGCAAGAACTTGACTCTCCTGGTTGTTCACCCATCGCCAAGAACAATGACGGAAGACCTGCCAGTCGACGCGACAATGAAAACCTGACACCGCTGGAGAGACTCCGCGCCATGAAAATCCGCCCTGAGGTAAACACTCTTCTCATTGGGGACTGCGTCACTAAATACATCAATGAGAAGAGAATGTCTACTCATGAGTTGATCATGCAAAACTTGTCGGTGTCTGATCTCAGGGTGGATCATCTGACGCAGTGGCTGAACACACAGCCCCACAACCCCAGCATCCGTACCGTCACCGTTCACATCGGCATCAACAGCTGCTGGCCGCATGGGCAGGCCTGGTTGAAGCTGTGCCGCATGCTGGTAGTGTGTTTCCCCAAAGCCAGACTGCAGATGTCCACCCTCCTCCCAACTTTACTCGCGGCCGCTACCACCCTCTCCACAAACCTGCGTACGAATCAAACAAAGCCCTGCAAGCAGTTTGCAAACAGGAAAAGATCACGCTGATCGACCACACGTCATCTTTCCTGTCCACTAGAGGCGCTCTAAAGCCTACTTCGTGCCCAAGGGTACTCCCCATTCGTTCTCTCTCTCTTTCTCTCTCTCCGTCTCGCTCTCTCTCTCTCTCTCTCTCTCTCTCTTTCTCTCTCTCTCTCTCTCTCTTTCTCTCTCTCTCTCTCTCTCTCTCTCTCTCTCTCTCTCTCTCTCTCTCTCTCTCTCTCTCTCTCTCTCTCTCTCTCTCTCTCTCTCTCTCTCTCTCTCTCTCTCTCTCTCTCTCTCTTTCTCTGGCCTCATCTACACGCCTTTTCTTTCGCTCGCTCCTGCACGTGCTTGCACACACTCTTGTCTCTCGTGTTCAGGTTCTTTCCGAGTCTCTCTCTTACGCGATTTTTCGTTGACGTCATTTTTACTTTTTCCGCACTTTTGTTCTTCCTTTTCTTTTCTTTTATTTTATTTTACGTCACCTCCTTCAGTTGCCACATTCCTTCTGCCATTGAAGATAAGTAGCGGCTAATCTCTATGTTTGTTTGTTTGTCTATTTTGACAAAGGGTATTTACCCGAAATATTAATAAATTGTGTTGTACCCGGCTTTTCTAAGCGTGTTTCTTTCTCCGTTGGGTACTTCTTTGCATATTACACGCTTGGCAGTCACCTTTTTGGTCTGGATTGATTTTTTGCTCTAAAGCAGGCTATGTACTTTGACAAACTGCACCCTAGCGAACATGGCGTGCATGCGCTGGAGTGGAACATGAACAGTTTCGTCAGATCGCCCTTGTCCTCGGGTGAGGAATCTCAGGATACGAGGCGTTCCGATCACCGGGCCGTAAATCGTTGTCGTCGCTCCGAGTCACCGTCCGTAGGAGGCGGCGAAGAGGATCACCCTCGCCACTCAGCCACCTCGCGTCACGCCATCAGGCCACCGCCTAACACCCGTAATGACACGCAATTTCCTACACTGCAGCCGATCAGCTCTCCGACCATGTTGGCACCAAGAAACAGAGGGTGGGAGAAAAGCGGATTAGCCACCCCGTCCTCTCCTTTTGACAACATTCAAGCACTGAGTGTCAGCATCGCACAGGCGATTGCGCAATTTTACTGTTAACAGTAACCGGTGCTGTCGAGCTCACGAAGGAGAAGTAGCTTCCGTCAGCCAGCCTGCTCAGTTAGCAGGAGGAATACATTATCATGAGTCCCTGTGGATGAAGGAGCTCGTGACAATGTATGTCTCTTGTTGGAATTGGATTATGGGACATAATTAGTTCGCGGACCGTCTTCAATCATTTCAACGGCTTTTGTCACCGTCACCCGTCATTATGTGACCCTTTATCGCACCTTCGTCCAGCTTTATTTACCTATTCTTGACCCATTCACTCCTGATAGTGCGGGGGAGGCGCCCAATGGCGTGATGCCCAGAGTGCCAGGCTATTCTTGATCTGTCACGGTTTATCTGTCTCCTTTATCGTGGTGCCCAGAGTGCCAGGCTATTCTTGATCTGTCACGGTTTATCTGTCACCTTTATCGTGGTGCCCAGAGTGCCTGGCTATTCTTGATCTGTCACGGTTTATCTGTCTCCTTTATCGTGGTGCCCAGAGTGCCAGGCTATTCTTGATCTGTCACGGTTTATCTGTCACCTTTATCGTGGTGCCCAGAGTGCCTGGCTATTCTTGATCTGTCACGGTTTATCTGTCTCCTTTATCGTGGTGCCCAGAGTGCCAGGCTATTCTTGATCTGTCACGGTTTATCTGTCTCCTTTATCGTGGTGCCCAGAGTGCCAGGCTATTCTTGATCTGTCACGGTTTATCTGTCTCCTTTATCGTGGTGCCCAGAGTGCCTGGCTATTCTTGATCTGTCACGGTTTATCTGTCTCCTTTATCGTGGTGCCCAGAGTGCCAGGCTATTCTTGATCTGTCACGGTTTATCTGTCTCCTTTATCGTGGTGCCCAGAGTGCCTGGCTATTCTTGATCTGTCACGGTTTATCTGTCACCTTTATCGTGGTGCCCAGTGTGCCAGGCTATTCTTGATCTGTCACGGTTTATCTGTCTCCTTTGTCGTGGTGGACAAAAGACGTTAAGCCCTAAACATTTAACATGTATTTTCTGTCTCCTTTAATGTAATATGGTCCGTAGATCATAACTACTGTTTTTGGGTATTTTAGCCTCAAGGCTCAATGAGTCAATCAACGTGGTGACATAATATTCCTGATTTTGTGGTGAGATAATATTCTTGATGTTGTGGTAGTAGCTACACATGTAGCCAGTTTAAGCTTGTGCATTACGTTATTTTGTTTGCAGACAACGGACTGTACTCTTCTGGGGTTGGTTACCACCAGCCTTATTATGAAGTTTGTGTCTTAAATAGTTTTGTGGATTTCTGCATCATCTCAGTGACAATCCAACGCCGGATAACTGTGCCTGAGTGTGTTGCGCAATGTTTTCTCTCTGACCAGCACTTTAATGAAACCTGGACAGTTGTACTTTCATATTGATGCTTCATAATTAAGCCGCACGCCGCTGTGTGGTCTGCGATCGTGTGGACTGTGGGAGGGACTTGTACTAAGCTATATGAGTACTATACGGACAGCCTCAGCAACTACCACATGCAATATTCTCTTTCCCTTTATATGTTCATAAAAGGTGTTTACTCTCATTTTGAAAACGTTTTCTCCGACTGAATACTGGTTCTACTTTTTCTGCTACTGCAACATCATAATTTTTGTTCTTCTTAAAAATTACAGTTCTTCTTCATTACTTTTAAGCCTAATCTTTGTTTGCTTTGATTCAATAACATGAGTAGCACGGAACTGAGAAACCCTCAGATCTATTTTTAGCACCGTGCCCCTGTTTGGCACTGGCACACTGTCAACACATCTTGTGTGCAGTAACAGCGGTGTACACGTTGAGGTAGCATTGCCACTGAGATTTCTCTTGCGTTGTTGAATGCACATGATTGTGCGGTGTGTTTACGGTGTGTTTGTACTGAGTTGATGTGATCAAGACATAAGGCGGAGGTGGACCTACACAGCTGACACGAGGTTCACGGTTCGTCACTGATTTGGCAACTTCTTCAGTCATTCCTTAGAGAAGTAAACGTGAGTACAAGTAAAACCACCCCAAACATCTTAATCAGTGTAGCTGATCCTCAGAGAGCATTAATCGAATACAATTTGGGATCTTAGGCCCTGTGCCAAAGGATGTGTGAGACTAGAATTATTTCACTACTGCGTCTAACAATATGTCGGCGGAGAATCAGAGGCAGTACGGCCCGCGGGTCGCTTGAGGTTTCGTCAGGTGATAAACGGTTCCGTTAAACCCGAATATGCAAAATACAGCTAAAACTCTTCCGGTTTACGTTGCTAATGGAAAATTTCAGGCCGTGTGTATAAACTCTTAGAGCTGTGAGGGCGTATTCGGCTTTGCTATCGTGCGCAAAATGGAGCTTTCAGGAAGTCAAACTAAAACCGAAAGTACATTGTAGCCTCGAGTGTACAGCGGTATGCTTTCTGAGCGATCCGCAAACCGGCGACGCATTATGTGTATGCATGTATGTATGTTACGATAATAGTCGTGTTGATTATATGTATTTATGTACATGTATGTATGTTAGTTAGTTAGCTGGGTTTAACACCGAGCAGGCGACTAAGGCCATATCAGGGCGGCCTTATGTATGCATATATGTATGTATGATGCGGTGTGTTGTGTGTGTGTGTGTGTATATGTGTGTGTGTGTGTGTGTGTTTGTCCGTGTGTGTGTGTGCGTGTGTGTGTGTATGTGTGTGTGTGTGTATAGAGTGTACTGATGTGTCTACTACTATGTTTGTATGTATGTACGTATGTACGGATGGATGGATGGATGGATGATGTTCTCAGTGATGTGTGTGTGTGTGTGTCAGTATGTATACATATATCAGATGTATGTACTGATGTGTATATGTCATTATTGATGTACGAATGAATGTATGTATGTGTGGGCTAACAGGGTGACGCTGACCTTGAATGATTTCATTCACGTCCAGATGAACAGTCTGCCTGTTTTAGTTTTTACAAGCACTGGCGCTTACCTCATTCTGCCCGCGACTGACACACCACAGCAAGATAAGGCTCGACCATGATAGTTCAAGGGTGGTGGCAGAATAACTTGGCGCCTATCGGCGCCAAGCTATTCTGCCACAACCATTGTCGGCGCCAAGTTATTCTGCCACCACCCTTGAACTATCATGGTCGATCTGTCTCCTGAATTCTAGTGAAGTCCTCAGAGGGTAACTGCAAAAGGTGGGTATTTCGTACCTCGGGCACAATGAGCTTTCAGGAAGTCAAACTAAAACCGAAAGTACATTGTAGCCTCGAGTAGCCTCAGCGCATGTACTTTTAGCGGAGTCCGGGCACATGTCAATGAGGTACTTCCGTCATATGGCCAAAGCCAGTAGATCCATTTTGTAGAATAGCAGCTAGGATTTAAAATTGTCCGTCATCGAAACGGACACCCAAGACAAAAAGAATCCGTCCCAGGCCGTCTCATGATGAAGTCCTAAGGACGAAGTTGTCAAATTTTGGAGATATCCTCGGAGGTATGAGGCACAGTTATGAAGACATATTGACCATGACAGTTCAAGGGTGATGTCAAAATAACGTGGCGCCTAAGGGCACCAAGCTATTCTGACACCACCCTTGAACTATCATGGTCGATCTACATGGTGTCGTTGTACGCGACCGGGATAGGTACATCAGTACTGATCGCTGAAAGCCGTTAACGGAAAGCCTGACGAAATTGTTACCGTATTACAATGAAAGTCGCTTTTCTCAAAAATGGAAATTCTGCCATCTAACGGCAGGACATACATGTCGATAGTTTAAAATAATGTACAATTTTTCCCCGTATTTTCCCTATAAACACTGTTTTCCAAAGCCGTGGACATTTGAACGCCTACTCACACTTACTGACATTACCAGTGTACTCTATATTTGTGGTGGGTGTAATAACACACGGTAGTAATTCCCAACGAATGAGTGTCATGCTGGGACTTTCCATGGTCACGTGCCGTGTTTTGCCTTCAGAGGGCTGTACTGCCATAAACTATGTTTGTGAGTCTGTGCGCGTGTCTGGGCGTGCGTATGACGATAATGTCAAATGTACTATTTTATGTTTTTGTTTCGTCGGGGATTTAGCCATGTTGTTTGTTTGTTGTGTAAATTAAATTAAGGTCATATTGGCAATTTAGGATTGAATATTGTGCAACAATTGACTTAACTTAATAATGTAATAGTTCGTTTTGTTTGTGTGATTCTGCACTGCACTATAAATTAAATTAATGTCATATTGGTAATTTAGTAGTGGTTGTCGTGCATATAATTATATTTTAATAGCTTAACCCTTATCATTCGGAATACACCAGTGTGTGAAATAAGTTTATGTCCTTATCTGTACGTACTATAATGTAGCTTGCATATTGGCAGTGTACACATTTGAAGCTTTTAGTCTCAGTATGATATATGGGTTAATAGTTCGGTTTTATTCTTGTGATTCTGCAATTGTCCACATTTTTACTAACATTTGTGATACTGTATTGAGATGTTATGTTTCTAACTTTGACCTACCCTCGGCAGGTAAAGACAAATATCCTTTTGGAATGGACAATAACATTTCTTGAATCTTGAAATATCTGCACGGCACCCATTAAAAAGAAATTCTTTCAGTTCCTCCATGCGGAGATAAATTTCAAAGACCATTAATTAGTCTCTACTGGTGAGGAATCATTTCCGAAGTTCGTGTAAACTTAAACAGCGAGTTTCACTGCAAGATATCGCATCAACAAACCCTAGCTGTCCCTTGAACATGGATTCAAAGTGGTGTCAGCAAGAGGCATAGATCCTCATGAGCCCCCGCAACTGCGGGGGCTCATGAGGATCTATACCTCTTGCAGGGTGTGTTCAAATTTTCTCAGCACTGAACAGGTTAAAAGTGATCATTCTAAGATGTATGACGAGTGGACCGCCCGACAAATCTGTTCAAAATCTGATTCGACAATTTTTCATGCTGTCACAGAGACGAACTTTTTTTTTTTTTTTTTCCAACACTGACGCACGTGCACGCATTTAAGGCCATGCTTTTGTGACCCTTGCACTTTGGCAACATGACACACTAGTATGTCTGATCACGAGTAATCTCTCAATTTTAACCTGTTCAGTGCCGAGAAAAAGTTAACACCAGCCAGCTGCAATAGGTATAGATCCTCATGAGCCCCCGCAGTCGCGGGGGCTCATGAGGATCTATACCTCTTGCTGAAGCCTCTTTGAATTCATGTTCCTTGGACATCCGGGTACTCCGGTTCTTCCACCCCATCCACTTTAGTACCGGTTTCAGGCCACTTTATAAATTTCAAATACAAGCGATAAAAATGTCCGAAACCTCAGTAGCTGAGCTGACCCTTCGCACCACGTGAATGTCCTGTGTCTGTCGTGTACTGTGTTTGTCTTCAGAGTAAATCTGTGTGTGTCACGTGAGTGTGCATGTTGGGTTCAGTTCGCGGCGCTTTGAGCCGATTTGCAGAATTGGGAAAAGCGCCTATATAATAACCGGTATTATTATTATTATTATTATTATTATTATTATTATTATTATTATTATTATTATTATTATTATTATAGACTTTCTCAAAACATTGCACGAGGCCTGTACACGGCACAGAAATTTAGCTCGATTTCATTTTGCATCGTACAGGAATCCGCGGTGACACTAAAAAAACATACACAGTTTAACACATTCTGCCCCAAGACCGAAATCCCCAAATGTTGAAGTTGCCCTCTGAAGGACTGTATTACAATTCTAGAGCCAGATCGAGCATGATAGTTCAAGGGTGGTGCCAGAATAGCTTGGCGCCTATGGGCGCCAAGCTATTCTGGCACCACCCTTGAACTATCATGCTCGATCCGTGTCTTGCTGTGGTGTGTCGGGGCTGAATGAGTTAAACAGTAAACTGTTTTTGAAGCATGACTGATTGATCATTTCTCTCATACCGCCTCATTCGCTACTCAGAGAGAGTGATCCTACACCCAGCTTCATTCTTTTCAAATCGACTATTAAAATTCTCGCATTTGGCAGCAAATCCAGTGTGTATGAAAGCGCCAGTGTGTTTTAACATCTCAGTGTGTGGGACGTGCTCAAGAGAAAGAACCGTAGCAAGCAATTAAGCCATTTAGTCCCCGACGCACCACAGGATGAGATGGCTCGACCATGATAATTTTTCCCCCCCTGTCTTTCAAAGCTGGCAGTTAGTCTGTAATCGTTCTTCATCATCACCCACTGTCAGCATTAACCTCTCCCGTAGCCTTCTCAGTTTTCGCGTCTCGTTATTTGTGTCTTTACATTTTTAAGCGCTTAGAGCCAGCGTGACAAATGATGAGTTACAGCGCTATATAAATGTTGTTATTATTATTATTATTATTATTACCATGACAATTCAAGGCAGTGCCAGATTAGCTCGGCGTCATCAGGCGCCAAGCTAATCTGGCATTAACCTTGAATTATGGCCACCGTGAGATGGCCTTAGTCGCCTGCTCGGCGTTAAACGCCAATAACTGACTAACTTGAATTACCATGGTCGAGCCATCTCATGCAACTGGCACTTAGGCGCTAGGTGACACCTCCAACATTCTCAGATTTGGAGGTGTCAGAGTGACGACTGTGTACTGGTTGCAGGATATGGATATACGAGCTGCACCTGGGAGTTGCTCCTGAACAATCTTTGCAAAGAAACACTGGAAATTGAAGGACGTTGCCATGGCGACACATGACAGTGGTCAAGAAGATGCAAAGATGTCGGCACCAGAAATCGAGATAATCCGCCTTCATCTGGAACCTTTCAAGATTCTCCTCCTCCTCCACGTGGACTTCAAGGAAGACATAGAGAAGTCGTTCGATGGACTCTCCGTCAACATTAATCGCAAAACAAAGGAGGTCACTTTCAAGGGCAAAACGGCAGACGTCCAGTCGGCCCAGACCCGGATGAATGAATTTCTGGAGAAGGTGCAGTCAGCTGAGATCCCTGTATCCCAGGCACAGATTACTCTTTTGAGCAAGCAGGAGACGCGCAAGATGCTTCTGGAAAAATTGGAAGCAGACTGTATCGTTGCTGTCTGGCAGGAAGAGAGTGGGGGAGGACAGGTGTCCTTGAGGGTGCACTCCTTATCACAACATGACGCTAAACGAGCGTGTGATGTCATCCAGACATACGTTGTTGAACGTGAATGTGACGTACATGCTGCTGACTCTGAGCTGACACAATCACGCGATCTGCACCATTTTCTGGATAAACTGAAGGTAAGCAACGAGGACAAGCTGGAATTTACCATCCCCCAGACAGGCAATAAAATCGTCGTTACCTCCACCAGGGACATCGTGGACAAAGTCACAACTGAAGTGAAAGCCTTCATAATGGAGAAGACACGTCTGACAAGAACATTCCCTTTTCCCGAAGACTTCCTAAAGTTCCTCAAAGATTTTTGCGCCAAGGAACGTGAGACTATTGAAAAAGATCTCAAGGAACACTCAGTGAAGATCGTGCTGCAACAAAACGATGTACGAATCCGCGGCAATAGACAAGGAATAAACTTAGCTTTTAAGAAGCTTCGAAAGCTTGAGACAGACGTTGTCTGCACTGAACACACGTTGACGGACGAGTTTGAGATCGCGTTCCTCGACACAGATCAATGCAAAGCGTTGCTTTTGGCCCTGGAGAAAAGTAAACAGTGTGTGCTGTCTGTCGGCGCTACCACATCAGGCAAACAGGTCAGTGATCTATTAAGATCTATTAAGATTAAAATAATGTTTATTGCCATTTGCCTTAAGAAACATCAAGCATAGGAATGTATGTTACAGTTTGTACTTCACCATTGTGTCCAGTGACTGCACGCTTACATGTGTTGTGCTATACTAACGAGCAATAGAAATGAGACAAGTTTTGGAATCATCGGAAACACTAAAACACTAAAACTATCTGTTTCCGATGGTTCCCAAAAATGTCGCATTTCTTTTGCTCATCAGTATAGAATAAGACATAGTGTAAAATAATCTTGATATAAACGTAGTAAAACTGTTGCCGCTAGGGTTTCACGTGAAAGAAAAACAGAAGATAGTGGTAGAAAACCCTTTAAAATAGAAACAAATAACGACGTTTCGGATCAAAGATCCTTCCTCAGGTGACATGGAAACAAACGTAGAACAGAAAAGAACACCAGAAAGAAAAGACGTCATCCTGTATAGAGAGAATTTAGAATGACGTAAAAAAAAAAAAAAAAAAAAAAAAAAAAAAAAAAAAAACCCACACACACACACATAATGACGCAAATACACATGCACAAAACACGTAGCACAAAACTTACGTCTATATACATACACGTCACTGCATACATTCGCATTCACTCGTGCCTACTGCAGCTCACGCACATGCACACACACACACACACACACACACACACACACACACACACACACACACACATACACACACACTCAAAGGTAGCATCCAGTATCAACAGTGAGGTCAAGCCTGGCACCAACTACCCATCAGGCCGAGCATACATCCCTAGGGGCGAATGTTCAAGCCGCGCGGATGGTAAGTGCCAAGCCTGTCCGCGAAAAAGGATTCTGTCATTTTGCGGCGGATGAAGTGGGATGTATTTTGCCAAAGGATGCGTATGCTGAAATGTGTGAGGCTATGAGGCGGTTCGTTGAAATGACGTCCAACCTGGTTGTTGTATCCGAGGCGGATCGAACGAACATGCTCCTCGCAGCGTTCAGGGAGTGTACGGTATGTCTCCCCCACATACAACATCTTTGGGCAGTGAGAACATGAGATGACATAGACAATATCCGATGACTGGCATGTGAATGATCGGTGGACATGAAAAGATGACAGGGGTCCGGTGATGACGGGGGATGTGTTGATGTACGGACATGCTTTGCAGTGTGGTTGCTGACAAGGGTGTGTGCCAGGTGGTAAGGTGTTAGATGCGCGAAGTGAACTGTGAACAAGATGATCGCTTAGGTTAGTGTCACGTTTGTAAGCGACCAGCGGAGGCTCAGGAAATATGTCTTTCAATACTGTGTCATTCTGAATGATGTGGAAGTTCCTGAGGAGAATGTTTTTGATGGGGATGTTGTGAGGATGATACGTGATACACAGGACCGGCCGGTCCTCTGCAGCACTGTGAGTTTTCTCCCTCAAAGCTTCACTTCTGCTTGTGGCCTCAGCCTTAGAACGAGCGGTGTTGACGATGTCTTGGGGGTATCCCTGGTGTGAGAAAAAAGTGGCCATGGTTTGGGTCTGGTTGGTGAAGTCGTCGTCGCTGCTGCAGATCCGACGGAGTCGCAGAAATTGGGAGAATGGGATACCGTTTTTGGTGGCGGCAGGATGGCTTGATGAAAACTGCAGGTAAGTGTGGGCGTCGGTGGGCTTGTAATGGACGGTAGTATGGAGTTTGTCAGAGTCGGCTTTGGTGGATATTCGGATGTCGAGGAAGGGCACAGACTCCTCGGAAATCTCATGCGTGAATCGGAGAGACGGATGAAACGATGAGATGAAATTGATGAATTGAAGTGTGTCAGTCATGCTTCTTGAGGTGACGCCCAAGCAGTCGTCGATGTAGCGCTTGAAGAGATCTGGCAGAGGTCCAGTGTATTGAGTGAAAATCTTCTCCTCCACGTAGCCCACAAACAGACAGGCATAGGAGGGCCCCATTTTAGTGCCCATGGCGACTCCTTTTTTCTGTTTGTAGTGCTGACCCATAAATTGAAAGGAGTTCATGGACAGCACCAGTTCGGCTAAGCGGAGGATGGTTGTGGTGTCGATCTTCAGATGATGTTTGCAGATGAAATGTTTCAATGCTATTAGGCCGTCTTCATTAGGGATGTTGGTGTAAAGAGCCTCTATGTCCATAGTGAATAAAATCTTGTGTGTTGCTGCGTCAGGGAAGGTGAAGCGATCCAAAAGGTGAAGGGCGTGGTTAGTATCTTTTACATATGTGGGAAGAGCACGGACCAATGGCTGGAGGATGGAGTCGATGAACTGGGATATAAGCTCTGTGGGACAAGAGCAAGCCGAAACAATGGGGCGACCCGGTGTGTCTGGTTTGTGGATTTTAGGGAGGACGTAGAATCTTGGCTCCTTAGGCTCCCTCACCACGAGTGAATTGGCCTGCGATGGTAATTTTCCCGCAGTAATGGCGATGGTAATGGTTTGCCTCACCACTTTGTTGTCAGACGCGGTTGTCTTAGCAGGGATAGGTAGGTAGAACTCGCCGTCCTGTAACTGACGTTCAACCTCTTTGACGTACAGATCCCTACGCCAAACTACTACCGCGCCACCTTTATCCGCTGGTTTAATGACGATGTCATCACGTTTCTTCATTTCCTGAAGAGTCTTCATATCGGCTGTGGTCATGTTAAAATGCTTGACTGGCTTAGATCTGATCATGGCCACGTCATCTTCACATCTGTTGATGTATCTTTCCAAGGCTTTGAATTCACCTACTTTTGGCGTCCACATGCTCGGTTGATAAGGAAAAGACAACTTGTCGTCGTCGTCATCACCACTGGTGTTCTGGTGAGGGGCTCGAACACCGCCAAAGTGGGCTGCTAGGCGGAGTCGGCGGAAATATTGTTGAACATCAAGCAAAGTGGAAACGTGATCAGCTCTAGGCTTTAAAGGAACAAACTTGAGTCCTCGAGAAAGTACCTGTCTCTCAGCATCAGAAAGCTGAAGATCGGGTGGTATGGTTACTACAGAGGCGGTTATGTTGTTAGTCCGCTGTGGGGGGATTTGGTTGCGAGAAGGCAACAGATTACTGAGCTTTTTCTTCTTAGTGTCAACTAGGGAGTCATAGAATTCCCCGTTGACCACGCGTGTGATCTGTATGATTGTAGAGCAAGTTGTCTGATCACATAAAGTGAGCATCTGACGGCGAAAGTGGCCCAGACTTTTGTCTATGACTTTCAGCTTCTGCGTGTAGTGATGGATGGTCGTGTTCATGAGGCGAGCAGCTGCAGTGGTCAGGATAGATTGAACCGACCGTTGGCTCGAACGTGGAAGAGAAGGCGAATGATGAAAATGTAGAGCAAAACCTTTTGGTATTACCTTATTACGGGAGCAAGTGCGCAGGAAATGCACGTGGCTACAGAATCGCGTCTTGTCCAAAACAGTCTTCAGATACGATACGCCAAGCGACTGAGGGATAGTAGGTAAGTTACGAAGAGAGTCCAGCGCTTGATATAAACGTGATTGCACAATTACACGTGCTGTACTATACTGACGAGCAAAAGAAATGCGACATTTTTGGAACCATTGGAAACACTTTAGTGTTTCCGATTGTTCCCAAAATGTCGCATTTCTTTTGCTCGTCGGTATAAAATAAGACATTGTTATACTATACAGACGAACAAAAAATGCGACATTTTTTATCCCAAAATGTCGCATTTCTTTTGTTCGTCCGCATAGTACAACGTGCAATGACTTTTGGAACCGTCGGAAACATTTTAGTGTTTTAGATGGTTCCCAAAATGTTGCATTTCTTTTGCTCATCAGTATAAAATAAGACATAATATAAAATAAACTTGAGTTGATTTAGACATGACTGCATGATTACACGTGTTGTACTATACTGACGAGCAAAAGAAATGCGACATTTGTGGAACCACCGGAAACACTTTATTGTTTTCGATGGTTCTCAAAATATCGCATTTCTTTTGCTTATCAGTATAAAATAAGACAGTATAAAATAAAATAATTGTAGTCAAAACTGCACGCAATTAGACGGGTTGCACTATTCTGACGAGCAAAAGAAATGGGACATTTTTAGATTTAGCGTTTCCGGCGGTTCCCAAAATGTTGCATTCCCTTTGCTCGTCAGCATAAAATAATACATAGTATATACACTGATGCGTCAAGAGCTGATTCAAAACATTCCCAACTGAACCAGTAAGCAAGGGCCTTCGGGCCCACGACGGATGCAGTGGACCCTCGCACGGTTGTGCGCAGGCCTACATCGGCCGTCATGGGCCCGACGACGTGTTGCTACTGAGGAAAACTCTAACTTTGTTCTTAAATCACATTTTTACAAGTTTTTGATTAGCCCATATCATACTGAGGCTAAAAGCTTCAAATTTGTACTCTGCCATGTGCCAGCTACATTTGTAGTACTTACAGATAAGGATATAGACTAATGGCTTTAGTTCAAGGATAGCGCCAGAATAGCTTGGCGCCTAGAGGCGCCAAGCTATACTGGCACTACCCTTGAAATATTTTAGTCAAACTTATTTCACACACTGGTGTATTCCGAATGATAAGGGTTAGCGCAGTGGAAAAATCTTTGTCACCTGCATGGCGATAATTCCAAGTTTGTTTGTTGTTGTTGTTTTATGTCTTCCAGGTGAAGCCGCAGTCTGCTACTGGAAGCGCATCTGCCACCTCCAGTACAGAGGAACAAAAGCCATTGCCTGTCATTTCTGTTTCCCTAGTCAAGGGGAATATCGCCGAGCAGCAAGTAAGTATTGATAAAATAATTTCAGGTTGGGATAAAGGTTGTTGAGTATATAATGAAAATACTACTACTACTTCTACTACCACTACTAATTATTATTATTATTATTATTATTATTATTATTATTATTATTATTATTATTATTATATAGCGCAAACTCTCTGCAGTGCAGGTTCGAAGCGCTGTACAATGCATATCAAAATGACAAACTAGACGAAAATCATAGACAACAGCAGCAAAGTATACAAATATGACAATACAAATGCACAAAATGACAGCACATAAACACACTCAAAGCACAACCAACCATCGCAACATGAACCGGCACTTGATCATCATGATGTTACTATGAAACAGAAAAGCGACTGTAGTTTGGCAAGACAGAGCAGTATAAGACTGGTTAAGATGTGTTTTGAGGGAACTTTTGAAAGAAATGAATGTGCTTCGGAAGCGAATTCTAAATGACTGGAGCATGGAAACCAAGACCTCTGACCAAAGGACTTTATATTTGTTTTCGGTACTTTCAAACGTTTTTCAATGCTAGAACATAAGGCTACATTCATGGGGCACGAGAGCTCCGACTGCACTTGTTCCGCCAAGTCTGACATTTAACCTTTTAGCGCCAACCCCCTACAGCAGGAGATTGATTGACCATGATAATTCAAGGGTAGTGCCAGATTAGCTGGGCGCCTGAAGGCGCCAAGCTAATCTGGCACTACCCTTGAATTATCATGGTCAATCCACCTCCTGCAAGTGGTACATAGTCGTTAAGTAACACTTCCAAAATTCGGGAAATGCGCCCATGGCGCTGAAAGGGTTAATAGCTGTTTTCTATTGTTTTGGTGTCTGGTGAAATTTGTTATATTTGGGTTGGTATGATTTGCTTTGGTTAACTCATTCGAGACGAACGGCTTAAGCCGTGTATCCGGATGCTGTTCGTCTCGAGTGAGTTAAGCAAATAAACCAAACCAAACAAATTTACAAAGAAAATGTGAGGAGTAACCCTCAAGATTGTTTTGCTAATTCGCTTGATCTTATTTTTCCTTATGTATATGATGATGATGATGATGATGATGATGATGATGATGATGATGATGTTCATTTGTATAGCACCTATGGTAGAATGCTTATGGCGCTTTGCATGGGGAGAGGTTTTGTACAGAAGAGAGAAAACAACTAATTTAAGGGGTGGGGGTGGGGGGGTGGGGCGGGGGGGGAAATAGAGTGATAGAAGAAAACAGTGAAAAACCACAGTCAGTTCAACTGGCTGAACAAATATGTCTTCAATTGTCTTCGAAATCAAGGCACCGAGGCTGCAGTTTTCAAAGACTCCGGCAGAGGGTTCCACAGCTTTGGAGCAGCATTCTTAAGGGTCATGAAGCCATAGCGTTTCTTGATGGTGTCCTCCGCGCTGGACAGGCGCACCCGGAACTGAGATGTGGAGCAGAGAGAACGGGCGGGGGGGGGGGGGGGGGGGGGGGTGTGTTGGCTGAGATGGGTTTTTACTATGGTATGCTTAGTTTGAGGTTTGCTTGAGTCTGTATATGTTGTTGGTTTTTTCTTACATAGTGTTATTTGTTCAACAGGCAGACATGTTAGTGAACTCTGCTCCAAGGACACCTACTGGAGGATTTGGCGTTGTACTGAAATCCATGTTCGAGGCAGGTGGAACAGCGCTTAAGGATGAGTTCACCTCGAAACATCCAGGTGATCTGCAGCCTGGTAAAGCCTTCTCCACTGCAGGACACCAGCTTCCCTGTCAGATGGTCTACTACATGGTTCTCCCGGCGTATAAAGCAAGGGAAGAAAAGGTATGGTTCTTTCTCTGTGAGCGAATTATAATACTGATGTTTAGTGTTAGATTTAACACCAGAGTAAAACTACTCTTTTCTTCTGGCATTGTTTGCTTACATCAAGGTCAGGAAGAACCCAGGGGAGAAAAAAACACGCTTATTTTTAACACAATTTAGCACGCTTAGAAAAGACAGTTACAACACAATAAATTGTGTTGTAACTGTCTTTTCTAAGTGTGTTTTCTGTCTCCTTTGTGTTCTTCTTTGCGTTTTATACGTTTGGCAGTCACCTTTTGGTCTGGATTATCGCATGGTCGAATTAACAAACGTCGGATATAACAGCAATTTGTCAGTGGTTCAGACAGCAATCTCTCTATGAAAATTACTTTGCATATGACAAACTTCGTTTATAACTAAAACAGAAATCATTGAGTCCTCTGGCGATTTGTTATGTATTCGAAGTTTACTGTATTATTTTTGTCAAGCATCATTCGTCCATAATAAATGCATTTTACTCGTTTAAGGGGAATTGCGGTTTACGAGAATATAGTGTGCACAGCAGGAAAGTAGAGGCATTGATATGGATATCGTATTAACACATTCTACCCCAGGACCAAAATCCCTAAATTTTGAAGTTGTCCTCTGAAAGACTGTATTACAATTCTAGAGACAGGTCGAGCAAGATAGTTCAAGGGTGGTGCCAAAATAGCTTGGCGCCTATGGGCGCCAAGCTATTCTGGCACCACCCTTGAACTATCTTGCTCGATCCATGTCTTGCTGTAGTGTGTCGGGGCTGAATGAGTTTACACAGATACAAATTTCATGTAAGATTGTTGCCAAGGATCATGTTCCCACTGTGGTGGTCGCAATGTATACCACCTATTACTTTTTTAACGAAGTGCAAAACCTCAAGACGTGTGTCACAAGAATGTCGTTTTCTCTTGTTTTTCTCGGATTTTTGCTGCCTTACAGACCAGTCACAGGGGTGCAACTAGGCGTCGGACATCAGTCATAGTCCGATTGCAGGGCTAAAATGTCCGATTAATGTAGGTGCCAGTAGGGCAAATGCCCCATTATGATTGCCTCGAAGCTGCCTATGTCCGATCATTTTTCTGTTGTTTTGGACTTCGTATTTTACATATCATATTAGTATTCTAAGTCATACATTGCACGCACTGATCACTCACGAAACGCTGTATATGTGTAAACTATACTGACGAGCAAAAGAAATGCGACATTATTGATGTCGCATTTCTTTTGCTTGTCAGTATTACATTTCTGTATGTCCTATTCATGTTGACAAACCCAGGACATCTGCGGAAATATCTAGTTGCATCCCTGCAGTCAGTGTGACGGGCCCGGACCACACGGAGAGCCTGATAATGATAACTATATATAAATAGATCGCCTAGACCGAAACAGCTGTCTACTCCGGCTAAACATCTGGACACACCCAACCCCCCCCCCCCACCCCCCTCTTTGGGTGACCTAGATCTAAATTTCCATGGATCAAGGGGCTGGAAATTAGGTGGATATGTGATACGCCGCCCTTCGTGGGGACTTCCATGTGCATTGCATCCAGTCACTTACTTAGCGTACCCCTCTTTTTTTTTTCTTTTTTTCTTTTTTTTTTTTTTTGGGGGGGGGTGGTGGGTGGGGGGGGGGGGGGGCTTTGTGTGTTTGTTTGTTTGTTTTGGGTTTTTTTCTTTCGTTTGTTTTGTTTTGTGCTTTGACAAAAGTAGGTCTATGATCATTGGCCGATAATGCACAATTCTCTCCCCTGAGAGTGTTTTTTCCTCCTTACTTGGTAGTTTCTTAATAATGAGAAGTATAGCGTTGTGTAGTGTTTCTTCCACATAACGTTTCAGTAGGTCTTAATAGTCAGGACAACATGAAGCAAATAACGTGATTACCAGACCTCACTATTCAAACTTTGGCTGGCTTCAGAACCAAAGGCTTAGCCGCTACCATCGTGATATAATGAAGATGACCTCGTTAATACGGAAATTTACACTCTGCTCAGGCCTCACTTGCCACTGACCTGCATGACTAATGCAGAAATCATGGCAAGCTTTGTACGGATCAGACACCTCGCAAGACCAAATTATTGCACACCCAACATGGAGATCGTAAATTTTAAAATGATCGATATAATTATGTCAGTGTTTTTCATCGAGGCCCACGCACGGTACATTTTTTTCAGTATCAACTCATTTAGCCCCGACACCCTGCTTCGAGACATGGATTGACCATAATAATTCAAGTGTAGTGCCAGATCAGCTTGGCGCCTTCTAGTCGATCCATCTCCTGCAGCTGGTACATAATAGTTAGGTAACAGCTCCTGCGGCCGTGGGGTTGAATGGGTTAAATAGTCATCTCAGGACAGCAGCTAAACTATAACTGTCAGGACTAAAGGAAGTGTTAAATAGATACGGTCCAAGTGTGGTGCTCATTTGTGTTTGTTTAGAGTTCACAACTTTAAAATTTAAAAAAATTTAAATAAAATATTTAAAAAATTAACAACAACAACAACAACAAAAACAAAACAAAAACAAGACAAGCTTTTCGGAAACGGGCCATACATGCTATTATACCAGGTACAACTGATTAAGGCCCCGCCACACATGCCCGATTTGAGGCCGATTCTTGAGCAGTTTCGAATCGGAGTGTGATCGGACCGGACTGCAAAAACGTGTGCACTGCCACACATTCCCCGACTTTATTTAGCCGACCGGTTTGAATCGAAGATCAAAGGTTGTACCTGTTCAGCGAAATAGCTGCTAGTTTGGACAGTGATGATGATGTGCTTGCATTATCAGCAGTTTTACATCATATTCGGGAAGACTGAGGCGGGCGAAACATCGGCAACGAAGGTGGTTGACTGATCTTCCGCCATTTGCAAACTGAAACGACGTGCTTTGCGAGACGCGCTCTGATTGGTTGAAGCTTACAATCGGGACCGATTCGGAACGGAAAAATAGAGCAGTTTCTAAACACCCGATTCCCAGCCGATTGCGATCGGATCGGATATATGACGTCATCCGATCGCAATCGGATCGGAATCGGCTTCAAAATCGGGGCACAACCGGCAAGTGTGGCGGGGCCTTAACGGCGGGAGTGCGCTGACCTACACGCTGACGCAACAACACGGTGCTGAGCGAGTTCTGGATGGTCTATGTTCTTGTTTTGATGATCCCAGACTTTTGGGACGGGGCTAGGCAAAAGGGCAGTGAAGTGGGAGATGTTGAGAGAGTAAGTAACCAGCTTGTGTACAATTTCTGACGAGAAATTTTATCCTCATTGTTTCTGTGTCTGCCAGGTACTGGAGACGATGATCACATCTTGCCTGGATGAAGCCAACAAAGCAGGTTTCAAATCTGTTGCCATTCCTGCCCTGGGTACCGGCGCACTTGGCTACCCTGCTAATGTAGTGGCGCGGACCATACAGGGTGCTGTCAGCAAGTTTGGCAAGGATGTACCAAATACTACCGTGAGGGATGTCAGGCTGGTTATTTCCGAAAAAGACGAGAAAATATTTTCGGTAATTTATTTTTCCTGTTTCACTAGATCTGATATGGTGTGATGTGGTCTGGTCTGACCATGTCGCATCCTACTTTTATTTGTAACGAATGTCTGCACATCGCACACCACAATTTGGTGTCTTGATAGAACAATGCTTATGTTCTTTTGCCAGTTCTCATAATATAGTCTATGTGTTTTTGTGTCGGGTGTTTATATCGTGCATATTTTAGTCCTTAGCGTATCGGTAGCGGTAAAACCGCTACCGACACGCAAAGGGCTAATCTTTGACATGGTTAGACTGTACAATTACATGTGTTGTACGATAAGACGTATTGTCTTCTTTCAGTCTCTTTACACTTTTCCTCATTGGCCTGGCTCTATTTGATTTTTTCCCTGCCGTCCGTTCTCAGGGCAACGGCAGTTTCCTTATTATATGTTACCTAGGTAACATTTGATAAGTAGACTCCCTTATTAAATGTTACGATGACAACATTACTCACATGCAAAGCCTTCTCCCCCAAATAAATCTTTGGCCAATCACATTCCTCGGTACAAACACACCCTAATCTTCATTCAGTCAAACCTCTAAACAAAAATATGTCAATAAATAAATAATGTAGGAGGCTACACAACAAAAAGTACTATATGTAAGTGTTCTTTGATACCGCTGGTACCAGTTTTGTACAAAACACAATTGAATAATTGGATAAGTTAGATAATATCAACGACAAGAAAATTCAACTGAATCGAAGGCCCTATCACGTACTGACCGCATTCGAAACGGGGAAGAAACAAAAAGTTGAATAAATAAAAAAAATAACTATATGCACGCGTTGTGTTTGGCCTATATTACTAATTTCATACCCAAAAATGACTGAAAATGTGTTAAATTAAACATACCTGAGAGAGAAATTCGAAAGTGTGGAAAATTACGTCCCCTGAATCTCTACGTCACACGTAAAGTTTGGGGCCCTTTCAAGGGTACACTTCACGCTTATACTTTTTTTTACAGTTGAAGACAAAATCGTTGTATTACGAGTTAGGCTTTGCTAGTGGTTCTTGTCGCCTCTCGGGTCCGGTCAGGGAGGTCAATGTCGGCGGTAAGAGTCGAGCGCTTTACCTCCGACATTGACCCCCCTGACCAGACCCGAGAGGCGACAAGAACATCTGACAAAGCCTAACTCGTAATACAACTAATGTTGTTTTCATCCCTACGTCACACGACCAATCCCTTTAGCGCAAACTGTACCACATGACCGAGCTACAAAAAGCCTTGTAGCGACAAATGGTGGACTTCTTGTAGCCCTTTTTGTGACGCATCTTGGATGCGAGTTTTGTTCTATAAAAGATCACAAAAACGTTATAAAGAAAAAAGCTAGTGTTGTTCGAAACAACAAGCACACTACTGGAGACGGCAGCGTCATGAAATATTTTAAATCACGTCATAGATCTATTATGTATAAATGTATCTTCTTTTGACGTCAGTCATGTCTGGCGTGATCCAAGTCGGAAAATTTCTTTTTGATTTCCTTTACGAAAATAGTGGAGGAGTGAAAACAAATACGTTATTGGTAGCAGGGGTTTGCTGCACGGACCCTTGTAGACCTTAGGAAGGTCAAAGGAACCATTGCACCCCGAAGGCCGAATATTGTTTTCATCCCTACGTCACACGATCAATCCCTTTAGTGCAAACTGTACCACATGACCGAGCTACAAAAACCCTTGTAGCGACAAATGGCGGACTTCTTGTAAAGCTCTTCGTGGCGCATCTTAGATGGGAGTTTTATTCTCTGAAAGATCACCAAAACGTTCTAAAGTAAAAGGTTACTTAGTGTTGTTCGAAACAACAAACACACTACTGGAGACGGCAACGTCATGAAATATTGTAAATTACGTCATAAGTCTATTATGTTTAAATGTATATTCCTTTGACATCAGTCATATCAAAGACAATACATTATAAGACAAATCACTCGCCCCGAGAGTGCGAGGACGTGCTTTGAGAGTTTTCTCCCTTGTAATCGTGTTGAATCATGGCTGACCGAATGAGGCAAGGGCTGACTTTTGCAGCGCAATTTCTTGTTTGAACGCCCGCTACAAGCCAAGTTTCACCGGGATGTCAGTTTTCCTTTTTCCCAAATGAAGAAACAAGGTAAGCTGATTACTCTGTGGTCTTATCTTTGCATAAATTTACGACCGGATAATAATTTCATGGCGCAGAGAATGTCTATCTCGAAAATTTTCGATTCTGAATTAGAGTTGCCAGGGCGATACTCAGGTATAGGTCCCTCGTGTGATATGTATCTTTGGGCTTAAATCTGGGAGAGTGGAAAACTGATCCAACTGCAAACAGACCCTAGCCGGCTCTCCACACCGTGAATTCCGAGAAATGTCAGTGGAAAAGTGATCTAACGACCATTTAGATCCAGAGTAATTATACGTTTCTAGTAATTTTGTTTTCAAATGTAGAAGAGGGCAGTATGTACATAGACCAGTTTTCCTGTCCCATTGTATCCACTTTATGGTGGACTAACTCAAGTTAGATCTAGTCATTTGTGCCACACGTGCTTAACTTGGGCGAGAAAAAGTATTCTTTAGGCTACACGGACCTTTCCCTTTCGTTCAAGGCAATACGACTGATAGGGAGAATCCTGTGTAAGTTTCACGTTCTTAATCGAGTTGTTTTAAAACCGATGTTCCGATCAAAAAGAGGAAAGTACTGGTGAGAAATTAAGCAAAGAAACCTTGAGTTGTAAGGTCGTTGATAAAATTCAGTCGTTGCAAAGTTACTTCGCTTTCATTGTCTATCAAGACTTAAAATACAAAAGTATAAAAGGCCATGCAGAACTCTGTCCGCTGTACTGTTCTCACGAACTACGCCTACAGACTACAGTATTTAGCTGGTGGTGTTTTAGTACTTGTATTTCAGTCTTTGTTATTCTCTCAACAGATGTCCGGGTGCAGAATTCGCGCAGAGAAGATCTGTTGGGACTTTTACCTGCTGAGCTGCGTTCACGTTCCTACAGGATGTGCAGTGCCCATTTTGAAAACAGCCAGTTCACGTGCGCCGACTGTGTTTTCTGTGCCCAACCCACCCCCACAACTAACAACAGAGACGAGGGATACTGCTACACATTCAGAAGCGCCGCCTCACAAGCAGGCACGCATGTCACTGCAACCAGGTATTTTCAATGAATAAATATAATTTGGTTTATAATTTGTAAGCTGAAATTTTTAATGTAGGCCTATAAAAAATTACCAAACAATGACAGCACAAAAGATTAGTTGTGTGAGTTGTTTTCACAACTGGGGTCGTAAAATCTGTTGACTATTAAAATCAGACAAGCAGATTTTAAATTTGGATGAATTTTCGATGGCCTTTTTGTGTGTGTTCGCGCCCGCATGTGTGTGTGAAAATACATTTTTTTTTGTCAGATATGAAATGTGAATTAATTTTTTTGATCTGAGTAAATATGCTGTGGATTATAATGTTATCATTAATGATTTAATGCATGGTTGCTTGTGTGTGTGCAGATGAGTCCAGTGGAGAAACTGGTGTGGGGGGAACTGCAACAACAGGACTGGTGGTCAGGACAGCGATTCACCAAGAGAGCAGGCTTTGAAGAAAAGTCTCAAAACTGTGCGCAACAGATTGTACTGCTTTCAGAAGAAATGTAATTACGACAGAAAGACGGCAAACAAGGAAAGAAAAGACATTAACACTCAAAGAGAAGAAGGATGCAGCAGCGAAGAGCCGCTTGGCCTTACGGAAAACTATGCGAAAGGTTTCAGTCTGCCCCGGCTTTAGTGCCAAAATTCTGAAAGCACTTCAGATTAAAGTGTCTGTACTGCCGCCAAAGTCAGATCTGTGTGCAATAGTACTAGACGAAATGACAATAAAAGAACAAGTCACCTACAACAACAAAAAACGTGATCAAATAGAAGGGGCAGAGAATTTTGGGGAGGACGAGAGGACAAAGCTTGTGGCAAACCATGCGACTGCCTTTGTTGTAAGGGGTTTAGTTTCCCACTGGAAGCAGCCCAAGGTCTGGTGGGGGAGGAGGGAGTTGTTGGAGAACATAATTCTGATCGGTGATGACATGTTTATCTGTTTACCTGGTAATGACTTTTAGATTTAAAGGCGGTGGGCATGTGACTGATGGTATTGTCTGTTGTACGTCTTATGATAATTCAGCCTATTACGTATATTCATGTTGGCCTGCTATTTTGTGTATGATGAATAATTTTGTCATACATTTACATGTGTTAGGTGGATGGATGAATTGAGAGGAGGAGACAGAACAGGTAATCAGTGATCATTTCTTATTAATCTCTTTGTGCATACTATCGAAGGTACTGTTTACAGTTTCTAACGGGTGTATGCATAAGGTGGTTAGCGTGGCCTGTGTATAATCACTATTTGGTTTTCTTGATAATACCTGCTGCAAGTTGAACCTGTATTAATAAACTGATCTTTTTGTGAGATTGTTCAAAACAACTGATATTTGCTGTAAATTATTTCTTATTTAGTCCTGTGTTGGTGGTTTGTTTGTATGTGTGTTCGTTTGTGTGCATGTGTGTTTGTTTGCGTGCACGTGTGTGTGTGTGTGTGTGTGTGTGTGTGCGCGCGCGCGCGCGCGTGTGTGTGTGCGTGTGTACTAGACATCAACTCACACTCACGGCAACAATGAAATGCCTGATTTATTTTTCTTTTACACTTTCCGTGCTAATTACCACTTTTCCGAAAAATCTTTTGATTAGGAATAGAAAAAATATCTTAGAAGCAGAGCTCATGTGATTTTAAAACAGTTTTCCGCAATGCACACACAAAAAGCACGTGTTACCCTTCAAAAAGCCTCGCGTCAGAGCTCGAGCCCATTACCCAATAGTGATAGACGTATGGCCACAACACGATTACACCATGGGACGCAACTGCTACACTGACCTCGCTTTTTTCAGTAAGCCTTATGAAGGAGTGATCTGTCTTATAATGTATTGTCTTTGGTCATATCTGGCGTGATCCAGGTCAGAAGATTATTTTCTTCTTGATTTTTTTTTTTAATTCTTTTTAAAATATTTTTTTAAACAAAAATAGCGGAGGAATGAAAACAATACGTTATTGGTAGCGGGGGCTTGCTGCACGGACCCTTGTAGGCCTTCGGGAGGTGAAAGGATCCATTGTACCCCGAAGGCCAAGATGGTTCCTTTGACCTCCCTCAGGCCTTCAAGGGTCCGTGTAGCAAACCCCTCCTATCTATCTATCTATCTATCTATCTATCTATCTATCTATCTATCTATCTATCTATCTATCTATCTATCTATCTATCTCTCTCTCTCTCTCTCTCTCTCTCTCTCTCTCTCTCTCTCTCTCTCTCTCTCTCTCTCTCTCTCTCTCTCTCTCCTGCATTCATATTTGCCCTTGCTGTATGAACTTTAATGTACTTAATGATTCTTTGTTTATTGCTTTACTTTGTATTTTTACTCATTTTATACTTTTGTGCGTACGCGTATGCGGGTAGGTATGTCTGGAGTGCGTGTCCGAGAGCGTGTGTTTGTTTTTGTGCGTATGTGCCTGAGTGCGTGCGTGTGTAAGTGTGTGTGTGTGTGTGTGTGTGTGAGTGTTCGTGCGTGTGTGCATGCGTACTGAATTGCGGTGTACATGTGTGTGTGTGTGTGTGTGTGCGTGCGTGCGTGCATGCGCGGGTTGCGATGTGCATGCGTGCGTACCTGAGTGCGTGTGTGGGTATGTGTGTGTGTATGTGCGTGGTGCGTGCGTGCGTGAGCGAATGTAGCAGTGCATGCAGCAGTGTGTGGTATGTGTATGTTTACATGTCTATGTCACTTATGTAGTAGATGTAGCAACGGCAAGTTTGAAAACTGGTCCTGTTACCAATAACTTCTACCGTTGGAAAATAAAGGTTCATTGTTCATTGTTCATTGTTCTCTCCCTCCCTCCCTCCCTCCCTCCCTCCCTCCCTCTCTCTCTCTCTCTCTCTCTCTCTCTCTCTCTCTCTCTCTCTCTCTCTCTCTCTCTCTCTCTCTCTCTCTCTCTCTCTCTCTATCTATCTATCTATCTATCTATCTATCCCGTAGTCTTGCCGACCGTTGGGGCACCACTGATGACTTGGCAACCAGCTCCCTCCATTCCACTCTGTTCTCGGCCATTCTTAGTGTGTCGCTCAGCTTCAGTCCTGTCCACTCTGAGATATTGTCCTCCCATCTTTTTCTCTGTCTTCCTCTCCTTCACCCTCCTTGCACAGTGCCTTGCAGGATTGTCTTGGCAAGCCCTGCTGATCGCGTGACATGCCCATACCACTTCAGTTTGCGTTTTATCACAATGGCTAATAGGCCTTCATAGGGCCCAATGGCTTGCCTTATTCTGCTTCCCACTTCGACGTTCGTGATGTGATCTTTGTACGAAATGCCAAGCAGCCTTCGAAAACATCTAATTTCAGTGGCTTGTATCCTCCTTTCGAGGTCTGCTGTGAGGGTCCATGACTCACAGGAATATAAGAACACTGAGATGACTAAGGAGCGCATCAGTCTGATCTTGGAGCAGAGTGTGATGTTTCTGTCCTTCCATATAGTCTTCAGTCTTGTCAGCGCTGTTGTTGTCTGCGCAATCCTGGACAGTATTTCTGGTTTTGATCCCTCATCTGTCACAATAGCTCCTAAGTATTTCAATTTATTAACTGTTTGCAGTTTTGGCCTCCAACCATGATTTCAGTGCCAATGCCACTGGTGTTATTGGTCATCAGTTTGGTCTGCTCTGCGCTGATTTCCATCCCATTTACCACCAGCTGAGCTAGCTCCTCCTCTGTTAATGCCAGGCCATCAACGTCGTCCGCGAAGCGCAAGTTCTTGATTGTCCTGCCTCTAATGCTGACAGTTCCTTCATGATCTTTCAGAGCGTCCGTCATGATTCTTTCCAGGAAGATGTTGAAAAGAGTAGGTGAGAGCAAGCAGCCTTGTCTGACTCCGACTGTTGTCCTAAACCAATTTCCTATTTTGCCTTTGAAGCAGACTGCGCTAGTGGCCTTTTTGTAAAGGTTTTCTATTACTTGATCAGGTTGGCATTGATGGTGTACAGCTTCATGGTGGACCAAAGGGCTGCATGCCACACCCTGTCAAACGCCTTCTTAAAATCCACGAAAACCTCCTACAAATAACTTATAGTGTATATAGAACTGATGATGTACCAAGAGCTGAATTTTTGTAATCCAGTTTATACGTTTACAAGTTTTTAATTTTGATCACGCAGTGGAAATCTTTGTCACTGCCATGGCGCTAATCCCAAGCAATCCATCTTGTTTGTTTAGGACTTTCAGGAGACGCTGCAGTCTGCTACTGGAAGTGAATCTGCCACCTCCAGTAGAGTAGAACAAAAGCCATTGCCTGCCATTGCTCTTTCCATTGTCAAGGGAAACATCGCCGAGCAGCAAGTAAGTGCTAATAAGATACGTTTAGCCGTGACCTAGGTTGGGATAAAGTTGTTGAGTGTATACCGAAAAGCAAACAAAACTCGATTTTTTTGTTGATTTTTTTTTTAATAGATAATCCATTATGCATAGCAGCATGCATTTACACACCCTTTTCACATAATTTTTTGTCTGGCCTGTGTAGAGGCATTTAATCTCTTTTTTTTTAATTATTGGATACTTCAGTGATACATTTCTCGAATTTTCTTTTTAATCAACCTTTACATCCCGAGGCTGATCCCCCCCTTATGAAGGCGACATTACAGATTAGGAGATAGATCAACCAGTTCAGTGCAAGGCTGGTGACAGAATAGCATGGCGGCTCAGTTTGAGCTATCATAGTCAAACTTATTTCAAGCAATAATGTATCAGAATGAAAGATTCATTTTTGGCGAAGTTTAAGTTTACAATGAAATTGCTCGAACTTTACACCAAGTATTTTTCAAACATTAGACTTCAGTATGCCAGAGTTCTTCATTCGCGTAGACACAGCAGACCGCTTCAGATGGTCGGTATATTGTAGAACCCTATTAGGGTTGGTGACATTTTTGTACCGATCCCTTCAGGTCTGACAATTTCTAGTTGTTTGTACTTGTTTTGGTGTCTTGTAAAAGTTTGGTATGTTTGGGTTGGTATGATTTGCTTTAGTTCAGCAAATAAACCAAACCCAAAAGATTTACGAACGAAATGTGAAGGAAGACCCTCAAAATTATTTTACTGATTCGCTTGGTCTGATGTTCCTTACTATGTACTTACTACCCCGATAGCAACACGTCTTCGGGCCCACGATGACCGCAGTGGGCCCGCGCACAGCCGTTCGCGGGCCCACTGCGGCCATCGTGGCCTCGAGGACCTTTGCTTACTGGTTGGTTTGCTGAGATTTAAAGTTTGCCTGAGTCTGTATATGTTGTACTTTTTTCTTACATAGTGTTATTTTTTCAACAGGCAGACATGTTAGTGAACTCTGCTCCTCGAAAACCCGGCGCAGGATACGGAGTTGTATTACAGTCCATGCTAGATGCAGGTGGAACAGCGCTTAAGGAAGAATTCACCTCGAAACACCCAGGTGATCTGGAGCCTGGTAATGCTTTCTGCACTGCAGGACACCTGCTTCCCTGTCAGAAGGTCTTCTACATGGGTCTCCCGCTGTATAAAGCAGGGGAGGAAAAGGTATGGTTCTTTTCGTGAGCCCTGTACTTTGCATAGTGTATTGTTAGTTTTCTGTGCCTTCCCTCGTATGGGCGTTTACCGATGACGGCAGGACGGCGTTACACGGAACTTAGTTGTCTGAATTAGAACCCTAAGCTGCACATGCGATGTTTTCTCTCATTCCCTTTTTATCATTTCATGATAATCAATGTTCAGGATTATTTTGTTCTTTTGATTTGCCATTGGTAGTATTTTATAGGATTTTTCTTTCGTGTCTTTAATATAATTTAGTTCTAGATTAATTTACAGCCAAACCATGTCAAAGCTTAACCCATTCAGCCCCGACGCCCTACAGCAGGAGATGGGCCGACCATGATAATTCATTGGCGCCTATCGGCGCCAAGCTAATCTGGCACTATCCTTGAATTATCATGGTCGAGCCATCTCCTGCAACTGGTGCATAGTCATTAGATGACGCCACCCAAATTTGGGAAATACGGCCGCGGGGCTGAATGAGTTAACCCTTTGCGTGTCGGTAGCGGTTTTAGTCGTCATGATTCCTGTAGGAATCATGGCGACTAAAACCGCTACCGACACGCAAAGGGTTAAAGTACATACGATGTACACCGGACACAAAAACACACAGACTGTATTATGTGAACCGGCAAAGGGATATACGCTTGTGATATCAAGACATTACACAGTGGTGGCGATGTGCAGACTTTTGCTACAAAGAAATACTGTATGTCAGTTTTGCTTCCATTTGTTGGTGATCCATTGCTGTCAGATCTCCGTACTGCTCCTGACGGTATCTTACTTCTTTCTGCCACTTAGTTATGTCGTTGCTTTTGATGTAATGATCGTGTTACGCGAGACTTTTTCTCCATATTCTATTATTATTTTTAAAATGTATTTACATGGAGACGCATGTCTGTCAGAACCCTTTACTGTATCTCTGTTTCTGATTGGCCTCTTTCATGCGGGTCAAATATGCTTTTAATTTTTCTTTCTATAAAATCGTTTTTGCTTTGTTTATTGCTCGTATCAGCCCTTACTTGGCGATGAAGCTTTCTTCTGCCTTGAAGTTTAGCCTTCAGTCGATGTTTATGTTTCTGCCAGGTACTGGACACGATGGTCACATATTGCCTGGAAAGGAAAGATTTTAGCAAATGGTTAAGTTCCAGTTTGGTTGTCGCAATGGATGCCGTTGTTAACGGTCTAAACACACGGACACACGGGTATAGCCCATTTGCGCTAATCTAGCCTCATGTTTGTTGTTGTTGTTGTTGTTGTTTGTTGTTGTTGCGGTGTTTTTTGTTTTGTTTTTTGTTTTTTGTTGTTGTTGGGTTTTTTTCTTTGGGGGGTTGTTTTGTTTTATTTTTTTCTAGTGAGATGAGAGATGTTGAAAAAGTAAGTAACCAGCTTGTCTAGAATTTCTTACGAGAATTTTTATCCTCAGTGTTTCTGTTTCTGTCAGGTACTGGAGACGATGATCACATCTTGCATGACTGAAGCCAACAAAGCAGGGTTCAAATCCGTTGCCATTCCTGCCCTCGGTACCGGTGGACTTGGCTTCCCCGCTGATGTAGTGGCACGGACCATACAGGGTGCTGTCAGCAAGTTTGGCAGGGATGTACCCAATACTACCGTGAGGGATGTCAGGATAGTCCTCTCCGACAAGAATATGAAAGTATTAACGGTAATGTCTTTTCCTTTTTCCCCTAGATCTGATTTGATTAAATGTAATCAAAGGAACGTACAAAAAAAAAGTATGATTCAAAAACACAGCGTTTTCGCAATTGTGTTTTTAAATCATACTTTCAGTGGGTTCTTTCCGTTTCCCTTGATTTTGATCACGCAGTGGAGATCTTTGTTGCTTGAATGGCTCTAGTCCTAAACACTTTATCTCTTTTGTTCAGGAATTCCAGAAGACTTTGGCCAGAACTACTATAAGTGAATCTGTCACCTCCAGCAGAGAAGAACAAAAGCCTTCGCCTGCTATTTCTCTTTCCATTGTCAAGGGAAACATCGCCGAGCAGAACGTAAGTCCTGTTAAATAATAAATGGGTCTAATCCTACGCCGAACTATCAATTACGTCAGTACCAGCCTTCGCATTTAACCTCGTATACCTGTTTTAAATTTAAAATAACGCAATACAAACCACTGAAACGATTTTCTTGTCGCACTTTTTGTGCGTTATGACCTTGTTTTCAACTCCTTGTTTATTAACTTTGTTTGACAAAAAGATTAACCCTTTTAGCCCCAGGACCCTGCAGCAGGAGATGGATTGACCATGATAATTCAAGGGTAGTGCCAGATGAGCTTGGCGCCTTCAGGCGCCAAGCTCATCTGGCACTAGCCTTGAATTATCATGATCAATCCATCTCCTACAACTGGTACATAGTCGTTCGGCAACACCTCCAAAATTTGAGAAATGGGACCTTGGGGCTAAAAGGGTTAAAAACACTTAGCTCCAAACAGTACGCTCTCTACGGCTGTTTGTAATAATGAGGTTTAGTTTACAACGAACGACTCTCATAGTGTTATTTTTTTCAACAGGCAGACATGTTAGTGAACTCTGCTCCTCGGACACCTACTGAAGGATTCGGAGTTGTACTACAGTCCATGTTCGATGCGGGCGGAAAAGGGCTTAAGGGCGAATTCACCTCGAAACATCCTGGAGCCTGGTAAAGCCTTCTCCACTGCAGGACACCAGCTTCCCTGTCAGATGGTCTACTACGTGGTTCTCCCGGTGTATAAAGCAGGGGAGGAAAAGGTATTTCCTTTCTCCGAGAGTGAATTTATATCCTGGTGTTTAGTGTTTAGAAGTAAATCATAATTAATTTCTTTTCTTTTAACATTAATAACATTAATACACTAGAATAAAGATATTTACCTTTTAAAGGGGTGTTACGGTTTACGAGAGTATGTAATGTAGAATGTAATGTACACACTAGAAAGGTAGAGACCTTAACACTTCTAAAGCTTTCAGTTTAGGTGTCGCCATGGATGCCGTTTTAACGGTTTAAACACACGTTCAGATCGGGATAGGTAAACCTTTTTGCGCTAAACTACCCTCCTTTTTTCTTTTTTTTTTTTTTTTTTTTTTTTCTGGGTTTTTTTTTTTTTTTTTTTTTTTTTTTTTTTTTTTTTTTTTTAGTGAGATAGGACTAGAAGATGTTGAAAAAGTAAGTAACCAGCTTGTTTAGAATTTCTGACGAGAAATGTAATCCTCAATCAATGTTGCTGTTTCTGCCAGGTACTGGACTCGTTGATCACATCTTCCCTGACTGAAGCCAACAAAGCAGGGTTCAAATCCGTTGCCATTCCTGCCCTCGGTACCGGCGGACTTGGCTTCCCCGCTGATGTAGTGGCACGGACCATACAGGGTGCTGTTAGCAAGTTTGGCAAGGACGTACCCAATACTACCGTGAGGGATGTCAGGATAGTCCTCTCCGACAAGAACAAGAAAGTGTTAACGGTAATGTCTATCCTTTTTTTCATTAGATCTCATCTGATGTGGCGTGGCTTGCCTGAATATGTCAGAATTGTTTTTTCTAGTCACACATAGGTACAAAAAGAATCGACTACTTCTCGTTAAGATGAATAAAGACATTAGGCCTACGTCACCAGATCTCACCAGAGTTGTCGCACGTTCAGTGCCGAGAAAATGTGAACAGCACCCAACTGCAAGAGGTATAGATCCTCATGAGCCCCCGCTGTTGCGGGGGCTCATGACGATCTATGCCTCTTGCTGACACTACTTTGAGCCCATGTTCTAGGGATGGCTATGGTTTTCTAGTGTTGAATTAACAAAGATTGCAGAAACACAGTCTGCGTCAACTGGCACTGAACTGGTTAAAGTCAATGAATATACTCAGCGCGGCTTTACAAGCGCCTTTGTTATTTCGATAATTCGAAGCAGTCCGTCCCTTTTTTTTAGGACTTCCAGAAAACGCTGCAGTCCGCTATCGGAAGTGACGCTGCCACCTCGCCTGCCTCGCCTGCCACGCCTGCCTCGCCTGCCTCGCCTGCCTCTCCTGCCTCGCCTGCCACGCCTGCCTCGCCTGCCTCGCCTGCCATTTCTGTTTCAATTGTCAAAGGAAATATCGCAGAGCAGCAAGTAAGTACTGATAACAATACTCAATGCGCAAAGGGCCATCGAGCCGTGCGCGGGCCAACGGCGGCCAAGAGATTTGAAACTCAACCTTTCTCAATAAATCAGTTAGGTAGTTAGTTATTTGGGTTTAACGCCGAGCAGGCAACTAAGGCCATCTCACGGCGGGAAGGTTAAAAATCTGGTCAGCCAGACTAAAAGAAAGGTCTTAAGACATGATGTAAATATACCTTAAAAATATGTCAGGCTAAAATGTCGCACAGCTCAATAAATCAGGCCAGATTTCAACCTTATATAGACTGAAATTGAGTTCATCAGAAATGTTATGAATTCGAATAGAATTCAGCTGCCCTGAGTCACCTTGTAAATCTAACCCTTTAACTCCCAGAACTAAATGACTCCCAATCTTTAGAATGGATGTCATTTAGTTCTCAGAGTTACAGGGTTAAACAAAATTGAACGTTTGATTGATATTTCACATAATGATTGTCGAATTTCTATTGTCAATTGCTGTGTGTTCTAGGTGTGGTTGTTGTTGCTGGTGGTGGTGCTTTTGTTGTTGTTGTTTTTTTGGGGGGTTTTGTTTTGTTTTTTAAAGTTTTTGTGGGTTGTTTTTTTTTTTTACATATTAACCCTTTGTGTGTAGATATTATCAGTTTTTGTCGCAATGATTCCTGTAGGAATCATCGAGACAAAAACCGCTACCGACACGCAATATTTTTTTCGACACCCAAAAGACGTTTTTTTCTACAGGCAGATATGTTGGTGAACTCGGCTCCTAAAACACGTACGTCATCATTTGGAGTTGTACTGAAGTCCATGCTAGACGCAGGCGGGACAGCGCTTAAGGATGAGTTCACCTCGAAACATCCAGGTGATCTGGAACCTGGTAAAGCCTTCTCCACCGCAGGACACCAGCTTCCCTGTCAGATGGTCTACTACATGGTTCTCCCGGCGTATAAAGCAGGGGAGGAAAAGGTATGGTTCTTTTTCTGTGATCGAATTCAAATACCGATGTCTCGTCTTACGTATAAAACCAAATGCCTTTTACTAATGCATTTCCCCAGCCATGCACAATTTATCACCACTATCACACGTGTGTGTGTGTGTGTGTGTGTGTGTGTGTGTGTGTGTGTGTGTGTGTGTGTGTGTGTGTGTGTGATAGCTCTTAGTTTTCTTTATGTATCTGCGCTTAGGGCTACTTTTAGAATAAATTCTTAACAATTATTATTATTATTATCATCATCATCATCATCATCATCATCATCTTCATCATCATCATCATATTATTATTATTATTATTAAATTAAATCTACAGTCTACTTCGCTTGTAGTGGGGTCGAATATGACAATATGTGCTGTTTTGACGTTAAAAAAAATGTTCTTTCTGCAATATGGTATTAACCCATTCAATGGCGAGAAAAAGTGAACGCAATCTAGCTGCAAGAGGCATAGATCCTCATGAGCCCCCGAGACAGCGGGGGCTCATGAGGATCTATGCCTCTTGCTGAGACAACTTAGTGTCCATGGTCTTTGGGCAATTTTGGCTTTAGGTCGTTCAGTGAACACAGGTTTCAGAAACAAAATGTACGCTCGCTGGCAAGGAAAGGGTTACACGTAAATGTATATCTAGTACGTTGTATCGCTGTCATGATCGTAGTGTTTCTGTTTGGTCTTTTTCATCCGAGTCGAAGACGCTTTCATTTTTATGTTGTTGTTTTTGTTTTGTTTTTAACTGATTCTACCCCAGACACACGACAACAAGACAACGATCGACCATGATAGTTCAAGGGTGATGCCAGAATAGCTTGGCGCCTATAGTTCAAGGGTGATGCCAGAAGAGCTTGGCGCCTATAGGCGCCAAGCTATTCTGGCATCACCCTTGAACTTTCCTGGTCGATCTGTGTCCTGCACTTCAATGCAGTCTTCAGAGGACAACGGGAAAATTGGCGGATTTCGGTGTTGGGGTAGAATGAGTTAAATAAAAATCATTTTCCTTTATTTATAGGCGGATTCTCTATCAGTTCTTGTTTGCTGGTGATGAAGACTTGCTTTGCTGATCTGTCGACTTTGGAGCAGAATGCAGATTGCGTTCTAGGCACTCTGTATCATGTTATGGGGATGATCCCAGACTCTAGGGACGGGGGTAGACTGTAGGGCATTGAGATAAGACATGTTGTGAAAGTAAGTAGGCCGCTTGTCGAGAATTTCTGACGGGAAGTTCAACCTTCAATCAATGTTTCTGTTTCTGCTAGGTACTGGACACGGAATGATCCCAGACTCTAGGGACGGGGGTAGACAGTAGGGCATTGAGATAAGACATGTTGTGAAAGTAAGTAAGCCGCTTGTCTAGAATTTCTGACGGGAAGCTCATCCTTCAGTCAATGTTTCTGTTTCTGCCAGGTACTGGACACGATGATCACATCTTGCCTGACTGAAGCCAACAAAGCATGGTTCAAATCCGTTGCCATTCCTGCCCTCGGTACTGGCGGACTTCGCTACCCCGCTGATGTAGTGGCACGGACCATACAGGGTGCTGTCAGCAAGTTTGGCAAGGACGTACCCAATACTACCGTGAGGGATGTCAGGCTGGTCATTTCCGAAAAAGACAAGAACATATTTAAGGTAATGTCTTTTTCCCTTCCATTAGATCCCACACACTATTTGTTGTTGTTGTTGTTATTATCATTATCATTATATCTGACCAGGTGGGGCGTGGTCTGGTCTGACAAAGTCGCATCCAACATTTTCTGTCGTGAGATATATAGAGATGAAAATATGCCTGACCTCCTATTACGAAGAATATCACGGGTGCTCACTTCGATCGATGCATTGCGATTTATAAAGAGATTTGTGTGTGTGTGTGTGTGTGTGTGTGTGTGTGTGTGTGTGTGTGTGTGTGTGTGTGTGTGTGTGTGTGTGTGTGTATTTACTTTGCGTAATCGGAGGTCATGCATAATTTTATTTATTTATACGCTCGTAGAACGACTTTTTGCACGTGTTTTCCCTTTAATCGACGTACGTTTCCCCTCGAAGTTGTGCACTGCTAACTTAAGTCCGCCTCAAGGCTGATCATTATGTGACAGTGCAACGGAACGGTCAATGTTGGCGACGGAGACGGATCAGGCTTTATCACCACACGTGAATAGAGATGGACGTTTTATCAGATGGGCAGGAAAAGAGTGATTTGCGTTAAACAAAAAAAATAAAATAAAAAATGTTAGCATGTACCAAATGCTGGGGTTTGGTTTGTCGTCAGCCTATAGCGCTTAGGATGGACATGAACACTTTGCCTGTCGGTAGCGGTTTTTGTCACGATGCTTCCTATAGGAATCATCGCGACAAAAATCGCTACCGACACGCAAAGGGTTAACTGTGCTCTTCATAGGCTTACTATTTAAAGTGCTTTTTATTTTGACTTACTCCTAAGATCTGCATTTTAGCATTTTCTTCACATAATGGGCGGTGTTTATTTCATGTTTACAAATAATGTAAAAACACGCAAGCATAGTTCACGGTACTTACGGCCTGGCACTCTACGTTAATGATCATGATGATGAAACGTTTTTATTCAGGATAAAGTTTTAGGCATGCGAATGCCTCTCTTACAAACTGGCCTTACAAACTGTCCTGCTACACTACACACATCTTACAAACTGTCCTGCTACACTACACACATCTTACAAACTGTCCTGCTACACTACACACATCTTACAAACTGTCCTGCTACACTACACACATCTTACAAACTGTCCTGCTACACTACACACATCTTACAAACTGTCCTGCTACACTACACACATCTTACAAACTGTCCTGCTACACTACACACATCTTACAAACTGTCCTGCTACACTACACACATTTTACAAACTGTCCTGCTACACTACACACATCTTACAAACTGTCCTGCTACACTACACACATTTTACAAACTGTCCTGCTACACTACACACATCTTACAAACTGTCCTGCTACACTACACACATCTTACAAACTGTCCTGCTACACTACACACATCTTACAAACTGTCCTGCTACACTACACACATCTTACAAACTGTCCTGCTACACTACACACATCTTACAAACCACACATAAATATACATCGAGGTTTCGTTTGAAACGAACGACTCCCAAAAACGAACGCCCGTTGTCTTGTTAACGGATGATTGGGGGGAGGGGGGGGTAAACAAAATATGTTAACCCTTTTCATCCTGGTACTCTATTGGTTGAAATACATTTGACTATGATAGTTCAGTGGTGGTGCCAGAATAGCTTGGCGCCTAAGGCGCCAAGCTTTTCTGGCACCACCACTGAACTGTCATGGTCGATCTGCCTTGTAATCTGAAATGTAGCCTTCATATGACAAGACGCAATTTTAAAAAAATCAGCCTCAGGATGTAATGGGTTAAGGCTTATATTGAAGAAGAGTTAGTTATTTGGGTTTAACGCCGAGCAGGCGACTAAGGCCATTTCACGGCGGCATGTGTTGAAGACGAAAGTGTATAGAATAAATATAACATCTGTCAGAATGTCTCGTCAAATGTTTGCACAGATCTTTGAGCAAGTTCACAAAGAAGTGGAGAAAACTCAAACTGCTGGTATGTTGTTTTCAAATCTATATGAGTGTGTGTGTGTGTGTGTGTGCGCGCGCGCATGTGTGTGTGTGTGTGTGTGCGCGCGCATGTGTGTGTGTGTGTGTGTCCGAAAACAAGGTGTTTCACAGGACGGCAAGAGGCAAAGAACCGCACGAGCCCCCGCATATCCGTTGCATCTGTGGTTGCATGTCACATTTCACTGGCAGCGAGGGATTAAACTTAAATCTTAAATATGTCCTTAACTTTCAGGCCAGCGTTGCCGTGACCAAGAAAAATAGACCGTGGTGTGTGAGTGCGTGTGTGTATGCGTGCGTGCGTGCGTGCGTGTGTGTGTGTGTGTGTGTGTGTGTGTGTGTGTGTGTGTGTGTGTGTGTGTGTGTGTGTGTGTGTGTGTGTGTGTGTGTGTGTGTGTGTGTGTGTGTGTGTGAGAGAGAGAGAGAGAGGGAGAGAGAGAGAGAATAATGCGTGGTCTTAGTAATCTCTTCATTTATTAAACAATATTCCTCGATCACAAAATGCAGCTAACTTATGTCATCCAACATATATCAAACTTAAACATAGATCAATTCTGCCGTGATATGGCAAAAGGCATGCAGTATGTCCATTTTGAAGAAATGCGGGATTTTCATTGTTTTACGATGAAAATCTCGCTTTTCTCAAAAATGTCCAATACTGCCTTTTGCTTAATAACGGCAGACATTACAATACATCCCCAGTAGCAGAACGGTCCTCGCGGGCCCACCACGGCCTCAGTGGGCCCGCGCACACTGCGCGCGGGCCCGGCCCACTGCAGCCGTCGTGGGCTCGCGAGGACCTTTGCTTACAGGGATCATATAATACGTCATTTGCAGCGAGACGGAACCTATCGACACCGCCCAGCGTCGTGTACCGTGGCCGAAAAAGGAGTCTGCACATCTGTGCGCGAAGTCAGAAAGACGTGAATAAGGTTGTGGAATCAATTCTGCAAATGCTACAAAGACACATCACGACTTACAAGGTGGAAGAGAAGAACTTAAAGAGCATGACGCAGCCTGAGGTACAGTTTAATTTGTCCCTATGGCGGGACATTAATTTTCTTTCTTTTTTTTTTCTTTTTTTTTTTTTTATCACGTTCGTGAATCTCGAGATCGGCATTCAGAAGGGGTGTTCTAGGAGAGGCGCAGCTGCAATGGTTTGTGTTAACCCCATCACTGTTGAGAAAAAAGTTAACAGCAAGCAAACTGCAAGAGGTATAGATCCTCATGAGCCCCCGCGATTGCGGGGACTCATGAGGATCTATAACTCTTGTTGAGACCAATTTGTATGCATGTCGTGAAGTTTGGTCGTTGAGTGAAGAAAGATTTCAGAGGAAGTCCAACATAATAATAATAATAATAATAATAATAATAATAATAATAATAATAATAATAATAATAATAATAATAATAATATCATCAGCATCAGAGTTAGTTATTTGGGTTTAACGCCGAGTAGGCGACAGAGGCCATCTTACGGTGGCCCAGCATCAGAGAATACAGATCTTGGCTTGACTTCGCGAACGAAGATTCTATAGGGCTTGCCCACGTCGTCTGCAGGCATGCTCGTGACTTCGGAGGCCAATCCGGGACAGGCAGGTTCGACCGCAGTGGCTGCAGGGGAAGGTCTGGTCAGGGTTCTGAGTTACGACAACTCTGTTTTTTCTCCTGAGCCGCTTGTCCTTGAGGTTAGCTCTGCGATAGTCCTCAAAGGAGACGGCTGCCTTGTGAATGGTGGAGCGCCAGGTGTCACGGTCCGCAGCAAGCGAAGACCACTGGCGGTGGTCGATTTGGCAGGCACTAAGTGACTTCTTGAGACAGTCTTTGTATCTCTTCTTTGGTGCCCCTCTGTCTCGGTGTCCAGTGGCGAGCTCGCCGAACAGAGTGATCTTGGGTAGGCGATGATCCTCCATCCTGGAGACGTGCCCCGCCCAACAAAGCTGTGTCCGCAGCAGCAAAGCCTCGATGCTCAAAGTTTCCGCCTGTTCAAGGACCTCGACGTTGGTGACATAGTCACTCCAGTGAATGCTGAGGATGGTACGTAGGCAGCGCTGGTGAAAGCGTTCGAGGAGTCGTAGTTGGCTGCGGTAGAGGGCCCAGGACTCGGAACCGTACAGCAGGGTGGTGAGGACGACAGCTCTGTACACGCTGATCTTGGTGCCTTTTTTCAGCTGTTGATTGTGCCACACCCGCTTGAATAGTCGCCCGAAAGCACTGTTCGCTTTTGCCAGCCTGTTGTCCAGCTCCTTGTCCAGCTTGGCGTCTGACGTGATGATGCAGCCGAGGTAGGTAAACTGGTGTACAGACTTCAGTTCAGACTCGCCGATGGTGATGTGGGGAGGGCGATGCTCTTCCTTGGGTGCTGGCTGATGAAGGACCTCTGTCTTTTTCAGACTGACCTCAAGTCCAAAGAGCTGGGCGGCATCTGCGAAGCAGGACGTAATGCGCTGCAAGGCTCTCTCTGTGTGTGCAACGAGGGCAGCGTCATCAGCAAAGAGCAGCTCACGAATCAGTTGGTCTAGGGTTTTCGTGTGGGCCTGCAGTCGTTTGAGGTTGAACAGGCTGACATCGAGACGATACCTGATGTACACTGCGTCGTCATCGTCAAGGTCCACTGTGGCCTGCTTCAACATCATGCTGAAGAAGATGGTGAAGAGGGTCGGTGCCAGCACGCAGCCTTGCTTCACGCCGTTGCGAATGGGGAATGGTTCTGAGAGGTCACTGTTTAGTCTGACCTGGCCTTGCTGGTCCTCGTGGAGCTGGACGATCATGTTGAGGAACTTTGGGGGACAGCCTAGTCGCTCCAGGATCTGCCACATACCTTGCCTGCTCACAGTGTCAAACGATTTTGTTAGGTCGACAAACGTTACGTACAGCCCTTTGTTCTGCTCGCGGCACTTCTCCTGAAGCTGTCTCAGCACAAAGACCATGTCGGTGGTACTCCTGTTGGCTCTGAAGCCACGCTGGCCCTCTGGGAGGTGGTCTTCAGCGATGGCAGGTACCAGCCGATTCAGGAGCAACCTTGCGAGAATTTTCCCGGCAATGGACAGCAAGGTAATTCCACGATAATTAGAGCAGGCAGACTTCTCTCCTTTGTTCTTGTACAGGGTGATGATGACTGCATCACGGATATCCTTTGGTAGTGTTACTTTTTCCCAGCAGCAGAGAAAGAGGTCGTGGAGCTTGTTGTGCAGTGCTGGGCCTCCCACACTGAAGAAGCACTACAGCGTCTCGTCAGCAGCTTCGCTCGAGCCACCGATGAGTTTGGGTTGACCATCAGCCTGACGAAGACAAACATCATGGGCCAGGATGTCAGCAGCATCCCTTGCATCTCTATAGGCGATCACACCCTCGAGGTAGTGAAGAACTTTACATACCTTGGCTCAACTATCTCCAATAACCTCTCTCTGGACAACGAACTGGACTCCAGAATCGGCAAGGCATCAACAGCGATGGCTCGCCTGACCAAAAGAGTGTGGAACAACAGCTTGCTTACCATCAACACTAAGATGAAAGTGTACCAGACGTGTGCTCAGCATTCTTCTCTACAGCAGCGAGACGTGGAGTTTGTACACCCGGCAAGAGCGCAGACTTAACTCTTTCCATCTGCGCAGCCTGAGGAAAATCTTGGACATCGCTTGGAAGGACCGTGTTCTAAACACTGAGGTGCTGGCCCGGGCCAACATTCCTAGCATGTACGCACTCCTTTCACAAAGACGCCTACGCTGGCTCGGTCATGTCTGCCGCATGCAGGATGGTCGGATTCCTAAGGACATCTTGTATGGTGAGCTTTCCTCCGGGACCAGACCAACAGGCAGACCAGCGCTTAGATACAAAGATGTCTGCAAGCGTGATCTGAAAGCTGGAAGCCTGAATCCCGCAGACTTAGAAGCCACCACCACAGATCGTGCCAGCTGGCGGCTCGCAGTGAAGACCAGCATAAAGCTGAGCGAGGAAAGGAGAGAAAACCAGTGGGAGGAGAAGAGGCAGCGCAGACGAAAGAAATAAGAGCCAGTGCCCACAGCAACAGTCACAGGCTTCACCTGTAGCAAATGCAACAGACACTGCCGCTCTCGCATTGGACTGATTAGTCACAGCAGGCACTGCAAATCTTAAAAACGGACTGACCCAGCAAGCGCATATACTCCATTTTCTTCCGAGACAGAAGGAGGCCGACATATATATGTATATTGCGCAACATTTTGCTTGATATAGTGCGATAACAGGCAGATGTGATTACGAGACTCGAATCAAAATGTCCGATTCGAAAACGAGGACATTTGATTCGAGTCAAGTAATCACATCTGTCTGTTTATCGGCACTATATCAAGCAAAATTGTTGCTCAATGGGTCCCAGAAAGCACTGCGCGGGTAAGACTAGGCCATATGGTGTGAAGTTAACTGTTATGTAAAAGTGGCCCTGAGCATCATAGACAAAAAAGGCGGCACTGATGCAGATGTCAGAGCACGAATCGGTAAAGCCAGAGCAGCCTTTCTCCAGTTGAAAAAAGTGTGGAGTTCCAGAGAGCTGTCACAACACACCAAAGTCCGGATTTTCAACTCCAATGTAAAAGCAGTTCTCCTATATGGAGCAGAGACATGGAGATTGACAAAAACCACAGTCAACAGAGTACAGACCTTCATGAACAGTTGCCTTAGAAGAATTTTGAAAATCCACTGGCCAGAGAAGATCAGCAACGTCAGACTCTGGGAGAGAACAGAGCAGATAACAGCAGAGAATGAAATTGGGCGAAGAAGATGGGGATGGATCGGTCACAGTCTGAGAAAGCCAGCTTCCAGTATCACTAGGCAGGCATTGTCATGGAACCCCCAGGGAAAGAGGAAAAGAGGTAGGCCGAGAAACTCCTGGCGTCGAGACCTCCAAGCAGACATCAAGAGACTGGGAACCACCTGGAGTAGAATCGAAGGAGAAGCACAGGACAGGAGTTGCTGGAGGTCTCTCGTCGACGGCCTATACCCGGGTAGGGGTGACAGGCGTAAGTAAGTAAGTAAAAGTGGCCCTGAAAGCTTCTTTACTAATGTAATATACGCAGCCTGGCGCTGGACAGGGATGGAAACCAAGCGAGAGAGGTGCTGACTCGGGTAAAATGAAGTCGTACGCTTCGTGTCACTACTCTCGGAAGTTTCATCTCGCCCGGCTATCCCGTCCAGATATATCAAGCATGATCGGTATACCATATATATGTAATCTAATTTTTTACAATAGTACAGCAAAACTGACATACGTATTGTTCGAGTTTTTTAAAAGTAAGTCGTATTAGATCAACTGTCACTGAATGATATTTATTCTAAGATTGGTATAGAAAAGTGGTTCCTCGTGGAGATATTTGCGGAAAAGGTTGTGCGCTCCAAAGTCAAACGACATGCTATGTTTTGCAGAAAGAAGCTATCAACGCAATCTGCAAAAAATACGGCGTTGGCATGCCCCCACCTTCTTCTGGACTAATGGTTCTCAAAGGACCCAGTAATGCGGTTCTCAGAGCGGCGACAGAAATCAAAGACATGTTCCACGAGAAGGACAGAGCTGAACTCCAGGACACAATGAAGGGATTAGTGCAGTGGTACTACTTGAAGGTAAACAGAAAAACTAGGCATTATAATCATATTGGGGCGGTCCGTGGCGCAGCGATAAAAGCGCCTGCCACCAATGCTAGAGGTGCGAGGTTCGATACCCGGTTCCGACGTCGGACTTTTCTCCTCTGGTAAGTGTCGGGGGTTCTTTCTCTGGGTACTCCTTCCCCACGATTTTGGTATCAATTTGAGCCCACGTAATCAAATGTCAAATATAAACGATTTGAATCTCCAAACTGAACTTAAGTAGCTCGCTTGAGCTTGCCCTTAGCACCACGTGAATGTTCTGTGTTTGTGTACAGTGTGTGAGTGAACGCGCGTGATTCACGTGAGCGCGCTTGTTGCGTTCAGTTCGCGGCGGCGCTTTGAGCCGATTTTCAATTGGGATAAAGCGCCTATTTAATGCGCTGATTTATTTTTTATTTATATTGCCCACAAACAAACTCATATTCATAAGTCTGTTACTATTATAGTAATAGCTAGACTTATGACAAACTTTATGCGTGTAAACGACTATCCGTTAACTCATTTAACCCTGACACACCATAGTCAGATAAGGATCGACCATGATAGTTCAAGGATGATGCCAGAATAGCTTGGCGCCTTGGGCTGTTATGGTCGATCTGTCTGTGTAAATGCAATCTTCAGAAGAAATCTCCAAGATCTGGGGTTGTTGGCCTTAGGGTGCAAAGGGTTAAGCCGAAATACTTTACCCCTTTACTGTCGGTAGCGGTTTTTGCAGGACGGTAGATTTGTAAGCCGAACGATTAATACATTTGTTGTATTTGGGCTTTCTACTAATCGTCTTTCTGTCTTTGTTGGGATTTTCTTTGCATTTCACAAACTTGCTCTGTTTACCTTTTGGTCTGAATTTTAAAATCTTACGAAGATTTTTCTGCCTAGTCCGCTATTGTGTATCCGGTAGTTCTTACCTCATTCTGCCCGCGACACACCACAGCTATATATGGTCGATCTGTCTCCTGAATTGTAATGCAGTCCTTAGAGGATAACTCCAAAATGTGGTTTTTCGTACCTCGGGCATAATGTGTTAAACTCATTAAAGGCCCACTACCGCCGTAACTGTTAAGATCAACTTCTAAAACAGATGGTTGCGAAACTCGCTACATACAGGTCTAGTTATGGTTCATTTAGACACATGATAATCCAGTTCAGCACACTTTGTCGTTATATCTAGTAATCTGATAATGACTCCACTCCGTTCTTGAAAATATTAATACAATGCTATGAGTGCGAGAAACAGCTAAAAAAAAAAAAAAAGACTCACACGCTAACGGCAACTCGGAATAAATAAGTGCGATTACGCGTGGGCTTTTGCTGCGGGTCCAAACTGCTGTTAATGTTCACTAGATGTGTCGACAAAGCATAACAAATACATCATCATCATCATCAGTCCCTTGCCCGAACTGGGCGTTGGGGGGACTGAAAGGCAGCAGCAACAGACAGTGCTCTCCACTGAGTTCTATTTTGGGCGGTGGCAAGCAAGTCTGGCATCTCGAGTTCGGTCCATTCTTTTATGTTTGCGACCCAACTCTTTCTCTGACGACCTCGCCGACGACTTCCTTCGAGAGTGCCTTGGAGGATAGTCTTGGACAAGGTGTTGTGTCGGGTCACGTGGCCAAACCAAGCAAGCTTGCGCCGTTTCACGGTTGCCAGAAGGGGTTCATGTGGGCCCACCAGGGAAGTGACGATGCTCCGTACATATTCGTTGGTCTTGTGCTCGCGGTACGAGATGCGGAGCAACTTCCTCAGGCACTTGTTCTCAAAGGCCTGGATTTTCTTTTCTGAGTCTGCAAGCAGTGTCCAAGTCTCACAGCCGTAGAGTAGAATAGACACTACGAGGGACTTGTAAAGCCTGTACTTGATGGTGAAGCTGATGGAGTTACTTCGCCATATCCTGTCCAGCCTGGCCATTGCGGATGTTGCTGTACCTATCCTGATACGGATCTCTGCTATGCAACTACCGTCTTTGGACAGGGTGGCTCCCAAGTACTTGAAGCTATTGACCTCTTCTAGCTTCTGGCCGTTCATGTGAATGTTGCTGCTGCTGTCGCTTGTGGTGTTGATCATCACTTTGCTTTTATCCGTACTGATCTCCATGCCATAAGACCCTGCCTCAACCGCCTCAAAACTTTCGCCGAGGAACTGCTGGCAGAAGAACAGGCTGGCTTCAGAGTTGGAAGAAGCACTGTAGAGCAGATTTTCAACTGCCGCGTCCTGATCGAGAAACATCTGCAGCATCAGCGCGAACTCTACCACAACTTCATTGATTTCAGGAAAGCATTTGATCGCGTCTGGCACGACGGACTCTGGCAAGTCATGAGATCGTTCAACATAGAGGAGGGACTGATCCAAATGATAGAAGCGCTTTACAAAAACGCCTGCAGCGCGGTTCTACTTAACAATCAGTCAGGCGAGTTCTTCAGGACGACGATCGGTGTCCGTCAAGGATGCCTGCTCTCTCCTGTCCTTTTCGACATATTCCTGGAGAAGATCATGCAGGAAACCCTCCACGACCACCATACTTCAATCTCTATTGGTGGCAGATCCCTGTGCAATCTTCGATTCGCAGACGACATTGACCTCATGGCAGGCAGCAATAGTGAGCTCCAAAACCTGACAGACAAACTTAACAAATACAATTGGTGCTGAAATGTGTCCAGATTTATGCGTAATGGTACTTTAACTTTTTTTTTACATCATAAATGCTATTATCCCGATATTTTCCAGCATTATAAGCCATACCTTTTATCTTTCAGCCTCAAGCAGCCGATATGGTGGAACACACACCAGCACACAATTTTCACATTGAGCAAGCCTTCAGAGCCAAGGCGCAGACGACAACCATCCACATGAAGCTTGACGGCGGCCAAGCGCATACAGTCGTCATTGACTTCGCTTCCATGGAGCAGTACAGGAAGAGCAAGCCCAGTGATAAGTACTGCCTGATTAGAAGAGACAAGGTTGAAGGTAAACACGTATATCCATACGTACGCATTCAAATCAGCTAGTCCATCACGTTTAGGTGACCTCTTTTGAATATATAAATTGCAGCAGACGTTGGTTGTCGGTAGCGGTTTTTGTAGCGATGATTCCAGCCGGATGTCAGGGTGTTGTTATTCCTGCCGGAATTATCGCGACAAAAACCGCTACCGACAGCCAAAGGGTTAATATATTGTTCGTCAAGCTCGAAACGCCTGACTGGCTTCACACCTTCATGATTTGTGTGTGTGTGTGTGTGTGTGTGTGTGTGTGTGTGTGTGTGTGTGTGTGTGTGTGTGTGTGTGTGTGTGTGTGTGTGTGTGTGTGTGTGTGTGTGTGTGTGTGTGTGTGTGTGTGTGTGTGTGTGTGTGTGTGTGTGTGAGTGAGAGAGAGAGAGAGAGAGAGACAGAGACAGAGAGACACAGAGAGAGAGAGAGAGAGAGAGAGAGAGAGAGGGGCGTTCCGCTAGAATTTAAAATCGTCAGTCATCGAGACGGACAGCAGAGCAACAAAAAACAAAAACAAAAATCCGTCACAAGCGCTTTACATTCTGGGTTTGCATACTTTAATCATGACCTAGCTGAATAAATACAGCAGTACTGATCGAAAACCTGCACCCCTACTAACTCCAACAAGAGTACAAGGACGGGGTGGGATGGAGTATGGTGGGTAGAGGTTAATGTCATTACGGCCGCCTACGCGTTCTTAAATGACTGGATGCTGCTTCTTTTTTATTTAACTCATTCTACCCCAGACACACCCCAGCAAGATAAGGATCGACCATGATAGTTCAAGGGTGATGCCAAAATAGCTTGGCGCCTATGGGCGCCAAGCTATTCTGGCATCACCCTTGAACTATCATGGTCGATCTGTGTCCTGCACTGCAAAGCAGTCTTCAGAGGACAACGGCAAAATTTGGGCATTTCGTTGTTGGGGTAGAATGAGTTTTAAAGATTTGTCCATCCTGGTGACGGACGCCCTTCCATTTCGTCCCTGTCAAAATGTGTCCGTCAAGCCTGCGTATATGTGTGGGCTGGGAAGGAGGTTGGAGGGGGATGTCGGGGGTGGGGGGGAGAGAGAGAGAGAGAGAAACGGGGGAGGGAGGGGGTTGGTGGCTTTATGCGTGTGTGCACACGCGTTTATTTTGTGACATATGATGGAAAACACGTGCGCGTGCGCGCGCGTATGTTTTCCTTCATATGTCAAAATGTAAAAAGCTCAAATTCTCTTTGAATTATTTTCTCTTAGCAACGGCCCCCTCTGTACTCCCGGGCACGTGGACATCTAACAAGGAGTATCGAGTGACTCTTGCACAATCCAGCCAAGAGTACCAAGATGTGATGGCGAATTTCAAATCAACACTCAAAAGATCGGCGACGGTCCGCAAAGTATGTAAACTCATTCTGGGAGGTTTGGCAACTATTTAATCCTTTGGGTGTCGGTAGAGATTTTAGCCGCGATGATTCCTGTATCGATCATCGCGACTAAAACCGCTACCGACACACAAAGGGGTTAAACATAGGGCGAGTACAGATTTGCTAAGTAAAATCCGGCCGCAGACATGGATCGACTGTAATAGATAGTTCGTTAGTAGTATCTGATTAGCGTAGCGCCTGTTCGGTCTGTTCAGGCGGCACACGTGAGCTATCTCAAGGCTAACTATTGAACAATAACCCAACGAAGAAATAATTAAACACGCTTAGAAAAGATTGATTGATTGATTGTACATTGCTTAACGTCCCGACAGCAACAAGACTTTCTCAGGACGTGCCTGCACTGCATGTGGAAAAAAAAACTAAACAGAATATTGAATGTATTTCGCCAGCCGGTCCAATACGTTAAATAAACCTACGACATGGGGCCTAAATAAAGCTAAGACCATTTAGCAACACACATCCAATATCAAGAGCTACAGGAAGCGCAGACAGTAGGGAGAGTTTGAAAAAGGAAAATACAGGTGAATGGACCAAGGGTAGACAGAAACACATGCCCCAGAATAGAGAGGAAAACCCACCCTGTGGGGCTGACCAGGGTGACCCTGGGAACTAAAAAGTAGTTAACCCCACCCAAGTCCCCCAGGGCAGACCCGGGTGGGGGTGGGAGGGGGCTTAGAAAAGACATTTACAAACCAGTTGTGCTGTGACTGTCTTTCCTAAGCATGTTTCTTTCTCCTTTGGGTTCTTCTCTGCATTTTACCCTCTTGCCAATCGATCACCTTTTAGGCCTGGATTTTTTAACCCCTTGCCTGCCACGACACGTACATTTGTGTTTCTGAAATTTTGGTTCATTCAACGAGCAAAAGCTAACATCGTCCAAGAAACATGGACACAAATTGGTCTCAGCAAGAGGCATATATCCTCATGAGCCCCCGCAGTCGCGGGGGCTCATGAGGATATATGTCTCTTGCAGTTGGATCGTGTTCACTTTTTTCCTCGGCAGTGAAAGGATTAAACTGTTCAACCACACAGCTCTCTGTTAAAGGGGCATCGTCCGCCCGTAAAAGTGTTAGAAATCGTCCTTTTTTTCTGTATATTCATGCTGCGGGTGGTGTAATTAGAGGAAAGCCAAAAGAACTAACGAACGAATTTTGACAAAGAGACCTTTGTTTTTATTTCTACCTTACATTTGTAAGAGAAATCAAGGTGATGAAAGGGGAGTACAGTAATGATTTTTCGCTGTAAGAATAAGTGTTCTGACTTGGATTGCACGAAACAAGAAATGAAATACTATTTAGCGCTGTTCAGTCATGCATAGAATCTGTGATGATGTTGGCTGAAAAAGGCATGTGTAAAACTAAATTGACAGCGGCAAGAGGTTCATTTTGACTTGTAAAATATTTTTTTAGCCGCATTGTCTATGACCTGACGCCATGAGTAATGAATCTGGTGTAACAGGCCAGTGTCTTGTTAAACTGCTGTTTCAATCACCAACAAGAAAATTAGAATTGTTCCTTAAAAGTCAGCATTTGACGCTTCGTAGGACGATTCCGCAAATGTTGTTCCTTTGGTGTCGCCTTTTTATTCTGTATGGACTGTGATGTCTTCACCATCATAAAATGTATGGACTGTGATGTCTTCACCATCATAAAATGTATGGACTGTGATGTCTTCACCATCATAAAATGTATGGACTGTGATGTCTTCACCATCATAAAATAACCATTCTTTGGCCTTATGCCATCTTTATTCTCACTGATTTTTCCCAAAAAACAAGAACAATCACTCTCAATAATAATAATAATAATAATAATAATAATAAAGAGGATTTATAAGGCGCCTATACATGGTAAGATGCTCCAGGCGCCCTACATACGAACAAGAAAAATATTACACAAAAAGAGACAAAACCAAAGCCACATGTACAGTTACACAAAAGAACAGAAAATGACTAAATACGTGAACACTGAGAATCAAGATGGGAAAAGATGGGTTTTAAGACTGTGTTTAAAACTGGCACTGGACTCACTGTGTCTCAATGATTTAGGAAGATCATTCCAGACTGATGGACTCTGGTAAGAAAAAGATCTCTGCCCAAATCCTTTAGTCCTTACTGTAGGAATACGAAGCATTTTATTGTCAGACGAACTGCGCAATTGCCTCGAAGGGATATAACAGTGAAGGAGCTCTGAGAGACAAGTGGGTCCAGTGCCGGAAAGGGAAACATGACAAATGGACAAGACTTTGTGTTTAACTCTCTCCTTCACTGGCAACCAGTGGAGAGCGTGCAGGATGGGGGACACGTGGTCTGACTTTTTCGCTTTCATGACCAGACGTGCGGCTGAATTTTGGACTCTCTGGAGCCAATCAAATAGATACTGCGGGCATCCAGATAAGAGTGAGTTGGCATAGTCAATGCGAGACAGAACAAATGAACAAACCAGAGTTTTTGTAGCCTCTGAGGTAAGGAACTGTCTAATAGAGCTTATACGACGCATCTCCAAATAGGCTGCCCTGCAAATGTGTATCATCTGTTTATCCATGGACAAGTCATGCTCAATTGCAACACCCAGGTTCTTCATTGACTGAGAGAAGCTGACGGTCGTGTTCTCAATCATGATGTGCTGAGGCAAAGCGGTAGAAAAAGACATTTTGGGTTATGCAATGAGCATGGCTTCCGTTTTTCCTTCGTTCAGTTTGAGCTTGTTTTCTGACATCCACAACCTCACATCAAGAATGCAATGTGACACGCTCTGGATGATCTCGTTGACCTGACTCATACTACCCGACTTATAGAGCTGTGTATCATCACTGTAAGCGTGATGTGAAACAATAATCAGCAATAATACTAGACAAAGGTTGTACATACAGTAGGAAAAGCACTGGGCACTGGGACCTCAAAAGGGAGGCTGGCAGGTGCAGAGAAATGCCCATCAACAGACACAGCCTGTGATCGCTCAGTAATGTAAGAGTGGAACCAAGACAGGGCAGTGCCATCAATGCCAAAAACAAGCTGGAAACGATTAATCAGGGTAGTGTGGTCGATTGTGTCAAACGCGCTAGAAAGATCTAGTGAAGCGAGCACTGGCACCTTACCATCATCCAGAGCAAGTAACAAGTCATTCATGATTTTGAGAAGTGTTGTTTCAGTACTGTGGCAACATCTGTAGGCTAACTGAAATGGATCCACGAGATTATTCAAGGCCAGGTGATCCAAAAGTTGCGAAAGCACAGTCTTATCGATCACCTTTGACAGAAACGGTAGGCTTGAGACAGGTCTATAATTCTTAAGGTCGTTGTGATCTAATGAGGAATTTTTTCAGTAGGGGTTTCACAACAGCACTTTTATACAGTGGAGGGAAAACACCAGATGCAAGCGAAACAAGAACGATAACGCCGATATAAAAATATTGAGGGACCCTGAAAGGGTTGCACTGTACAATTCTTTTTAAAATATTGCTGCAAATAATGTCTTTCAGAATACTCGTAATTTCTTTCTGAATACTCGTAATTCAATAGTGCGCACTGTTTTGAACGACACTAATTATCCACTGGTATCCATGGCGCGTCACAAAGGTTGTTATTTTTGTTTTAAGATAACAGGTTCAGTGGATTTTTTTTTGTCCCCATTTCATCGCTAAGGTTTGCACCAATAAAAATGTGTGCGTGGCGTGGGAATAAAAACAAGATGATGATTTCTTCCCAAAGTCTACCGTATTGTTTGGTGCTCACATGCGTTTATCTTTTAGGAACATACAGGGTTGTTCATATTTTTAGGCTTATGCTGATCCTTTTCCCTCCTCTCTAAGCCAACGTCGACGCACACAAATAAAGACGGACACACGGCGCTTCCCGCCATTAGTACGCTCTGTGGGGCTCGTGTAGCGACAGGAATCCATCTCTTTCTTCTCTAACCCACCCTCTGATCCACACACACTGGCGCACAGAAATAAAGACGGACACACGGCGATTCCCGCCATTCGTAAGCTCCGTGGTCTGGCGTAGCATAGCTATTTTAAAGAAGAATAATAGCACGAGCAGCGAATTGACGTCACTTGAAGCTTCACGTCATGGCATCATTAGTCCCACGACGCTGTGTTCATAGTGACGACTGTTCATAGTGTTCATAATGACGATGAGTATCACTCATCGCAGTACTAACATTTTACTTTTCAGAGAATGAACTTTGCAATTTTCTTGCTGATTTTCACGCCTAGGGCTTACAGGTCACAATTTGACCTAATCCTACCCCATGGCCGGGACAAACAGCAGGCTTAAGTAAACACTGTTTACGAAAAATCATGCGGGTATTAATGAGAAGATATTTTTTTCGTAAAAGAAAAATTAAAGTTATGTTAGCTGTTTTACAAATGGCTCCTAAAAAGTAGTGCAGAACATTGTCTGATTTTCACACCTACTTTACAGGTCACAATGGACCTAATCGTACCCGACAGCCGAGACAAACTGTAGGCTTATGTAAATACCGTATACGAAAAATCATGCGATTATTTATTAGAAGATTGGAGGGGGGGGGGGGGATCATAAAAAAAGAGATTCAATTGTTTTTAGATTAATCCATATAATTCGTGAAATTAATCCCAAAAAGTCAAAATGTTTTTTTCTAAAATTATTTAATTATCACTCAAAAAGTTCGAGAGGTACAATGCTGGTTAACGAACTCATTGAATATCTCTCTTTTGTCTAGCTTTTCGCAAATTATCTAGTAAAAATAAGAGAAATTACGGGCTCCAGTGTGGATCAGCCGGTTTTTGTGAAACGGCCATTTTCTCGCCAGTGAGCATCTTAATCAAAAAATCGAAAAACAAAAAGGTCCCGAGATAATTCTTTTAGAGACAATATCCTAAAATTTCAAGCTTGTCCGTCCTCAAACGCGGGCTCTAGTCGCTGTCACACACACACACACACACACACACACACACGCACACACACGCACACACACACACACACACACACACACACACACACACACACACACACGGCGCTTTGGCGCCAAAAAGACTTTCTCTAGCCGGCAAGGTTTGTGTAGCTAGACGTGACGTCATTTTTATCGTGTTGCTTCAGGCTTTGCCAGAATTTCTGCGCCGCACGCCTAAAAAGTCATGTGCATGCTCCGGAATGCGCTCCCACCCAGCCCCATTTCAAAGTCTACCTATTTTTTTTAAATAAGCCTTAGACAACAATCGCGATTATCTACCAATTCTTCTTTCTTTTGTTTGTGCCGGCGTAAACTGTTGATAATCATTTAAGCCAGTTTTTGTCATCAGGTCGAGCGTATTCAAAACGAGCGTCTGTGGAAGCAGTACACTGCCCAGAAGGACCACCTGGATAAGCAGAACCCTGGGCACCAGAACGAGATGGCGCTGTGGCACGGTACACACCCATCAGCCATGGATCGCATCATACAGCATGGATTCAACAGAAGCTACTGTGGCTTGAATGGTTTGTAGCCTGCTTCTAAATCACGTTGCCGCAACACATCACAACAAGATGCGGATCAACCATGATAGTTCAAGGGTGGTGCCATACTTAGCTTGGCGTCCATAGGCGCCAAGCTATTCTGGCACCACCCCTGAACTATCAGGGTCGATCTGTCTCCTTAACTAGGACAACTCCAAAATTTGAGGGTTTCGAGTCTGGGACACAGTGGGTTAATTACACTGTTCATGACTAATTTTAGACATTATTTTAGGGGAACGCACTGACTTGACGTTCACGATCACTCGCAGGTGTTGTTTCTCTCTCGCTCTTTGAGGGGTGTTTTTAATGATTTGTTGTACAATGAACATTTTGTTTGCATAGCTTTGTAGGCCTACTTTTAGTAGAGTAGCAACGGCAAGCATGAAAAATGGTACACGTGCTAACTGCTTCTTCCGTTGACCGAAATAAAGTCAGTTTCATTTCGTTTCTTTTCGTTTCTCTCTCATCAGTCAGAAACAATTAGTAACAAACATGCAAAAGGAGAAAATGAAAAGGATCAGTCTTTCGGAAACTTCTCTCTGTCTCTCTCCCTCTCTCTATTTTTGTCTCTCTGTCTCTGTAAAGCTGGGGATTCGTATGTCACTTCCACCTTACATTTTTCTTCTCTATTAGCTTGTGTTTTTCAAGAAAATATGTTTTTTGACTGTCATCATGTAAAGTAGTAGAAAATAAATAGTGCGATTAAATAGTGATTAATCACTAGATTAGCAACGGCAAGTTCGAAAAATGGTTGTTACCACCAAAACTTTTTACCCGTTGTCAAATAAAGGATCCGAGAACGCTGAAGAAGAAGAAGAAAATAAAGGATCATCTCTCTCTCTCTCTCTCTCTCTCTCTCTCTCTCTCTCTCTCTCTCTCTCTCTCTCTCTCTCTCTCTCTCTCTCTCTCTCTCTCTCTCTCTCTCTCTCTCTCTCTCTCTCTCTCTCTCTCTCTCTCTCTCTCTCTCTCTCTCTCTCTCTCTCTCTCTCTCTCTCTCTCTCTCTCTCTCTCTCTCTCTCTCTCTCTCTCTCTCTCTCTCTCTGTGGTAAATACCACGATTCAATTCTCCTCTATTGATGCTGTACTCTCAGAGACATGTTTTAATTACAAGATGACCTTCAGCTTGTGTCGCTGTTATTATGTTGTTGTTTTTTGTTGTTTTTTTTTTCGCCTTTTATGTTTTTCGTACACTTGAATGTTCTTGACACTATGTTTGTTTGTTTGTTTTTTTAAATATTTTACTGTGTTGCTCGATGTATATTTATGGTATGGTATGGTATGGTATGGTATGGTATGGTATGGTATGGTATGGTACGGTGTCTCCAAGGCGCACATATCCATCTAATTAAAGATGTTCAAGGCGCCGCCGTAGGGATGGAAGCTGCAGCTTTGAAAGCCTGCTGCTACTAAGCGCTACTTCATGTGCAAACCTCCACCCGGCCCGCCATTAACTTCAGTGCATGTGAAATATTTCTGTTTCCATTTCACCGGCCCTACCGGGCCTTCTCTTTTCGATTAATGATAATGGGATTTTTAACGTGCACACTTGATGATATATGCGTGCTGTGCACACGGAGGCGAGACAGGCAACCGTAAGCCGATTCTGTACGTAAATGTGACTCGATGGGAATGAGAAAAGTCCACATCCCATTTATGTGTGTAGAGTAGCAGGACAGTTTGTAAGAGAGGCTCGAATGCCTAAAACTTTATCCTGAATAAAACCGTTTCATCATCATCATCTCTCTCCTTCCCTTCTTCCCTCTCTCAAATGATTATCAACATGTTTCTGTTTTCAGCCACACTTCATGGACAGGGTGTGTATTTCGCTGTCAACTCTGATTACTCGGCGGAAGACCAGTACAGCAAGCCTGATGCCTCTGGTCAGAAGCACATGTTCCAGTGTAAGGTGCTGGTTGGGCATGCAGTGAAAGGGGCTTCCAGCATGAGGTACCTGCCAGACAGGATTTCTGGAATTCCCTACGATTCTGCCACGGATAATGTAGCGTCTCCACTGATGTACATCGTTTTCAACGACAGTCAGGCTTACCCGAAGTACCTCATTACCTTTGTGAAATAATAACTGACCCAACAGCATTATAAAAAAAAACGTTATACGTTGACGGCTTAACCCTTTAAATGCCAGAACTAAATGACTTCCATTCCAAGTCATTTTTTTCTGGGAGTCAAAGAGATAACGTCTTTTGTCCACCACGAAGGTGATTTCGAAGAGCGGGCACCGAAATAGGGTCTGAACAAAATTTGACCCCAGCTGAATTCGAACTCGGGACCGTTCGCTCAAGAGTCGAACCCTAGAGCAATAGAGCATACACGGCGTATCGCATTTCACAATGGTAGTTCTTTTTACGGCTGGTTTGCGCAGAACGTGTTTCCGAAATTTTCAAGTTGTTAAATATGATTTCCAGAAATCAGAAATAGGTCATAACTGCACGTGTTTGACGAAATCAGTGATGGATTAAAAGCCCGGACAATACGGGCGATTAATCGCCTGTATAAGTTAATGCACTGTTTTCGTCGAAACACGTGTACTTTTGACATCGCAGCCTGTTTGGCCGGGCTCAGAGGCCCACTACCGCCGTAACTGTTCAAAGCTGATACACTTCTGTAACACTGAGAGGGTTACGAAACGCTACACACAGGTCTAGCTATGGTTCATTTGGACACAGGACAATCCGGCAGTCAGTTCAGCACATGTCGTGTTCATATCAAGTATCAAGTAACAATGACTCCACTCCCGTTCTAGAAATACAACGCTGTCAGTGCGAGAACCAGTAAAAATAGACTGACACGCTAACGGCAGCGCAGAATAAATAAGTGCGATTACGTGCTTTTGCCGCCTGCATGTCCAAACTGCTGTTAAAGTTCATTAGTGTGTCGACAAGGTATAACAAAACACACATGGTGCTGTAATGTGTTTTCAGATTTTTGCCGCGTAATGGTACTTTAATTCACTGTTTTCGTCGAAACTCACGTGCACTGTTGACCGGGCCTACTTCTGATTTCCGAATATCCGGCGTCTATTCAACAACCTCAGCCGTCCAAGTACGTAGGTAGATGACAAGGTAGTGTTAGCCGCAGCAAGAGGCATAGATCCTCGTGAGCCCCCGCGGCTGCAGGAGCTCATGAGGATCTATGTCTCTTGCAGTTGGATCCTGCTGGCGCAATTCACGGTACTGGCAGCGAAAACTGACCCGCCGAAATTGAGAAGTAAAATATTTGTTCACTTGAATATACTCATAACTCGTAAAATATACCACAGTATTAATTTTTCATCACTACAAATTAACCCGTACAATACCAGCAGGCTGACACAGACTGTGTCTCTGCAATATTCGAAGTTAATTCATCACCAACTATATGAGTTCAAAATGATGTCGGCCAGAGGCATAGATCCTCATGAGCCCCCGCAACTGCGGGGGCTCATGAGGATCTATACCTCTTGCAGTTGAGAGGTGCTCACGTTTTCTTGGCACTACGAACGGGTTAAACTTTGATCTCTTCTTGTCCTTAACTCCTATACTATAAGATGTTTGTGAAGTCTCACACCGGCTATCGCTGAGTTGGTATACCTCGCCCTGTACGGCCTAGGTTAAATGCACTAGAGGCGCCATTGCTGCAATTTTCGCACTTGTCGGGTCGGTTGGACTGGTCCTGTGCACGAGAACTGCGTGCTCATGTAGGCTTGAACACCGGCTAGTAGTGTGGTCTCGTACGTTCTATATTTATAGCTGGGCGCCACGCTATTTGTCAACTGCAACATGTATTGTGTGGAATTCTGACACACGACAAAGAGATGTGTATCGACCATTATAGTTATAGTAGTAGTGCTAGCCTATGTAATTCTTTCTCCGACTGAGATTGCTCATTTACAAGTCAGTGCAGAGAACACACGCTCCGCCCAGTAAGCCGATCTAGTGCACAGGACCGATCCGAGCGACTGGACAAGTGCCACTAAATCGCAGTAATGGCGCCGCAAGGCACAGGGAGAGGTATACTGCTAACTCGAGCCACATTATCCCTATCAAATTTCTTCTAAACTATACACGCAAAAGAACACTAGTGAGATGACAAGTTTATTGAAGATGAAAATAAGTAAATTTTGTTCAGTTAAATCTAGGGTCTGCTGTAAATCTCCATGCTAGCCACATTGTAAACATGACTGAAAACTCCGCAACCACCTAATAATTTTTTCTCCAAATATACATTAACCCGTTCAGCCCTGACGCACTACAGCAGATGGGTCGACCATGATAATTCAAGGGTAGTGTCAGATTAGCTTGGCGCCTGTCGGCGCCAAGCTAATCTGGCACTGCCCTTGAATTATCATGGTTGATCCATCTCCTGCAACTGGTGCATAGTCTTTAATGACGCCTCCAAAATTTGGGGCAATACGGCCGTTGGGCTAAATGAGTTAAAGCTGAGGTGCAATGAGAAAAACCCGCCCAGCGCGTGTTTTAAAAAGACTCTACAGGACCCAGCTTGGGCCCTGCCCCTAAGTGGGTCAAATCGGTTCGTAACTCAGTTGACAGAGTTGGCAACTGCGTATCCCGAGCTTGCAAAACTCTCGGAAAACGACAGACCACTTCCTGTTGCACGGAAATCATCGCGATTAGCAGATCGGACAACAGCAGACGATTCTGTGACACCGTTTGAAAGTGACCGACATCCACGGATTTTACGCGCTGGGGACTATGATGGCAGAATGTACGGCTGTACATGCTGTAAGTATGACTCCTGACACTTTGTAGTTGTGAACGAATTTTTTCAACACGTACATCCAGTCCAATATAGGCTAATATAAATAAATAAAGAAGCATTGTGATGTACAGCCAACACAGTAAATTGGATGTGGGAGAGAGAGACGAGTGAGTGAGAGAGAGAGAGAGAGAGAGAGAGAGAGAGAGAGAGAGAGAGAGAGAGAGAGAGAGAGAGAGAGATTATAACAACAAACACAAAACGACAAATAACCCCTCCTTCCTCACCCTTCAGATATCAAAATAAAGCTTCAGGCTGTACTGTGTAACTTACGGATAGCTCGGCCTGGTCCATATCCAGTGTGCGTCCAGGCAAGACACAAATGGCCTGCTCTGTCCGTCGGGTGGTCGAGTGTCGTCTGCTACTGTTGATATCAGTAAAAATATCGCTGTTTAGATCAGTGATCGCGGTGCCCACTCCGCGCTGCATACAGGAAGTGGCCTGTCTTTTTCACGGGAGTTTTGCCAGCACGACAAACGCAGTTGAAAACTCAGTCAACTGTGTTGCCAACCGGTTTGCCGAAGTTAGCCGAACGTTCACGAAGACAGGGCCCTCGCTGGGTCCTGCAAAGTTTTTTTAAAACACGTGCGGGGCGGAGTTTTTTGACTGTTCCTCAGCTTTAATGGAAAGTGTGCATCACTTTGATTACAAATGGAGAGATTCAACAATTTTTTTAAAAAATATATATCCTTTCAGCTGATTTAGTTTTTCAAAGAACAAGAATCCTGCTTGTTCATTTATCCTCGGTAGTGAATGGGTTAAACTGTTGTCGGATGACTGTGTCGGTTGTGACATTATTTCATGATTAATGACAGAGAAAAGAAACGCAAACTATATAAAAAGTGTTTGTAATACATGTATCGGTTCGGTGCACATTGGTTAAAAAGTGCTTGAACGATCAGGACTCAGTAGTCAGTACTGTCATTTGAGCGGAAAAAAATCAAAAAGCAGATGAGTACAGGCATTTAGTATGCGATGCAACTGTTAGAGCCAGTGCAAATCTCATGCATATTATGTCCGCATTACAGATAGAAGTAACAGTAAACACTACTAGACCTTTTTACCCCTAGTTGTGCATAGTGTAGCCGGCCCTGGTTGGCCACGTGTACAATTTAACCCTTTTCATCAGTCCTGAAACACAAATTACTTGAAATAAGGTAGACTATGACAGTTGAAGGGTGGTGCCAGAATAGCATGGCTCCTGAGGCGCCAAGCTATTCTTGCACCACTCTTGAACTAAAATGGTTGATCTATCTCCTAATCTGTAATGCAGCCTTCATATGACAATAAGCACTTTTTTTCTCAGTTTTAGGATGTTTTCTAATGGGTTAAGCCTAATGATCTTCGAACAGGGTCTGTGAGACTGTAATTCACTTTACGTTATTGCAGCAAACCTCCCACTACCGGTTTCCCCGTGTTGTAAATATGTTGCTATGCCTTAGGTAGTGCAGGAAAAAATAATGTCACACACAGAGAATATTTTGGTGCTTTCTTACTTTAAAAATAAAAAATAAAAAATGAAAATAAATAAATTAAAAATGAAAAAATAATTTACTAAAATTCACTGCATCCATTTTCATGACTTCTACACAGCTAGGGAAGGAAAGGGGTGAAAAGGGAACCATAACAAAGTCAGTCTTAACAGAACTTTATTTCTTCACATATTACTCGTGAATTGATTGTGATATTGTGATTACTGTGGATTCATTGTAAAGAGCATTTATACAGATGTTTCGTATTAACCCCTATACTGCCTGGAGTAGGTCGCTTTATGTTAGCCCATTATTGGAGGACATACAAAGAACATTTACCCGCTATTAACTGGCGCAGGTTGCTTTAAAGATGTGTGCTTTATACTTTAAAGATGTGTGTGTGTGTGTGCGCGCTTTAAAGATGTGGTGTATGCTTTAAAGATGTGTGTGTGTGCGCTTTAAAGATGTGGTGTATGCTTTAAAGTGGTGTGTGTATGCTTTGAAGATGAGGGAGTGTGTGTGTGAGCTTTAAAGATGTGTGTGTGTGTGCAACCCATTTAACCCCACAGGCTCATTTCCAACATCTTGGAGGCGTCACCTAAAGACTATGAGCCAGCCAGCAGGAGATGGATTGACCATGATAATTCAAGGACAGTGCCGAATGAGCTTGGCGCCTATAGGCGCCAAGCTCATCCGGCACTACCCTTGAATTATCATGGTCAATCCATCAACTGCTGCAGGACATTGGGGCTAAAAGACGTGTGTGTGTGCTGGAAAATTGGTGTCTTTGCAATATTGTTCCTTTTGTGCTGCAATGTTGTGTGAATTGTGTGTAACCTATCAGCTGAATATCATCTTAGTCACTTGTAAAGCGCTTGAAGCTCTTTGGAGATTAGGCACTAGAGTAAGTTTTTCTTCACGATTATATTATTATTATCATGCAACAATTGTTCTGCACCCCTCAGTAAACAAAAGGTCCTTGAGCCGACCTGAGCCGTAGTTGGCCAGCACACTGCTGCACATGCCCAAGCCCATGAAGGCCGACGGTCAAAGGGCACATTGCCAATTCGGAAATTACATTGTTGCCGCTTGGCACTTTTTTTGTTACGGCAAGATAGAACTTTATTGCCATGTCTAAAAATACATTAGGAAATCGTCTCGGTGCTGCGCAACTTAAAATGAAGAACATAAAACACATCAAAATATAATTAAGCTACTCACATGCATACACACACCCGCGTACATTAATAACTATTGTGGTCTAAACGTGAAGGCAATAAACACGATTCACAGTGACACAAATCACAGAAGACATATCGCAACATAAAACACGATATGATAGAGACATACAATCACACACACAGTGTTACAAACCACTATCTTAACATAATTATGATAAACCACACACACACAAAATAATTTTCCACCAATGTATTTTATGTCTTCAGAATGGAACCAAATTTGAAATGACACAAACTGTAGAATACAACAAATGTTTAAAAATTCATCTCAATCGGAACTTGATCTCTCTCATTCAAGGACCTTAACCCCCTTCTACATGCAGCCACCAGTACTTATTACAAGATTGGTGGCTGCATGCACAACTGGGTTAACTCTCTGGCTGTCCACAGCGGTTTTATGTTGTGACAAAAACCAGCAACAGCCAAAAGATTAATGGGTATAAACGTAGTTGCACAAATCAAGATGGCACAAATCAGCATGCCAGATTAAATCATTTGAGACGTGCCGAGCCCAGATACGCGAATAAAGCCGCGTATCCGGGCATGGCACGTCTCGAATGAGTTCATCCCCTTGCGCATACAGCACTGGTGGCTGCATGCGCTAGGAGTGTTTTTAATCTCACAAGTAGATCTACATGCATATCTGTATGCACACTCCCTCCGTCTTTTCTCTCACACACACACACACAAATATATACACATTTCTTTTAATTCGCACAAATTTAAAAACACACCCTACAGTTGCCAGTAACAACTATCACGCCCATCACCCACACCAAAAAGGATTTACAGTCTGCATAATATATACGAGCATTTCATCTTAAAACATCAAATGAACATGAAGTTGTTGTTTTTTTGTAAACAAACATGAAGTTAGAAACAATAACTGAAACATGGTTCACAGTCTGAAACATGGTTCAGTCTGAAGCATGCACACCACAATCAAGAACGGCAATGCCCTCATGGCTCATGTGCATGACCAATTTGCATAATTTCTCTGACCTTCTGCAAGTGTAACCCTGATTTTTAAAATACGTCCAAATTGCTTGAAAACTCCAAAGTTTTGTCAACAAGTTTGTTATCTGTGGCTTGAATACTTTGTGGGAAAATTATGGCATTAACGTTTACCACATGACAAATGGACGGACAGACGATGGACGTCTTAGTATGAAGACTCACTGTTGCTATCACACTTGAATGAAAAATTATACACCGACAACAAAAATGCGACATTTTTGCAATCATCGGAAACACTTTAGCTTTTCCGATGTTTCCAAAAATGTCACCTATTTTTTTGGTTGCTCGTGAGTAAACTAAAGGAATTTATACTCAAAATCTTGACATAAACAAAGATGTTGTGTGCAGACTGCATGGTTGAAGCATGTGTGTGCTGTTCTTAGATTCTGGACCTCATGGCTTGCAACTTAATGTTTCCTGTCTATCAATTAAACTCAAGCCCCTCTCTACTGATTCTGAACATGTCAAACTGACTTTCATGAACACTAACTGAACTACAGAACACTGCTCGTGAACTAACAACATCGACTTTCAGTGAAATAAAGTCTTACTGAACACACAGTTTGCATTCACTATGTGTGCAAGTACACATGTATTGTTGCACAAACATTCAGTTACGCTTCTACAACGTGCATACAACGAATCACTCAGATCATTATCACAAATGAATTTGAAACAGACAGCTTAATTTATTGTCATCCACATCAACACACATTCCTGGTCAAGACAACAACAACCGAAACAAAAAGTACAACAGCGGTGTCAAAACTTCACCTTATGGGTAGCGGTTTTTGTCGCGATGATTCCAGACAAAATCCGCTACCAAGATCCAAAGGTTAGCTTAACCGGCTCCGACATTCTACAGCACAAAATGGATCGACCCAGTAGTTCAAGGGTAGTGCACAATTAGCTTGATGCCTGAACAGGTGCCAAGCCATCAGGCTACACCCTTGCACTATCATCTCTGTTATAAAGTACACTGTCCCCTCAAAAAGATGCATCCAAGAAAAGAGTCCCCATCCGCATTTCAAAGTGTCATCATCGTTCAGAGCTAATTGTAGATTGATCCCATACTGAACTGTTCAAAGTTACAAGCTTACAAAATACAAATTCAGCATATTAACTCGTTCAGCCTGGCGCACGCATTTCCCAAATTTTGGAGGCATCATCTAACAACTATGCACCAGTTGCAGAGATGGATCGACCATGATAATTCAAGGGCAGTGCCAGATTGGCCTGGCACCGACTAGCGCCAAGCTAATCTGGCACTACCCTTGAATTATCATGGTCGACCCATCTCCTGTTGTTGGGCGTCAGGGTTGAATGGGTTATGAGCAGAGATTCGAGCAATCTTCAATCCAGGCCATAAAGGTGACTGCCAAGTGTGTAAAATGCAGAGAAGAACAGAGAAAGAAACGTGCTTACAATAGACAGTTACAACACAATTTATTAATATTTCGGGTAAATACCATTCTTCAAAATAAGCAAGTATAGACATCAGTCGCTACTTATCGAAGAAGGAATGTGGCAACATTCCTTCTTCGATAAGATAAGTAACAACTGATCTCTATACTTGTTTGTTTGCCTATTTCGAAGAAGGGTATTTACCCAAAATATTAATAAATTGTGCTGTAAGTGTAACTGTCTTTTCTAAGCATGTTTCTTTCTCCATTGGGATCTTCCAGCAATCTCCCGACAGAGATGCTGATTATTTGAATTTGAAATCAATGGATATGACGCATGCAAGCTTTACATCAAGAGCACTTTCATAAATGAATGTGCTTCTTTGGCACTGTATGAAAAGTTACAAATGCATGAATGCCAGCAATACTTCCTTACGACACTAACATAGATCTAAAGTTTTTTTACATGCATTATGAGGCCAGATTTGCACAATAACTCAGTTTGAAACCAGGTTGGTGCATTTATAATTGGTCCAACTTGGGTTGGACTCAAATAGAGTTGAACCCTGCCCCGAATCGGGGTTCAATCTAAATTGCATTCCATTCCACTTCATTATTGTGCATATTTGCAAGAAACTGGATATGACATCATCTGACAGGAATTTCAGCACAATTTTTTTCATAGCCATGCAGTCCATTGCATCAACAGTGTATAAATCTAGCGTACAGTGAAAGCGAGTTAATCATGTCAGATGATGAGACACGACTGCTGATACACATTTATCACCAGATCACTTTCAAACGGTGAGCGCCATTATGCATTCCTAAAATGCTTTGTCAAGGTCACATGGTCTGGTCAACCCTGGTGCCAAACGATGCAAGTGGAAATGCATCAACCTGAATTCAATGCGGGCTGCATATGCATAAATGGCCTCAATAAGTCCCCCACACACTAATCTGAATGCATGTAGCCTGAAGACCAGGACATACAATGATAGTTCAAGGGTACTGCCAAGCTTATCAGGCAGTACCCTTGAACTCAAGGTTGCCCTGTCTCTAAATCCCCTATACACTTACAAGGACATCTCCCTTTTTGCTAGAAATTCAAGAAACTCAAAAATCAACTCCAAGGCTGAAGGACTTTACCAAAGAATAATACACTTTATGGGACGTTTCTCAAACACATGTGCGAAACTGCACTAGATCTAGAAACCATACCACAGGCTGCAAAGAGGGATCACTTGGATGGTTTCTTGCTACTGGAGTTGACTTTCTTCCCCTTGACTATCTTTGACCTGTATTTTATGGATCCTGCCTTCTTGGACTGTGGACAGAAAACAGTGGGCACATTCAGTTACAGGCATCAGTGCTGTCGTTTATGACTTGGGGTCAATTATTTTCCGTGTTATCATTTTGTATAATGCAGAGAACATGACAAAGGGATTCAGGAAACTTTCTCTGATAAATAATCACAAATGCACTGAGAAAACAAAATCCAGTTTGGAGTCTGCAACGTTCATAGTCTAATTGCAAATCACGCTGTTACAGTTTTACATGGGACAACAGACAATACAGGATGGCTCTGCACATAAGCAATATTATTACAGCAATGTGAATACCAAAAATTAAATAATTTGGACATATATGCACCATTATACCTAAAGCTTTCAGTTTCCAAAAGTACACAACACACACTGCAAACTGAAACAGGGATAAACAAAACAACTCAACACTTCACAAGAAAGCAAAAGCACTCACCTTTTTAGATTTTCTTTTGGGTCTTTTGATTGGCTTTAGCGGGTCTGCGACTGTTTCCCGATTGGTCAGATCCTTGACGCGATAGATGCGCACCAGCCAGTGCTCTGTGGTGTAGGCCTCCTCTAAATGAGTCAGGTCAAAATTCTTGTTTCCAATCTCCACCCCTCGTGTTCTGTCAAACCCTGCTGGCGAGCGGAAATCAAGCTGCAACAAACAGAAATATTGCTCACTTTGCAACGCCATTTGGGTACCGATGATACCACTCTGCAGAAAAGATGCTTAACTTGTATACATATATAAGAATGTACAATTTAAATCCTAGCCACCAGCGCAAACGCGTACTGTATGTTGTGCTATGCTTTTGTGTTGGTGGCTAGGATTAAAACTTTACATCTTTACTTAACATCCGGACCTGACCTTTTAAATCGTAAATGATATGGTACGACAAAGCTGGAAAGCTAAGACAATCTGAATACCAGCCAACTGCAAGAGGTATAGATCCTCATGAGCCCCCGCAGTTGCGGGGGCTCATGAAGATCTATGCCTCTTGCTGAAACCACTTTGAATCCATGTTCCTGGGAAAGCTTGCAAATTTTAGTGTTTAATTAACAAAGAACGCAGAAACACAATCTGCGTCAATGGATTGATTGATTGATGGTACATTGCTTAACGTCCCGACAGCAACAAGGCTTTCTCAGGACGTGCCTGCACTGCTTGTGAAAAAAAACAACCCAACTAAACAGAACATTGAATGTATGTCGCCAGCCGGTCAAATACATTAAATAAACCTAACACATGGGGCCTAAATAAAGCTAAGACCATTTAGCAACACACATCCAATATCAAGAGCTACAGGCAGTGCAGACAGTAGGGAGAGTTTTAAAAAGGCAAATACAGGTGAATGGACAAAGGGTAGACAGAAAAACATGCCCCAGAATAGAGAGAAAAACCCACCCTGTGGGGCTGACCAGGGTGACCCTGGGAACTAAAAAATACCTAACAGGGCTAAGTGTCTGGCAAATACCTGCGTCCCTTCATGGAAAGATGTCAACAGAAAAGGCCAAGTATAAAAGACTCACCTGCAGCTGGCCAAAGCGATAATAGGAGAGCTTGTACATCAGACAGTTGAGCAGCGTGTTGGAGCCGGAGGAGTCCACGCGGAACTCTCCCTGGGGCGTGAAATAATCTGACTCCTGCAGACAAAACAATTAACGGAGTTCCTCAATTTTTTTTGTACCTTTGTCTACCTTCATCATGAGCACTGTTCTAGGAGCTTGAGCAAAGATATCAATGATCAGTAATGATCAGTAACAACACTCATATTCCTAAGCATGAGCCCCTGCAGTTACGAAGGCTCAAGAGGACCTATGTCTCTTGCTGACACCACTTTGAATCCAGTGCACTGAACAGCTCAGGCTGTTTGCCAGTGAGTGAATGACTGAACGAAGTTTTTAAAAATCAAATCTGTCTGGCACTGACAGATAAAGCTGAACTCTACTTGGGTCCTAGACAATCTAGACAAAAAATATCTTTCCTTTTTTTAACACTGGTGTATGAAATAGTTAAGTTGGTATACAAGACTCTGAATACTGATAGATTTCAGCCTTTCAGCCTCTTTCACCCATGCACAATAAAGGCATATAACTCACTCTGATATCCTTGGGGTGCTCTCCCTCTGCTATCCTCACCATCCACAAGAATTTGTTGATGTCATCACCCGAGTAACCGATGACCCCACCAAAAATGACGAGGACATAATCCACATCCAACATCCGCATAATCTCATATGCGGCAGATTCATTGGAGGACATTGCTTTGCCAACCTGTTTAACAAAAAGCATGAATGAAATTGTACAAAATAGAAATCAACCATCTGCGGTATATGCAACAAGAAGTGGACCCATGCGAGGTAAATTCAATAACGGCTATCAGTGTTGAAGTTTTGTAATCAGTGAGTTCATCTCCCACAGTTGTAGTCACTCCTTCCTTCACTGCAGAAACATTGTGAGCAACACCCAACTGCAAGACTGAAGAGGCACAAATCCTCATGCGCCCCTGCAAATGTGGGGGGTCATGAGGATCTGTGCCTCTTGCTGAACCAACTTCATATCCAGGCTCCTTGGACAGATAAGGTTCTTTGGCGCTGAACTAACTTATGGAACACAATCTGTGGCCAACAGCTGGGCGGGGATTATTTAAATCTGAGATCATCTTGAATTTCCTCTTAGCATCAGATTTTGTAATTCCATAGTGCAGGCCATCTGGCTCTGAAAATCAAACAAAAAAATAAGCGCCTTATGTGTGCTTGTCCAGTATTTTGGACGTATGCGAGTTCTAAAATTACAGACCAGCACACACATGATGCCCAGTGTTTGCCTTAACCCTCTTCTGCATGCAAGTGCATGTGCCAGGCGGCTCTTGAAAATATCACCAAAGGGAATCAACTCCGTAATTTTGAATGGGTGACATTTTTAAAAAAATTTTAAAAAATATTTAGACAAATCTTGAGAAAGAGCAATTATTTTTTCTAAAGTGTTAAATCAATAAAGATATAAAATAAACATTTGTGGAGCTGTAAAATGCGTAAGGAAATAAAGGTGAAAAATCTAAAGTTGAATGAACTGCAGTTTACGTACTGTGAATCTCAGTTGCTGATGATCACAAGCTTTATCCTCAAACGATGATGTTGACTAAAAAAAAACGATCCCCAAGTCATCCCATTCCAAATCTAAGTCAGATTCTTCCCCTCTTCCACCAAGTCTTGCTCTGTAAATCCCTCAAAATCTTCATAGGCACTGCTTTCTCCCACCAATGATCACCACAGTTCGAGGCCAGCCATTCTTACTGACACTCGATTCACACTTGAAACTTCAAAAATTTGTTGCTCCGTAAGGAAACGTCCAAAATGCACATGGCGTGTATTGACAGGAAGTGGAAAGAATCTCGAAAATGAGGCTTGTGGTCTCGCGAGATTTCTATTACCATGGTAAACATGGCAGCCTCCACAGTATACACGTGGTTCAGCGGGCGTTACCGGGCGTTCTATGCACAAACGCTGTGTGTTTTCAGCGGGCGCTGGTGGGCGCTCTATGCAGAAGAGGGTTAATCCATTTAGCCCCAAATCCCTACAGCAGGAGATGGATCAACAATAATTCAAGGGTAGTGCCAGATGAGCTTGGTGCCTACACCATGATAATTCAAGGGTAGTGCCAGATGAGCATGGCGCCTGAAGGCGCCAAGCTCATCTGGCACTACCCTTGAATTATCATGGTCCATCCATCTCCTGCAACTGGTACATATTCGTTAGGCAACACATCCAAAATTTGAGAAATGGGACCTTGGGGCTAAAAGGGCTAACTGGCAATCCTTTTTTTCTGAGTTTTAAAGGGCAAGCAAGTTTTTGAAGGCAAGTAACAGCTGGTAGACAATACCGATTCGAAAAGAAAAATACCGATTGCGAAGGCAAGAGATACTGAAAATAGTTAAGGAATACCAGGATTTACAATGAGCTGATCTGATTTTGCCAATTTGACTGCAGACGTTATTTTGGCAAGGTGCTACTGAGAGAAGATACCATTTGTTGAAAACCTTAGTGTGGACACTAAGTACAGTAGAAATTGCCTTGACAAGCCACCAGAGAAGTTCTGAAGGGCAAAAAGTGCCAACTGCCATTAAATACCATCATTTAGGTGGCTACAGCCACCTTAATGATGGTCTTTGACGACAGGTGATTTCTCATATGGACCGTCCTTCGAAACAGGTTCTGCTGTTCTAGCTGTTCGAAGTGCAGAGATTCCATCTTGACAGTGAACACAGAGACACAGACTGAGTATTTTAATTATGGAGGAGAAATGGCACTCACCAATGCTATGTGACTGTTATTCCATGTATTATTGTCGACTAACGTCGTCCGATTGCCCATACCCGCTATCTGGTATCCGTAATCCCACCACGACATCACTCGAGCCTTGTCGTCTGTGTTCTGACGCAGCCAATAGTACGCTTCTCGGAAGTCATCCAATATCGTCCTTGTGCTTATAGCAAAGGAAATGCATGTGAATTAGTTTATTGGAACATTTGCCCGTTTAAAAGGCAGGGCAACCACAAAAATTATGACAATCCTGATCATGAAATTCCCTTGCGCACCAAGTGTTGTCTCAACCCTTTCTTGTTGATAGTGTTTTTAAGTCACAATGATTCTTGCAGGAATCATTGCAACAACAAGAAAGGCAAAGCCCTTATGGCTCACATGTATGACCTGATCCACACAAGTGTGAGAATAAGTAAAGGGATGGCTTATGCACCAACAAAATCCATGTTTTCTCAAAATTTAATCAGTTTTCACGCATGTGTCAAATCTCCGTGACCCTTGATCTTTGCAATGAGTTGACTAAATTAGTATACATAGCAAGGTCTTAACATCAGCTACCTATGTGCCAAATTTGATTGAAAAGTTTGCAAAAATGTTGACAATAACTAAAATTCTATCAAAAATTGGCATTTTATACACAGTTGTTGACCTCTTGTGACCCTTGACCTTTTCGAAGGGGTCATTAAAATTAGTATGCATAGATAATTCTTACTATCAGGTATTTCTGTACCAAGTTCAGGTTTGAAGTTGTGAATAGTATATGAGAAAAAACATCTTTTGTCAAAATATCGCTATTTTGGACCGATTTCCTGAGCACGTGACCCTTGACCTTTCTGAGGGGTCGTCCAAATTAGTATGCATAGATAGGTCTTACCATCAGGTATCTCTGTACCAAGTTTGGGTTTTAAGTTGTGAATAGTAACTATTTGAGAAAAATTAATTTTTCTCTAAAATGTATTTTTTCGAAAAATACTTACCGATGACATGACTAACTGGAAATAGTCTACTTGCTTACCAATTTTAGCCTAAGACCCAAAGGGTCCCCCCAGGAGGCTCTCGGGGATCCCTGACAGGGACGAGAGAGCTTTCGGGGATCCCTAACAGGGACGAGAGTAGCCTCCCCTGCCCATCCGGTCAGGCGCCAGGTGGTGTCTCCTTTAGCCAGTTGTCTACGGAGTTACCAGCGGCAAGCGGGGAGGAAGGAGGGACCTCCGAGTCATGTCATCGGTAAGTATTTTTCGAAAAAATACATTTTAGAGAAAAATTAATTTGTTTCCTCAAAACACATTACCGATGACATGACTAACTGGAAGAATGGCAAAGAGGAGGAGGGTGCCGCACAATCCCTTTTAGAAACCTCTTCAGGGACGAAGACGGCCCGTCACTCCTGATCACCCACTCCCGACAATTTTAGCGAAGTGCCGCCTAAGCGCCGAGGGCGCCTGGAGGGAGTGTTGCGCCGCAGAAGCCGCCCACCAGCATAAGGTTGTCGCGCTGGAACGTCAGGGCGTGAAGGTAGAAGCGGGCGACGGTAGATTCGGCCCCCTACCCCACTACAGCCAAGTCCTTCACCGCACAGGTGCGGACGCAGGCGAGACTTACGGCCAAGGCGCGAACTTCAAGGCGCGGACCGTGAGTGTCTCAGCTCCCTGTGGGAAAAGGTCGCGAAGGCGGACCGTAATACCCAGCGGAGCGAGGAGGAGGACGTTGGGCTGAGAAGTCGGATCTGCCAGAGGCAAGGGACGGGTCCGTGCCCTCCCCACGGACTTGGAGCGACGCAGGTAGCACGAAGAGTCCGCACCGGATCTAGCTGCGGAATCTCCCGAGGAGCCGGGCCGAGTAAGCGGACGAGTGGCGAAGACCTGAGGCGCCGTGAAGGGAGACCTAGTCTGAGCGAGAAGGAAGGATCCGGGAGTAGCTGAACGTGGCCATCACCCGGAACTGGAGGCAGGCGGGGCGAGACGAGCGCGTGGAGCTCGCTGCCGCGGGGCACCGTGGCGAGGACCATCAGGAAGCCGGTTCCGAGTCACGTCCTCGAAGCGGTCCAGCGGAGCGGGTCAAAGGTCCAAGGCGGCCAGGGGAGGACCAGGGAGGTCCCAGCGGGACAAGGGAGCGAGAGACCAGACGCTGCACGCCGAACATGCCAAGGTCGGGCAGGTCCGAACAGGCACTGGGACGAGACGGCCGAGGTGACGGTAGGCGTCGGCGATCATGAGATGTAGCTGCGGAACCAGAGAAGCCACCGTGGTCTGGACGAGCCAGAGCAGAAGACCGCGAACTGCGGAGTCGTCGGGCCGACGGAAGAGAGGCGGCGAACAGGGCACCAGGCATGAAGCACGCCACTTCCCTTGTAGACACGTCTGGTAGAAGGTCTGGGAGAAGGTCTGTGGGGTGCAGCGATAGCGTCCGCTGCCGCACTCGAAGAGCTTCCAGCGGAGAGGGCTCGCCGCGCAAACGCCAGGCGAGGAGGAGAAGTCGCTCGGGGGGGGGGGGGGGGGGGGGGGGTGGAAGAGCGGCTGGTGGTGCTGCTCGAGCATCGTGCGCGGGGAGAAGAGGAGGTCGGTAGTCCAAGATCCGGTCCAGGAGAGCGGGCCACCAGCAGAAGGACTGCGTTGCATCCCCGGAGCTGAGCAGGACTTGGGGACCAGCACCGCCGGAGGGTAGGCGTAAGCGACCAGTCCGTCCGAAGGGAACGAAGCGCGACGATGCCCAGTCCAGAGGGTCGGGAACGGGGAGACGAAGAGGGGAAGCAGGAGGTACCACCCAGTGGCGAAGAGATCGAAGGGGGAGTCTCCCAGCGAGCGGAGAACCGGCGAAGGATGTCCCAGCGTAGGGCCCAATCCGTGTGAAGAAGCTGACCCCGACGCCAGAGTTAGTCCGCCAGGGCGAACAGGTGACCTGGACTGAGACGGGCTGGGAGGGAGAAGTCGCGGTCCCCGAACCAGCGAAGGAGGCGATAGAGGAGGAGCATAGGACTGGAGGGTGGGTTCCACATTGCTTCTGGAGGCAAGCCACGCCTGTGGAGTTGTCGGAGAGGACGAAGAGGACCTGTGTCCGAAGACCGGCAGCCAAGCGCAGAGGGCCTGCCAACCTGCAACAAGTCCCAGCGGGTTGATGTGCCGTGAAGCCCAGTTCACGGACCGGCGGTCGGTCGTCGAGCGAAAACTCGGAAGAAGGTGAGCGCCCCAACCGGCGAGACCGGCATCGACGCAGAGAGACGGGCAGTGGCGAGGTCAGGGAATCCCGGAGCCGAGCCAAGAAGGTCCGTTAAGGTGAAGCAGAAGGGCCGCAGCACAGGAGAGATTGGCACCCGGGTAGAGAGAACGCCGGAGAAGGTTTCCAGGAGTGGAGGACAGAAGACGCACCAAGGTGCGGTAGGTCACCAATTCCATCCCCAGGTGAACAAGTGGCGAGAGGGCGTGGGGTCGGACTGTCGGTGCTGACCAGGGCGACCAGGCGAGCAACCGGAGGAGGAGCGCATCCCAGCCCTACGAAGAGGGTCCACTGACTGAAACCGCAGAAGCAGGTCGTCCAAGGAGGAGAACGGCTGGCGGAAGACTGAAAGGCTCAGGCAACGAAGGCATCCACTATCCACACAAGGACCCAGGACCGAGGGAGAGACCACACCGGAGAGGCCGAACTGGAGCGGTCCCGTCGACGGCAGGCGACGACAAGGCGGGGGCGGGAGGCAAGGGGACGCGTAGGAGCAACGGGAAGAACCAGGCCGGCGGCGACGCATCACGCCGCATCAGATCGCAGTTGGCGGCGGCTGTGATGGCGTTGACGGAAGAGTGGTAGGCCGCTCGAATGGCTGCAACTGCCAAGGAGTGCCGGTCCGACAGCAGTGGAGGAGCGGAAGGAAGCCAGGCCGCTTCGATATGGTTGATGAAGGCGTGCGTAAGCAGCTCCAGGAACCGGAACAAGCGAGAACGTTGCAGACGAGGCAGGCAGTACGCTCCAATCCTCGAGGCAGAACGCGCTTGAGCTGGGAAACGCCGCCGGCGAGCACTAGGGCCAGCGGATCCACGGGAGGCAGAGGGCATGAGAAGGACTGCGAGTGGCCGGCGTACCAGGCCTGCCGAAAGGCGATGTCAACACCTGTAGGCCAGCGACGGTCGGTGAAGAAGTCCGAGGCCGGCGCGGCGTCTCGCTGGAGATGCGCAGAAAGGGCGTCTGACAGGTTGCGGAAGGAGGGCACGCATCTGCGGGCAGGCAGGCCGCTATGAGCCGGGCGGCGTCGTCCAAGGCACGGAGAGTCTCGCCACGAGGGGAGGCCAGGGTAGCTGGAGACGCCGGGTCTTCCACGGGCGAGGGGGAAGGACTGCCAGACCCCCAGGAAGGCCGAAACGGAGTCCTCCGGCATCAGGCTTAATGTCTCTCCCTCGCTGGCAGGAGGGGGCTGGGGAGGCGCCCGAAGCACAGGGGGCAGAACGGCGCGCACAGGGGGCGGAGGGAGAGCCGAAGGGCTAGGCTGCCGACGCCGAGAGGAAGAGGAAGGCGAAGGGTGCGAAGAGCGAAGCGAGCGCCGGTCCCGATGGGAGCGACTACGCCTAGAACGAGGTGGCGCCCTGACGTCTCTATGACTTCTAAGAGGGGAGCGCGGGGAGCGGCGCCGAGAGGACCAGCGGTGTGGCGAACGACTGCGCCGACGGGAAGTATAGGAAGAAGCCGAGCGTGACGACGAAGGACGCCGGGGGCTACGAATCCTATCGACGCGACGGGGGCTAAGCCAACAATCCCTAGAGCGGCGCGTGGAAGAACGGGAGCGGTCTGTCCTGTCACGCGCAGGCGGACGAGGAGACGAGTGTCGCGACGCCCGGGGCTCAAGGGGAGCACGTAACGGGCTATGCGACTGGTCGTAGAAGTCTGCGGCTTTAGAAGGGGGGGGCCATAAGGCCCACACGTCTAGGAACCGGCGACAGGGGTCGCAGTGCACGGGGCTCCTTCACAAGGAGCGGGGCACGACTAGACGGAGAGTCCGAAAGGCCGATGCGTCTGCGAAGAGGCGACAGCGGTCGCGGTGCTCGGGTCTCCTTCTCGAGGAGCGGGGCACGAATAGACGAAGGGGCCGCGCTTGTACTCACAGGCGACAGTGGACTCGGTGCACGGGGCTCCTTCACACGGAGCGGGGCACGAGTGGATGGAGAGGCCAAAGGATCCAAGTGTGTACTCACAGGCGACAGCGGTCGAGGTGCACGGGGCTCCTTCACGAGGAGCGGGGCACGAAAAGACGAAGGGGCCGAACGGCCAACGCTTGACCTCACAGGCGACAGCGGAAGCAGCGCTCGGGGCTCCTTCACAAGGAGCGGGGCACGACTAGATGGAGAGGCCGAAGGCCGACGCGTCTGCTAACAGGCGACAGGGGTCGCAGTGCTCGGGGCTCCTTTACAAGGAGCGGGGCACGACTAGACGGAGTGGCCGAAGGCCTACGCGTCTGCTAACAGGCGACAGGGCTCGCAGTGCTCGGGACTCCTTCACAAGGAGCGGGGCACGACTTACACGGAGAGGCCGAAGGCCTACGCGTCTGCTAACAGGCGACAGGGGTCGCAGTGCACGGGGCTCCTTCACAAGGAGCGGGGCACGAAGCCGGCTTGGCAACTCGCCGTAGGAGTCAGCGGGCTTAGGAAGGGCCATAAGGCCAATACGTCTAGAACAGGCAACAGGGGTCGCGGTGCCCGGGGCTCCTTCTTCCAGGAGGAGGGCACACCTAGACGGAGGGCTAAAGGCCGCCGCGTGTAATCACAGGCGACAAGGTCGCAGTGCCCGGGGCTCAAGGAGAGGGGGCACGGAGCCGGCTTGGCGACTCACCGAAGGAGTCAGCGGGCTTAACGCGACTACGAATAGGTTTACCACCAACTTACCAGGGATGCGAGCTGGGTGCTATCCCAAGTCCGAGGGGAGCTTGAACAATCCCACCGTGCTGCCGGAGGTCCCAAGAAAGACGGGCCGTCGCGGGTCGATCCGCGGGAAACACCAGGGCAGAGACCAAGAACCTCCAGCCAAGATGCGCAGCCAGCGCAGCCGATAACAGAGGAGCAGCCGGCACCCGGTCGATACTGTGTGGTGGACACCGGGACACTGGAAGTCGCCCTCCGGGGCAGAGGCGCACTTGGTAACTGCAAAATATACCCAGACATGAAAGGCGACGGGTGGCGGGTAGCTAACACCGCCAGTTAAAGCTCCGAAGTAACAAGCGAAACTCACCGTGAAATGCGGAAGAAATTAACAGAAGGCCGAGCCGAGTACCACGTCCGGCCCAGCAGGGCGAGACGTAGGAAGCGGCCGGGACTGTACCTTTTCATGGCGGAACGGCAGAGTGACGAAGCCCAAGGCACCTGCCACTAGGTCACTGGAAGTCGCCGTACTGGGGAGCGGCACACTTGGCAACTGCAACCCAAACCCAAACATGAAAGGCGACCAGTGGCGGGCAACAACCCCCGCCATTTAAGGCTTCGAAATATGAGAAACACGCGAAGTCACAGTGAAAAGCAGAGAGAAGCAACAGTAGCTCGAGCGAAATCCGACGTCCGGCCCAGCCAGGCCAGACGTAGGAAGCGGCCGAGACTCTACCTGTCCAAGGCGGAATGGCCGAGTGCGAAGCACAAAGCACCGGACACTAAGTCACTGGAAGTCGCCGCAGAGGGAAAAGGCGCACTAAGTAACCGCCACCCATACCCAAACAAGAAAGGCGACCGGCGGGGGGAAACGAACCCCGCCATTAAAAGCTTCGAAATTAAGAAACATGTGAACTGCCAGTGCCGAAATGCGACGAGAAAAGAACAGCAGCTCGAGCGAAGCCCAACGTCCGGCCCAGCCAGGCGAGACGTAGGAAGCGGTCGAGACTTTACCTGTCCATGGCGGAATGGCGGGGTGACGAAGTACAAACCCCCGCGTGAAGAAAGCCTAGAAGGTTCCAGGGCCAGCCAACTGCACGAGGCACAGACGAGGGCTAGTAGGGAAGACGGGGCCACGCCAGAACCAGTAGACGAGAGACTAGGCGAAGGCAGGCTGGTAAGGACGGTCGAACCGTACACAGTCTATCCAAGGGTCAGAGGCTCAGGTAAACGCGTGCGAACGCTAACAGCGAAGTAGACAACTGGCTAAAGGAGACACCACCTGGCGCCTGACCGGATGGGCAGGGGAGGCTACTCTCGTCCCTGTTAGGGATCCCCGAAAGCTCTCTCGTCCCTGTCAGGGATCCCCGAGAGCCTCCTGGGGGGACCCTTTGGGTCTTAGGCTAAAATTGGTAAGCAAGTAGACTATTTCCAGTTAGTCATGTCATCGGTAATGTGTTTTGAGGAAACAAAACATCTTTTGTCAAAACATTGGACCTATTTTTTTTTTAGCTCTTGTGACCCTTGACCTTTCCGAGGGATCAACCAAATTAGTATGCATAGGTCTTACCACCAGGTATCTTTGTACCAAGTTTGGGTTTGAAGTTGTGAATAGTATTTGAGAAAAAAACATCTTTTGTCAAAATATGGCTATTTTGGACCAATTCCCTGAGCTCTTGTGACCCTTGACCTTTTGCGAGGGATCAACCAAATGAGTATGGATAGAAAGGTCTTACCATCAGGTGTCTCTGTGCCAAGTTTGGGTTTGAAGTTGTGAATAGTATTTGAGAAAAAAATAAATTATGTCAAAATATAGCTATTTTTTACCTATTTTCTGAGCCCCTTGACCTGTGTGAGAGGTCACTGAAATTGGTATTCTTAGAAAGGTCTTGCCACAAAGTATCCGTGGGCCAAGTTTGAAGACTGTAGCTTGAATAGTCTCCAAGAAAATGCCAACATTAAAGTTTACCATGGACGACGGCGGACGGACAAATAACCACTGGCCCAAAACATACTTTTGCTTCGCACATAAGCCAATAACTGCTTCTGACAGCCAAAGGCTTGACGTGTTCAAACAGGTGAACATTGGAAATTGTAAAATCGCATATAGACCGTTTTTGGTTATTGGTTTACATCATAAAATGACGCAAAAGGCTTGATTTTGTTTTTCATACATACCCTCCCTGTCCATATGAGGCCAGCACAATACTGGGGCTGGAATAGGCAGAGCTGGTCACCCATGTGCAGTGAACCGCGAACAACATCAACATCATGAGGAGAGCGATGACAATAATGCTCTTGATGTTCATGCCCAGACCTTCCTCCTCTTTTGGCTTGTCTTCCTTCACCTTCTTTGTCTTGCCCACCTGCAAACAAGAGAGTATTGAAAATTAAAATGTGTCCTGGTCTATGCATGGGTGACAGCGGAAACATTTCAAATGACTGAAAACGGCTCATGAACTAACCACACGCCACAACTCCCAGCAAGAGACATAAATTCTCATGAGCCCTTGCAGATGCAGGGGGGGGTTCATGAGAATTTATGTCTCTTGCAGGGGGGGGGGGGGGGTGGGGGGGGCTGTTCAGTCTGCAACGCACTGCAGGATTTTGAAAAAGCTGAATCAGTCTCTAGAGCGTATGACTGTCACCCATGTCTATGATTTGGGATCTTACATCCCTAGGCTGTGAAGTCCAAAAAGGCCTTGCCCACCTGAAAACCAGAGCTGCTTCACCTGCAAAAGATATAGATCCTCATAAGCCCCTCCATGTTGCAGGAGCTCATGCGGATGTATGCCTTTGAGGCAAAGGATCATGTCTTTCTGCATCTGTGCTGCAGAGACCAAGTCTGCACAAATGTGTACACTGTGCGCCAGTCTGTGAAAATTTCTTCAATGGCCTGCGCTAAACTCTTTTAGGTATGAAAAGCACTTAAGCCCATTAAATCCTGAGGCACAGTTTTATGAATCTGTTAATTATCCTATGAAGGCTGCATTACAGATTAGGAGATAGATCAACCATTTAAGTTCAAGGGTGGTGCCAGAATAGCTTGGCACCTCCAGGCGCCAAGCTATTCTGGCACTACCCTTGAACTATCACAGTCAAATGTATTTTATGCAAAAGAATATCACAATGGAAAGAATGGATAGGGTTAAATATCATATTGGAATATATAAACACTGTAAAAAGGCACTAAAAGCAAAATGATTTTGCAAGCTTTGTTCTTTATACTGAAAACTATGCAACCTACCTTATCATACAAACGATCATTTCTGCTATCTGAACCCTCCTCTGAATTTTTCTGCTGACTCTTGGGTGTGTCGTCCTTGAGATAAATCTCGAAGGTCTTGGAAAAGGCGATGGCGGCAAGGACACACACAACTGGGGTCAAGGTTAGCATGAGACGAACCATGACCCCAGCGAAGTAGCTGGCGAAGATTGCATACAGTACCACTGGAAACGAAAACAAGGGAAAAACCATTCTGTCACTTATGCTATCCATTTCTTCTAGGCCCCCCCTCCCCCCCCCCCCCCCCCCCCAACGTGTCCATCTTTCACCAGAAAATGCCAAATAACAGCACTAATATTATAATAAAGCAGAACTAGGAAGATTACAAAGTAAAGTAGGTAAAAGCACTGGCAGGGGAGAGAATTGTGCATTATCGACTAATGATCGTAGATCTAGCTAGGTCAAAGCACCACACACACAAAAAAAAGGATAGGCAAGAAGGGTGTGATAAGCCCCGCAGAACCAGTTTTGGCCAACCACCTTTTCACTAGAAAAAGTGGTCTTAAAGACAGGTGCTCTTTCACGAGAAGTCTTGAGTAGCAAAAAGTGTCACCTGTCAATAAAGACTATCATTTACGTGGCTACAGCCACAGTCACAGCCACCTAAATGATGGTCTTTAAGGACAGGTGATCCCTCACAAGGGTGGTCACTCAAAAGAGATTCTACTGTACAAGCGACACATCAGTCATTACTAATATCATAATGCCCGATCATAAAATATTCCCTATCAAAATGCTTGTCAATGTTAACCCGTGTCATACTCAGACATGAGACCAGGTTGAGATCAAATCCTAGGAAAGCAATGAGTCCAGGACTCACAACTAGTATATGAAATATGCAGGGGAAAAAAGATTAAAAACTCGGATTTCTAAAAAAAATTCAGAAAAGTCCCATGTCTGCATATTGAGGCTAAAAGCTTCAAATTTGCACACTGCTATATGCAAGCAACATTATAGTACTTACAAATAAGGATATAGACAAATGGCTTTAGTTCAAGGGTGGTGCCAGAATAGCTTGGCGCCAAGCTATTCTGGCACTACCCTTGAACTATTTTAGTTAAACTTATTTCACGCACTGGCATATTCCGAATGATAAGGGTTAATCTTCAAGACCCGAAGGAAAACATACTTCTTTTCACCACCAAACAGTACCAGAGGCTACAGGTAGAAGGGGGCTAAACCTTTCAATGCCAGTGGTAGCAGATTCTGCTTCTGAAATCTCTGCTGACTTAACGCCAACAAAAGCCCTATCCATTCAAAGAGCATACGTAACAAGAAAGGCAAAGTCATTATAGCTCACATGTATGACCGATTTACATATGTGTGACCTTTGTGACAAGGGCTGGCAAAATCCATGTTTTCTGAAAATGTAAGCATTTTTCACACATCTGGTCAAAAGTACGACTATGTCTGCATATTGAGGCTAAAAGCTTCAAATTTGTACACTGCTATATGCAAGCAACATTATAGTACTTACAGATAAGGTTGCCACATTCCTATAATTTTTTTATGCAAGCAACATTATAGTACTTACAGATAAGGTTGCCACATTCCTTCTGCATATGAAGATAAGTAGCGGCTAATGTCTCTGTTTGTTTGTCTATTTTGACAAAGGGTATTTACCCGAAATATTAATAAATTGTGTTGTACCGTTTTTTCTAAGCGTGTTTCTTTCTCCGTTGGGTACTTCTTTTCAAAAGTACGACTAGGCGTCGAGTGCCGGTTTTGCTACCCGACTGCCAAAACAAAGCCTTCAAACTCAAAATCGGGCATGCATCTCACACAACCATATCTCAACTGGTTAGAAATGGAACATATCTTCTAATCCTGTGTCATTTTTGCATACATCCGATGGGATAAAAGAGTTATTGTTTTATGCGATTGAGCGGCGGAAGCCAAAATTTCAAAACGTGACATCACTCATGTGTGTTTGCTTTCAGAAAAAAAAATTCCGGGGAATGAAATAGAATTTTGAAACCAAGTTTAGGCCTATAGATAGCCAATGCAAGTTACTATTTTGTTACCATATCGTCGAGTTTTACATGTGTCTAAGTTTAAAGTAGTTTGAGGGCAAGTAAAGGCTAGAATGAAAATAACGTGTGTCGTCAATTTCACACATGCAAATCTCGCTGTGAACCGGAACACAAAAGACGTACCGTGAGGCACTTAATTAACATATCCTTGACAACATTACTCTTCATTCTGATTACCGTAAACAAATTCAAAATCCTTTTGAGAATTGAAAGAAGGCTGCGTTTTAAACTTCTTCAACCCAAAAGTTGTAAATTTTGTGTTACGTTCAATCGCGGGAAAAAATCTCGCAATCATCAACGCGCGTGATTTTCTGGAATCTTCGGCCATTTTGAGATTTGCATTTAGTCAGTCCTACGTACCTCATACCTAGAGGTGACATCGATGGAGCAGGGGAGCGACAAAGTTGAAGGTAAGTTTTGGTTGTAAATGGTTATGTTCATGCAAAATTGATGACTGAGCACCATAAATGTTTTTTTAAAAAAAGCAATATAAGTGTAATGTTTTTTTAATTACTTCAAATGCAAACAAATGTAAAATCAATCGGCTCAATGACCACGTGTTTTGAACAAAGGAAGAAAACATTACTTGATGGAATTTTCCTCCATCCGACGATGACGGTTTAGTTTTGGTTGTAACCGCTTTATGTTCAAGTTTCTGAATGCGACATTCAATATTTCAAAGGATAAAACAGAACAAGTAATGTATGTTCGGATTAATTTTGTAGCGCAGCAACACTTTGAAACAATAATCATTGCCTTTTACCGTCACCTTGCCGTTGTGTCCGCTTGTACATAACTTTACACATGGTTGAAGTTTGCCAGCGTTACGTTCAGGCAATTACAGCGTTATTTTCAAAGATTAAAAAGAACACTACGTATCACACATTTTCGTCAATTCAGTATTGTCGTCTTTATCCTTCCTGATATAAAAAATAGAGTAAATGTCTTTTGCTCCTGCTGTTTGATTGTTCATAACTTTACACAGTTTGGCCAGGTAAATCTTTATGTAAAGTTATGTTCAAGCCATGAGTTTTGCATTTTGGGGGAAGGACAAGTCATACATTTTTTGTACCAATTTTTGTTGGTAGGAAGAGATTTTGTGCTAATTTGATTTATACTTCGGGTCATAGATTATGAGTTGCTGAATTATAGCATTTGTACATAACATGACGCAGTGCAAAAGGAAACAGACATAGCACCTTCAATCAAAAAATGGTCGTTTTTCTTATCTTAAGCTGTGATAATGTTCCCATTGTCTTTAAGTACTTTATATTATTGTTTCTTTATTATGTAACATAAGATTAAGTAAGAATAACCCTGTTCTGGCAGTATTGGACTGAACATAACATGACATAACACTTACAGTGGTTGGGCTGTAAAGTTCTGTTACACTGTGCTTCATGCTATTTTTGTATGGTTTAGTGTTCTATGATAAGTACAGATAGTCTGTGCATTTTTTAAAAACTTTTCTGAACCCAAGAAATGACAATTTTTAAGAAATGCCTTGAACATAACTTGACAACAAATGAACAATTATGTTGTCAAGTTATGTACAGTTAAAACAGTGCTCAGCTAACATTTTCCTTCATAGTAAGAGTCTCTTTTAAAGTGGAAGACTGGTTTTATTATTTTGTCTATTGTAACTAATGTACAAACTATTATTCTAGCTAGATGACTGTGAACATAACTTGACAAACTAGACTGACATGTAAAGTGTAAAGTTATGTTCATTACTGTAGCACAATTCCCAGTAAAGTAGTATATTGGATGCCCACTTTGCTAGTTGTTATTTATCAAAATACAGCTTGGGTACTAAAATATAAATTATTAAACCCAGAATATACATTTTTTCTGATTTAAATAGTTTGTACATAACATGACAACATCATGTGTTGTCAAGTTATGTTCAACCACAGTTATGTTTGGTTCACACATTGTCTTCCAAGTTACAGTCTGATCATGCCTTTTACTCTTTGTTGTGCTGGCCAAGCTTGATAGCTGCCATGATATATCATAATTTAATAATAACCAGCCATTTTAGTACAAAGCTGTTGACAAATAACCAGACATATTAGGCTGATGCTAGCTAAAAACAAATCGCAAACATGGGCACAAATTGAAATTATTTGACCCTCTCTGTTTCAGTTCTTCGGGATTTGTTCCTGAATCGAAAGTTTCCAAGGCTAAAGGGTCTTTCCCAGCAGTGAAAGCACCCAGAAAATGGATGCTAAACACGTGTCGTGGTGCAGTACCCCGACAGGTTGTACCCTGGTGAGCAAGATTATGACAGCATACTTGTGCTTACGAATGATAACAGCCAGGAATCTTTTTAAAGTATTTGAAACCAGAAAAATGTGGATTTTTAACACGTTTTAGCTCCATTTAAGTTTGAGATGGAGACATTAAAAAATTATAAAAGGTTGTAAGGTACGGCCTGAAACAAGTGGGACTTGTTGTCACTGGCCAATAAAGAAAAGGAGTTTGAAGTTTCCTTAGGAAATTTGATCAGCAGGAAGCTTGTTATGGGTTGCTTCAAGAAAGCGCTGTGATCATTATGCAACATAAATAAAGCAGTCTCTTTTTTCTGTTTCAGGAGTGATTGTCAGAGTAATCCTCAGAGGGTCAAATTCCTCAAGCCTCACCAGACAAAACAAGGACTATTTGTTTACCCTGAAATAGATGACATCCAAGAAGTAGGGGATGATTGTAGCGTCGGCTGTAGATTTCCTGCCACTCTCCAACAGTGCATGCGAGTGGAGAGTGGTTGGGTTTGATCAATTTTAATTTGTTTCTGCCATGTTTAGCTCAAGTATGAAGCTAACTAAAGTGAGTACTTTCTGTGCCAGTGGTCTGCTGAAAACCATCGGTCGTGGTAAACTTAGGTCAATTGGTGCTAGATTATATTTGTTTGAAAGTGGTACAGAAAAGTGTTTCTTTGCGGAGGTATTTGGGCAAAAGGTAGGCTCCGATGTCACACAGCCCATAGTAAGCATGAGCAATGGCTAACGTCAGGTTTCAAGAGTGTTAAATATATTGTTGGTGTTCTAAAATGTATTGAAAGTTTAAACTTTTTTCACTTGGTGCTTTCTCACATTGTGGAACCACAATGTGCAGAGATTTGAACCCCATGTTGTAAAGTTATGTACAAACATAATTATACAGATTTGTTTTGCTACTTGAGTTAAAAATTGTAGACACAATTATTAAAACTGGTAAATGCTGGGGTTTACTGACCACATAATTTGATGTAGTTTTCCATTTTTATCGTTTATTTTGACTTCAGTTTTGATAATACCAACATGTTCGGTTGTAAAGTTATGTTCAAACTTGCCATTTTCAAACATTATTCCCTTGTATTATCAATTTCAAACCTGATAATTACATCACTGCTGTTCTGTATTGTAGTAGAAAGCTACAGGTGATTGTGATTTTTATTTTCTGGTTCTTGTCCATTTGTGGAGGCACTTTTTTGCTGAAATTTGAAGCTCGTGGTGTAAAGTTATGTACAATATGTATTTGCTGCTTTCATTACTCATTTAGACACAATTTTGGGATAAATAAAAGTGTAATTGTTAAAAACACATCACTTGAGTAGCGTTTTGTTATTTTTGGATTTATGCATGTTAGTTAAAGAGCCTCAAGTTTGTTCATCACGGTGTAAAGTTATGTTCAAGCATTGTGTGTTTCTTGTTTTTAGTCTTCATTTCATTCTATGTTGTGAATGGTGTATTTTTTCTAAATTATTATGTAATCTACAAGAGTTTAGTACACAATAAAGGGAAAACACACCATCTTAATTGACTTTCTTTGCTGTGTTGTCAAGGATTTCAAAATTTTTGTTCATAAGCAAGTTGTCCAATTTCTTTTTAAGTTTATAGCTAATGTGTTCACACTTATCTCATTTAGGATAGTTTAGAATCTATCAATGTGCAATTGAAATTGTGTGTTTAATACCACACACAATTTTTTTAATATAATTTATGCATTTTTTTTGCATAACTGTATAGCTAAGTGTAAAGTTATGTTCAAACAATTTCAGTGTTGCACCATTGTGTATCTATTCACCCCATCAAACTTTCTTTGAAGTTTAAGCATAGCCTAGTAAGGAAAGAAACAACATGATAATTTTATACAGCATGAATCTACTTTGTGAAAGCTAGAAAATGTGTTTTATAAATGTGTGACGGTGTAAATGTTAAGTACAAACCATAATGGTTTTTCGCCAATTACACCCAAACGACTGCTCATGGGGAAATTCTTTTTGGGGGGCATGTTACTTATGACTAAAACACATCACAATCATGCAAAATGATTCTCATATGTTTAAGTTCAAAATCAGAGACCCATGTCACACTCTTTGGACACCCAGACGTACTCTTGACTATCTGTCAACCACCCCGTGACCCTTGCTTGACCTTTGTGAGGAGTCAACAAAATTAGTATGCATAGGAAGGTCTTTTCATCAGCTATCTTTGTACCAAATTTGGTTGAAAAATTTGGGAATACTTACAATTTTATCAAAATTCAGCATTTTACACACATTTGCCAGCCTCTTATGACCCTTGGCCTTTTCAAGGGGTCATCCAAATTAGTATGCATAGATAGGTCTTACCATCAGGTATCTCACATATTAAATTTGGGTTTTAAGTTGTGAATAGTATTTGAGAAAAACATCTTTTGTCAAAATATGGCTATTTTAGACCTATTTCATGAGTTCTCGTGACCCTTGACCTTTCTGAGGGATCAACCAAATTAGTGTGCATAGAAAGGTCTTCCCATCAGGTATCTCTGTAGCAAGTTTGGGTTTAAAGTTGTGAATAGTATTTGAGAAGAAACATCTTTTGTCAAAATATGGCTATTTTTCACCTATTTCCTGAGCTCTTGTGACCCTTGACCTTTCCGAGGAATCAACCAAATTAGTATGTATAGAAAGGTCTTACCATTAGTTATCTTTGTACCAAGTTTGGGTTTGAAGTTGTAAATAGTATTTGAGAAAAAAAAATTATGTCAAAATATAGCTATTTTTTACCTATTTCCTGATCCCGTGACCTTGACCTTTGTGACAGCTCACTCAAATTGGTATGTTTAGAAAGGTCTTACCACAAAATATCCTTGGGCCAAGTTTGAAGAATGTGGCTTGAATAGTCTCAGAGAAAATGCCAACGTTAAAGTTTACCACGGACGACGGCGGACGGACGAGGGACGGACGACCACTGGCCCAAAACATACTCACTTTTGCTTCCCACGTGAGCCAAAAAGTGGTGCCAGCAAGAGGCGTGGAACCACAAGAGCCCCCGCAACTGCGGGGGCTCATGAGGTTCTATGCTCTTGCAGATGGGTAGTCCACTACCACGACAATGACAACTCACCAAACACTCTCTCGTCATTGATGTTTTTCACGCAGTACCACACACCCGCAGGAAATGCGCAGATGAGAATGTGAAGGTCGAAGAAGAATGAGACCCACGTTGTGGGCTGATGCTCGGACACGGAGGCGATGATGGGAATGTGAATTTTAGCGTAGCCCGTGTCCCACAGCGAGTAGTAGCGACCACTCCATGGTGCGATGTAACCTGCACAGCAAACAGCAGGCCATGATTAGAAATAATCAGATTCTGCTGAACGTGTCTTTGTCGTTGAATTATCTTCCGCTGTTGGCAACTAACCTCAGGCTGTCAGTAGCGCTTCTTGTAACCCATGATTTCTGCAGGAATTGTCATGCCAAAAAGTGCTATCTACAGCCAAATGGCTGAAAGGCTTAAAAATAGATAATTTGTCTAAACCGAACAAAATGTGCACGACACACGCTTTACACAGGACTTCTAAACATTACATTAAGCCATTATGGATGAAGCATGATAATTCAAGAGTAGTGCCAGATTAGCTTGGCGCCATCAGGCGCCAAGCTAATCTGGCACTACCCTTGAATTATGGTTGATCCACCTCCTTCGGCGGGGCTAAATGGGTAAAAGCACAAGCAGTATCAGTAAGGTTCAAAATCACAGACCAGCACACAAATGGTGTCACTTACCAGCCCATGTAAGCGCAACAACAGCAAGGAAGACCACCCCAGCTGCCAAAGCTGCGGCCAGGAAAAAAAAATAACGGAACTCCGCCTTGGACAGTAAAGACTGCACATAGCGCAGGAAGGCATACGCATTCAGCAGTGCGAACACACCTGAAAGCAGACAATCAATTAAGAAAATATACAGTCACACAACCTAAAATTTTCAAACTGCACAAAAACAAAAGCCAACATCTGAGACCTTTTCAGAATTATCTGTTCCAAAGGTTTTAACCTGTTCTCTGCTAGCAGTTGAAAATAGCTACGAAACTAAGTGAGGTTACGGTTGCAACGAACAACGGCCAACAATCAACGAGAACAAAATCACAGGGGATAACAAACTGGTACAGTGGTAGCTTCTACAATAAGCGTAGACAACATTCCAAACATCTCCAAGAGGCGTAGGTCCTCATGAGCATGGAGGGCTCATGAGGACCTATGCCTCTTGGAGATGTTTTGAGTGTTGTCTATGCTTATGGTAGAAGATGGATATCCACCGTGATTTAGCTCATCCATTTTTGGGAGTCATCCAGCATACAGGTAAACTCTGTGCTACTCCAGTATGACTGCCGGATAGCCATTCTCTCATAGCCATTTTGGGGGCTGTCGATGGCACTCCTTGTTGAGGTGAGTCATGCAGGAATCACTGCAACAATAAGCACTACCAACAGCCAAAGTGTTTTAAAAAATATAGATTGATCTGGATTCAATTTTTACGACTGAAGACATGTAGTATTCTGACAACTTAGACATTTAGACAAGAAAAAATGCATTTTTCTCTAAAAGGTATTTTTTCGAAAAATACTTACCGATGACATGACTGATAGGGAAGTGTCTACTTACTCTCAATTTTAGCCTAGGAACCCGTTGTGCCCCTGCACCAACCGGGAGGCACTCGGGGAACCCACAGAGGGGCCGAGAGTGATCTCCCGTGACTGCCCATCCGGTTCCGAGTCATGTGATGATTACTCAGTTTAGGCTACTTAGCTTCCCAGCGGCAAGCGGGGCAGGAGGGAGGGACCTCCGAGTCATGTCATCGGTAAGTATTTTTCGAAAAAATACCTTTTAGAGAAAAATGCATTTATTTCCTCAAAAACATTACCGATGACATGACTGATAGGGAGAATTACGAGCAGGAGGAGGGTGCCGCTGTCCGCAAACAACCCAGGGGGCCTGCAGAGCCATCCTCCCAGTCGCAAACTCCCGACAATTTTAGCTAAGTAGCGTACCTACGGCGCCTGTGGCGCCGGGAGGGAGTGTTGCGCTGCCGTGATGTCCCCCACCAGAGCGAGGTTGTCTCGCTGGCCTGCCAGATCCCGGAGGTAGAAGCGGGCGAAGGTAGATTCCGCTCGCCAGCCTACTGCCGCCACAATGTCTTTAACAGCACAGTTCCGGTCAAAGGCAAGACTCGTGGCCATGGCACGTACCTCGTGCGCGCGTATCTTAAGCCTCTTTGCTCCCTGTGGGGAGAGGTCCTGGTAGGCGGACCGAATGACCCAGCGTAGCCAGGAAGAGATCGTCTGGGCCGAAATGTCATGTCTGCCGGGCCTAAGAGGCAGGAAGAGGCGTGAGCGTCCTCGACGGACGGCTTTGGTTCTGCGTAGATAGACGCGTAAGGCGCGCACAGGGTCTTGTTGCCTGGTCTCTCGAGGGAAGTCCATTCCCCGCAGCGGTCGCAGTATGATCATTTGTGGCGCCGTCAGTGGAGACCTGGTCTTGGCAAGGAAGGAGGGATCTGGGAGAAGGTGCACGGAGCCATCCGCACGAAATTGCAGGCAGGTAGGGCGCGCCGAGAGCGCGTGCAGCTCGCTGACTCGGGCCGCTGTGGCCAGGGCCAAAAGGAAGCAGGTCTTACGAGTCACGTCCTGAAGGCGGGCCAAGGGCAGTGGTTCGAATTTGGATGAGTTCAGCCACGTCAGGACCCAGGGAAGGTCCCAGCGCGGGACGAGAGAGCGGAGTACCGGACGTCGCAAGCCGAAGTGCGACATAAGGTCGGCGATGTCCTTACAGGCGCCGGGGTCCGGACGTCCAAGGTGTCGATAAGTGTCGGCAATCATGGAAAGGTATCCTCTGATGGTGATAGGGGCGAGACCCTGGTCTCCAAAGAGCCAGAGGAAGAAGTCCGCGAGCTGGGGGTGAGTCAAACCAGTGGGGTCGAGACGGAGGTCCTCACACCAGGCGCACAGCACTCGCCACTTTCCCTCGTAGACGCGTCGTGTTGAGGGTCTGCGGGCCGAAGAGATCGCCTCCACTGCTGCACTCGAGAAGCCTCTAGCGGTGAGGGCACGCCGCACAACCTCCAGGCGTGAAGGAGGAGACGCTCCGGGCACGGGTGGAAAAGGGCCTGTCGAGGCTGTTTGAGCATCGTCCGGGGCGTCGGTAAGCGCAAAGGAGGGCCCGTGGCGAGGCTGAGGAGGTCTGTGGTCCAAGAGCGGTTCCAGGAAAACGGGGCGACCAGGAGAACAACGGCGTTGGATCCCCGGAGTTTGAGGAGGACTTTGGGGACAAGGACCGTCGGGGGAAAGGCGTAGGCGATCAAACCGTCCCAGGGGATGGAGAGAGCGTCGACAGCCCAGGCCAGGGGATCCGGGACCGGGGAGACAAAGAGGGGAAGCTGATGGTTCCACCTCGTGGCAAACAGATCGATCTGAGGAGTCTCCCAGTGGGCGCAGATCATCTGGAAAATGTCCTGGCGAAGAGTCCATTCCGTGTGTAACAACTGACCACGACGCGAGAGCGAGTCGGCGAGGACGTTCAGGTGGCCCGGAATGTGTCTCGCTCGAAGGAAGATGCCGCGGGTCTGGCACCAAAGCATCAGCCGGTAGGTGAGCATGCACAAGTCGGGAGAGTGTGTGCCGCCTTGCTTCTGAAGGTACGCCACCACCGTCGCGTTGTCGGAAAGGACCAAGAGCTCCTGGTACAGCAGACTCGATTCCCAAGTGATGAGGGCTTGCCAAACAGCCTGAAGCTCCAACCAATTGATGTGACGGGCAGACATCTCTGGCGGCCAGGCTCCCGACGTCGTTCGGAAGTCCGGAAACAGGTGGGCACCCCACCCTGAGAGGCTCGCGTCGACACACAGGGATAGGCGAGGAGGGGGAGACGCGAGGGGAACTCCCGAAGCCAGCCACGCCGGATCCATCCAGCGCAGCAGATGGGGACGAAGAAGCGCAGTGACCGGTACCAAGGCTGCCAAGTCGGCGGAGGACGGGCGCCAGTGAAGGAGGAGGTGCAGCTGTATGGGCCGATAGTAGAGACGCCCCAGGGGCAGGAGATCTGCAGCGGCGTTCATCGTTCCTAGAAGCTGTAGCCAAGTCCTGGCAGGTGCTGCGTCTAGCCGGCAAAGATCGGCGGTCAAGGAGGCTAACCTCTGAATCCGCTGTTCCGAAAGACGAACCAAGTTCAGATCGGTAGCGAAGTCCATGCCTAGGTGGACGAATCGGCGACTGGGCAAGAGATCCGATTTCCCTCTGTTGAGGAGAAAACCGAGTCGCGCTAACAGCCGGATCAAGGCGTCTCTGTCCGCTGAAAGAACGGTCGCCGATTGGTTGCGTAGGAGGAGGTCGTCGAGGTAATTGGAAGTAGGGCTGGACGATGACTGACGAGCCTTGGCCACTACCGCGTCCATCAGGCGAGAGAATACCCAAGGGCTGAGGTTGAGACCAAACGGAAGGACCCGGAACTGGTAGACTGCTTCGTCGAAGGCGAAGCGCAGGTACTTCCTGGAGGCAGGGTGAATGGGAACATGTAAATACGCATCTGACAGATCCAAGCTCACGGCGAAGTCCCTTGGCTGCACCGAGGCCCTGAGGGACCGAGCGGTTTCCATGCGGAAGCGAGGAGCCGAAATGAAGGAGTTCAGCTTGGAAAGATCGATGATCGGGCGCCACCTGCCGCCCGGCTTGGGCACCAGGAAGAGGCGACTGTAGAAGGCCGGGGAGCCGTGACGCACAACCACCTCCGTGGCACACTTCTGCAGAAGAGCGGAGACCTCGGAACGCAGAGCGCTGGACTTTAACGGGTCGGAGGGCATGGCGGTCCACAGAGGGGCCCGTCGCAGCGGAGGAGGAGAGCGAAACGAAATCCGAAGGCCGTCGGAGACGGTGGTCCTGATCCAGGGGTCGTTTGGGAACAGCGAAAGCCACTCTTCGCTGAACCGGGCAAGCCTCCCGCCGACTGGAGGACCCAAGACGGTCGGCGGGGGCGGAGCTAGGGAGTCAGTGAGCCCGCCCGCGCCCAGGGCGACGGGCAGGTCGGGACCGGGCGGGGGCAAAGGAGCTAACCTGACCGGGTCGACCAAAGGCAGGGCGGCGGTGGGGGTTACGAGAAGGGAGGGGGTCTGAGGACGCAGGAAGTCCGGAGCCCCGCAGGGCGCGACCCGCGGCCTTGCGGGAGGAGCGAAAGCGAGAAGGCGCAGATTTGGAAGGCCACCGATCCGAGTTTGCGATCTTAACCGAAGACCAGGTATCGCCAAACAGAAGTGATCCACCTAGGGGGGACCGACGCAACTGGTTCTGCAGGTCCGAAGGAAAACCCCGGCAAGCCCGCAGGACAGCATCTCGACGCATGAGGTCACAATTGGAGGAAGTCGCCATGGCTTTGACAGATGAGTGATACGCCGCACGATTAGCTACCTCCGCGAGGGCGAGAAGATCTCCTAACAGGGGAGTGATGGAAGGATGCCAAGCTTCCTCTATCCGCTGTACCGCCGCTCGGGTGACAAGCTCGAGGAAGCCCGAACAAGCAAGGGTGTTACGAACCAGGGCCGCTGTAGCATCCAAACCCCGAGGAATGGCGCGTTTCAGAAGCGAAGAGCCGCCAGCCTGAAGAACAGCCGCCGGATCCACTGGAGGAAGAGCGCAGACAAAGGACTGGGAATGTCCAGAGTACCACTCCTGCCGGAAGGCGATGTCGAGGCCGGGGGGCCATCTGCGGTCGCCGAAAAACTGATGTTCCCTAGGGGCAGCGAGGAGGTGCGCGGAGAAGGCGTCCCGCATGTCGCTGAAACCAGGAGGCTGAGGAAGAGACTTAAACTTCTTCGTCTGCCGACCAGCATCGACGAAGGCCGATACCTTGCGCTTGAGGGGGGGAGACGGAGGGCAAGCGTCGACTGGGAGGGAGGCGGAAACGATGCGGGCGGCCTCATCCAAGGCGAGCAACGTAGCCGCGCGAGAAGAAGAAGGCAGCGGAGAAGAGTCCGAGATGTCCGAAAGGGACGAGCGGGAGGCGGGGGAACGGCTACCTGGGCCTAGCAGGGCAGAAGCAGAATCCTCAGCCAGCAAACTCAAGGCGTCCTCGTCCCGGGGAGGAGGGGGAGCGGCAAGCGGACTGCCGCGGCGAGAACGGAGAGGTCCCCGAGAGGCGTCCAGCCGGGAGGAGTAGGGAGAGCGACTACGAGGATGGGAAAGAGGGTGACCCTCCCGGCGAGGGCTCCGCGCGGAGCGACGCCTAGGGGAAAAAGACGGCCGACGCGAAGAGCGATGGGGCGAAGACCGCCGGAAGCGCGAAGAAGACCGCGGCAAAGCCGCAACCAGGCGAGGGGGGCTGGAGGGCGTCCGACGAGAATGATGATGCCGACGACGAGAGTCCCACGGCGAGCGAGATCGCGGCGAATAGGGAGAAGCCCTAGAGTCGTGAGTCCTTGGTCGCGTAGCACTTCGTCTCTGAGAGCCGGGCGCTAAAAGGCGGGCTCCCTGCCGGTAACTTGACTCCTCGTAGGAGCGCGCGGGCGTGAGAGACGAGCGAGAACTGACCGCAGACAAGGGGCGGCGAGGGTCGCGTCCCCTTGGGCCGAGCTCAGGGAGGACGGCACTTGGGGTCTGCAAGGTAGGGTCAGTTGTCCGAACAGTGCTGGGTGTACGCGTTCTAAGCGGCGTCCTATCCATGGGGTCCGAACGGACAAGCTTGGTCCCTGCTCCTGACACACTGGGGGACGCTCGGACGGGAGGGTTACTCACAGGTAACGGCCGGTGCCGCCTGTAAAATCTCCAAAGCTGAGACCACTTCAGTTCTGGCCACGTGGAGCAGAGGTCACAAGAGCGGCCCGAGGCACAGCCAGAGCAAGGGAGGCATACAGCGTGGTTGTCCGTTGGCCACTGGAAGTCGCCGCAGAGGGTGCAGGTTCGCACTTGGCAACTGCAACACACAAACAAACAAGCGTACAAGCGAGAGCACGTGGCCGCGCCCAACAAGGGGAAAGGGGAAACTAAGGTGACAAAGTCAACATACCCAAAGTGAACACACAATTCACCCCCCAAGGTGCGAGCGCCGAGGCACGAGGCCGGCAAGCTAAGAGTCCGGAGCGCAGCAACGCTCCGCCAGCACCCGGCGACCCAACGTAACCGCAACAAAAGACGGAAAGCCGTCTTGCACAACACATGTTTCATTGGTCAATCTCTGCATGAAAAACAAAGACAGTTTATGCGCCCGCGCTCGGTATTAAGCGACACGGCGTAGGCCCCAAGGGCCAAGCCGAGAAACAAAGCACGGCGCCAGGTTAAACAAACAAAGGCTGAGAAGAGCTCACGACCGGCGACCCGCTTGGAGGCCGGCCGAAGGCCAATCAACTACCTTACCTCTCCGCAGCCACAGGGGCGGGGGACGACACCTCCATACCACAACAGCGCCGAAGGCGGGAAAGGGGGCCAACCGAAGAGGCGAGAAGGCAGCAGAGGCAGAAGAAGAAGCAGCTGAAGGTAGCAGCACACGGCAAGAGTCCGCAAGCGAAGCAAGTCCCAACACAGGACAAAGACGGGTTCCAAACCGGTCGAAAGTAAGCGAGGCCGGAGGCTAGCAAAACACGTCTGCACTAGACGAGCTAAGTAGACTAAACTGAGTAATCATCACATGACTCGGAACCGGATGGGCAGTCACGGGAGATCACTCTCGGCCCCTCTGTGGGTTCCCCGAGTGCCTCCCGGTTGGTGCAGGGGCACAACGGGTTCCTAGGCTAAAATTGAGAGTAAGTAGACACTTCCCTATCAGTCATGTCATCGGTAATGTTTTTGAGGAAATAAATCAAAATAAAGCTGACAGATTTTTTTTTCATGGAAATTAAAACATCATAAACCTCTAACCTGCAGCAGCCATGTGTTCACTGGTTCTGATTGGCTGAAATCCAACAAATGGAATCTGCATGGATAGAATCAGCCCCACAATGTAAAAACTGGTGTATGCTGCAACAGAAAAGAAAGAACTAATTTACAAAGATTTCTTTTTCTTTTAAATTGACAGTTTCGTTTCACAATTCCTGAATCGTTCATCCATACCAGATTTGTTTCAACAACGATTTCTCAATATCTAATCTGTCCATTTTGTTACTCTTGTGGATGCATTAGATATTTGTACTTGTTTTCCTCCCTACGTCACACGACCAGTAAATTTAGCGCAAACTGTACCATGTGACCGTGATATAAAAACCACTGTAGCGAAAAATGGCAAACGTTTTATAGCCCTCTCGATGACGCGTTACGACCTCGTTTTCGAGTCTTGATAGCAACTCGGTTCGACAAAATAGCAGAAAAAAACGCACTAAAGTAATCCTATTTGACGTAATACACATCATCTGCCTTATTTTTTACGACGTGAGGAGCCAACTAAACAATATTTCACCACTAATTACACAGCGCAAACAGCAAAAGCCTTCCACCGAGACATTTTCAAGTTCGGGAAACCACGGAACAAAAATAGCTTCCGAGGTTTTTTTTAACCAATCAGAGACACAATCCTTGCAAACCGGCAACACACTGTCGTCTGCTCAACCACCAACAGGCAACATGCCACAATTTCACCAAAGCACAGAGCAACAAATTCAAGAACTAAAACGAAAATACACACCCAGCAACACTATACACAAAGCACGCTATTGCCAAATTTTCGTGTCACTCAATGCGGGACTATCTGAAGAAAAACATCTCCCGAATTTTCAAAGACTATCTGACATCATGTCTACGCTGTAAAATAAAATCTTACCTAAAATCCATCTCGGCACTAGTCCTGCTGTTAACAACGAGCGTTTTGTTTTGGTATTCCTTTTTACAGATATCCCAAAACACATGACACTTTAGGATATAATGACAATCTGCTGCACACTCAAAGCATCCCCTTCTGTCATCTTGAATCTAAAAGCACGAGGCACCATGCTAACTTGCACAAGCTGTCACATCAGTGGTCAAATGCCGATTGCTTCATCAAAAAGTTCTTAATTTTTCTGAATCACACAGCAGTCAAGAAGCACTGTCACTGTAATACTTTAATGACCTTTTGTAGACATTGCAGCTTGAATCATTCTGTACACAAGCCAAGATTAGCTTTTTACTCGCGAAAACAAGACTTGCGCTTCGCACCGAATCATGATACGTCACACTCTGGGAATCCCCGGCAGAACATGTATATTCAATGGTGTCACCTATCCGCCACAGAAGCAGCCATCTTCATAAACTGGATTTTTTTTTCTAAACAATAAACGGAGGAAGGACAACAAATACGTTATTGGTCGGAGGGGTTCGCTGCACGGACCTTTGTAGGCCTTCGGGAGGTCAAAGGAATCATTGTACCCCTCAGGCCTTTGGCCTGAGGGGTACAATGATTCCTTTGACCTCCCTCAGGCCTACAATGGTCCGTGTAGCGAACCCCTCCGACCAATAACTTATAATGTATACTCATACATCTCAGTAGTACACATACAAAAAAAAAACCAGATATCCCATGGTATGTCTGACCCACATGTGTCACCCCAATTTGAAGAACATCTTGAGTTGACCTCTGTAAGGAAGAGACCAGAAGTCCATACATTGCTTCTACACATGCAGATATTCCAAACCAGTAAACTAGTCTGACCCACATGTGTCACCCCAATTTGAAGAACATCTTGAGTTGACCTCTGTAAGCAAGAGACCAGAAGTCCATACATTGCTTCTAAACACGCAGATATTCCAAACCAGTAATAATTAAAACTGACCAGTGAATATCCTTTGTGAGAATCGTCCCATCAGCATCAGGACAAACACGTGAAGAGGGATGAGGTTGATGATGAATACATAGCCACCCCATGCTGACACCTGCAAACAAATTTATGACATAACCTTTGCTGACTAGTGAAACAATTATTGGAAGCAAATAGTTCAAATACCCAACAAAGGAAAATATTTTTAAAGGACAAGTCTACTAACGCGCAAAAGAAATGTGACATTTTTTTTAATCATCAGAAACACTTTAGTGTTTCCGATGATTTAAAAAAAAGGTCGCATTTCTTTTGCTTGTCAGCATACCACACTTGTGTTGTACTTGTCCTTTTGAAGTGTGTTTCTCTCTTTGTTGGGTATTTCTGTGCACTTTATACACTTGGCACTCAGCTTTTTGGTCTGGAAACAATTACCTAATCTACATATCTAATGATAAGCTGTAATAGTGATAACAAAAGAAAATCAGGATCACCAGACACAACATACCACTTTACCAGTACTTCAAACCACAGCTTTGTGCCTCAATAGTTCCCTACACTCAGTCAGTCATTGGAGATAAACCACTGAAGGCAAAACACAGTAAGTGTAACATGAACATGATGGACTTGATGTGTTTTGTCTTCGAAGGACACCACTTTTCAAGGTACCGGTAATGTTCATTTTACTTTTAGAGCTATGTCCAAGTCGATCAACACTATCCCCGACCTATTATGGTCAGTCAAATACAATTTTGTTAACCCGTTTAACCCTGTGGCTGCATTTTGGAGGTGTCACCTAAAGACTGTACCAGTTGCAGGAGATGAACTGAGCATGATAATTCAAGGGTAGTGTCAGATTAGCTTGGCGCCACTGGGCGCCAAGCTAATCTGCCACTACCCTTGAACATAGTCAATCCATTTCCTGCTGTAGTGTCACTGTCAGGGCTAAATCGGTTCTAAATGCACAAGTATATAGACAGCTGTCAAGCATAAAGCCAATTGCTTGACACCTAAACCAGTATCACACAGTACACTACACTTGTTTCAAGCAACACAAACAGGTGTGTCAAGTACGGCACAAAACTGGTCTTTATCATGTGATCAGCCGTCATGCATAAAGTATATACGTGTGGTTTATAGGTCAGCGTCGGTAATAAACTAATATGCTATTCAATCAGTTCATACGGCCAGCGAACAGGCCTCTAACTCACAAGTGAATGTCTTCTTTGTGAACCTTTATTCAGAACCATAGTAACACAAACTCAAATAATGTGGTTTGACTAAGAGGTCCTATGTACAGATAATGATACATTCTGAGGATGGTATGTACAAGAAATCCAACCCCTAGTTGGGATCCCATATTGGTAACTGACAATTCTAATTGTTTTTGGGCTGAGCAGAAACAAGCCAAACTTAACAGATTAAATCCAGTCAAACTAAAATGATCTATTTCTACTTAAAATGTTACAATTTAGCCTACTAAAATGTTTGTTTTTTCTCACAATTTTTTCCTTCCAGTCAGTTTTTGTTTGCCTTAAAGTCTTTTGAAATTCAGAACAGGTATACATGACTGGAAAAATCCATAAGTTTCTGTGTACTGTCCAAAGAGTTTAAAGAGCAGCAGGTGTTCTGGTGTTTATTACAGGACTGGATTTGAACTCACACAATTGATGAGAAAACAGCATCACGATCTTCTTCACCTTTTCACAGACAGTGCCAAACATATTAAATTACACTTTTCTTTTAGCTTAGAAAAGCCTTTATAATCACAGACACAATCCAGAGGATATCGCACAAAGTCAGGACGCAAATGGCTCTAATCTCTTAACAACAAGAGGCACAGATTCTCGTGAGCCCCTGCAACCTGCAGGGGCTCATTAGAATCAACTCTTCTTGTGGACTGGGAGGCTGAATTAGTGGCGTTACTGTGAAAGACGGGCCAACCTTGCCCGTCGGTAACGATTTTTGTCACTATGATTCCTATAGGAATCATCGTGAAAACGCTACCGACAGCCAAAGGGTTGTCACATAGACAGAGTTGAAATGTATGGGTGTTTGTGCATGTGCTTGTACACCTACACAGCAAGTTTGTATTTCAAGCCACAAAGGGAGCTGGGAACAAAAGCCCCATTGTGACAGATGTCGCGCAAAACTTTCAGTCACGTTTGAACAGATGGTACCAGTAAGACGAGCCTGCCCCAGGTGAGACGGCAACTTCAACTCACCATGTAGAAGTAGGAAAGAGCTGTACAGATTCCCCAGAACACCTGCCCTGTCTTCACCGCTTTTATCTGTTGACAAAAGAAGACGCACAGTGAAATACAATGTACCGTCGACTTCACTCTTAACCCTTTTAGCCCCAAGGTCCCATTTCTCAAATGTTGGAGGTGTTGCCTAATGACTAATAATAATAATTATTATATTTATAAAGCGCAAACTCCCTGCGGTGCAGGCTCTAAGCGCTGTACAATGCAAATCAAAGTTAAAATACAAACACAAATCAATAAACACCAAAAACACAAAATACAAATATTACAATACAAATTCTAAAATTAACAGCACATAAACACACCCAAAGCACAAACAACCATCACAACAAGGACTGGCACAGGATCATCATCATGTTATTGTGAAACTGGAATTTGGTAAGACAGAGTAGTGAGACTGGAAAAGATGTGTTTTAACTCTTACCAGTTCGCTCTATTTGAGGCCAGTGAACAAAATGACTTTTACCCTCACACATGACCAAGAAAAAATGCTGCTGAAAGCTCTTCTAGTGGTCAAAAGTTGGCTTATTATACATCATATTAAAGTGCATTGAGTCAGCTTTCAGTCAGGATAAGTAAAAAGTCTGTACTTAACGTAGTTTAGAAGTTGTTGTTTATTTAGCGACGAAGAAAAAATAGTGTCCGGTTTCCAAAAACAGTTTTCACGGAAGTCACTAAGAAGAAATGTTTTTTGTTTCTTGCCCCTTTGTTTAAAATGTGAATCGAGTGTGTGGACAAATCATTTCTACACATTTTTGTGAAGTTTCAAGAAAATGTGTTTGAATTTCTAAGAGTTACGCAACATAATCTACACCGGTCAAGGGCAGGAAAAAGTGGGCGTGTCAACACCTGGCATGACTGAGACAACAAACATGTGCTTCTCTGAAAATCTCTGACTTGCTGAAAATATCACTGAGGCAATACACAGCAAGTAATAAAACTTGTTTATGTACTTCATAAAGTTTCACGATTCTGAACCAGACAATAGGTAAACAAAGACTCACATGGATAGCACATAGTCAAACCAAAATAGAAAGTGTCACAATGACCTGCGATGGTTTTCGTTTTTCCACATCGCTGGTGCTAGAATCATTTTCAGTGGCCTGGTTGCTGGAAGATTCCCCTTCAGTGAGATACTCTTCACTTTCGGACTCAGATGAACTCATTTTGACGGAATATTCGCAGAGAGAAATCGCAAGCAGTGAAAATAACGCAGTAGGGAAAGCAAGATGGCGGACGTAGTGACTCGATCGATAACAAAGGTCACGAACAAACTCAAAATTAATATTTTTGTCATTCTATCATATGAAAGTGACTTTCTAATGTCAATAAGTTATGACAATAATACTGAGAGTAAAAATTAATTGGTTTTAATTCAGTAAACACGATGGAATTTTCCATGGGCGTGGCTTCGTATGTATACATACGATGGCCAAGGGAGCGAACTGGTAAGAGTTAAGCTGACTTTTGAAAGAAATTACTGTCGGGGCATCACGAATGTGCTTCAGAAGCGAATTCCAAATGACTGGGGCCTCGAAAAAAAAAGGACCTTTGACCTATGTGTCAGTTGTAGGGTGGCTTGACCATGATAATTCAAGGGTAGTGCCAGATTAGCTTGGCGCCTGAAGAGGATCCGGGGCTAAAAGGGTTAACAAAAATCAACAGATACACCCACCATATAACAAATTTTAGTTATAAGGCAACAAAATATTTTGAGTCCATGGGCATTATTTTTTCATTCTAAACCCGTTTCGAGTGACCAGCCTTTATGGCAGATCACCTGTCACTAAAAGCCATTCTTTTGGAGGCTGTAGCCACCTAAATGATGGTCTTTAATGACAGGTGTCATTATCTGCCCTTTCAAGACTTCTCTTGAGAGGGAACCTGTATTTTAAGACCACTTTTTCTACTGTCCATCAAAAGTCCCCTGTATGTGCTTTATATACAACCCCTTCACTGACAGTGATCATGATAAAATCTTAAAGGCCCACTACCTCCGTAACTGTTCAAAGATACACTTCTGTAACAAACGGTTATGAAACGCTACAGGCAGGTCTAATTATGGTTCATTTAGACATAGGAGAATCCAGTTCAGCACACGTCTTAATATCAAGTAACCTGACAATAACTCCACTCCATTCTAGAAATACAGTGCTATCAGCTAAAAATAATTTGAAACGCTAACGGCTGCATAGAATAAATAAGTGTGAGTACGCATGTGCTGTTTGCTGCCTGTCCAAACTGCTGTTAAAGTTCATTAGGTGTGTCAACAAGACATAACAAACACAAATGGTGCAGAAGCGTGTCTTCAGACATGTAATGATACTTTAAACTCCTTCACCAACTGCTGTCCAAACTGCGCTCCTGAAATCTTTGTTCATTCAACGACTTCCAGCTGTCAATGGAAAAAAGGACACAAAGTGGTATCAGCAAGAGGCACAAATCCTCATGAGCCCACAACTGCAGGGGCTCATGAGTATCTATGTCTCTTGCAGCTGGGTTGTGTTCAGTTTTTCTTGGCAGCAAAGGGGTTACAAAGCATCACAGAACGAAAGACAAGTAAGCGCTTTGCATGAGCATGCAAAAGCAGATATAAACAAGGCTGGCGAAATGCATACACCCATATGAGCCTCAGTACCTGCAATGGCTACTGAGGATTTATGAGGTTAACTCTTACACTCCCAGAACTAAATGACTTCATTTGACATTTAGTTCTGGGAGTTTAAAAGGTAAAAGTTGCAAACATGCACAAAAACAAGTGCTTACTCCTTAGTAATCTTTATTAAAAAGTGATCATGGAAAACAATATCACAACACATAATATTACCTTTCCTAAAATCAGAACATTCAGCTCTTACACACACTAACACAGGGCACAAAAACTATTACAAAAAGTTTTTTAATGCGTTTAAACCATAACTTACCCAAAGGTAGTATGTGAACATAAGAGCAAAGATAGCAATGCCCTCATTGTCATAACTGCCGGCCACTGAGCGACTGATGTAACCAGGCACTGAAACAATATAAAAAATATGAAAATCTCTGCAAGAGTAGGAAAAAAAATCTAAAATCAGTTTTACTCCGGCTATGAGAAAGTACATCAACTACTGAAACTGAAAGTGTGATACCCTACATCTCCGGCAGCCTAGCAGTATTCACCCCTATAAATAAAGTTGAACAGTTACCGAGAACTCAACCCTCTTCAGCATGCCACCAGTAACATTCATACTGTAAACAGTACTGGTAGCATTACAAAGGAAGTAACAGTCAATGCTAAAAGCCAAACTCAAAGGCTTTCAAAATTCTAAAATTAAACCCTTTGGCTGTTGATAACAAGTTTTGTGGTGGCGATTCCTGCAAGAATCACCGTGATGATAACTACCGAATGTATACATGAGTGAATGTTGGCAATTTTTAGAAGTGTCCGGGGGTCCAGTATGACAAAAGTATCAATTTTATTCTGATTTGAAAGCATCTTGTGGCTTCTTTTGCAAACTAGGCATGATTTTATATTCTGAGTGCAATAAATCGCTTTATTTTTGAAAATACGGGAGTTTATATTGCGAGGTTCTTTAAATTACAGCCAACTAAATGCCAACTGTTAACCATGCTTACAATCTTTATTGTTTAACCCACTTAGACTCAACACCCTACAGCAGGAGATGGACTGACCATGATAATTCAAGGGTAGTGCCAGATGAGCTTGGCGCCAAGCAGATCTGGCACAACCCTTGAATTATCATGGTCAACCCATCTCCTGCAACTGGTACTTAGCCGTTAGGTAACACCTCTAAAATATGCATTTTTCTCTAAAAGGTATTTTTTCGAAAAATACTTACCGATGACATGACTGATAGGGAAGTGTCTACTTACTCTCAATTTTAGCCTAGGAACCCGTTGTGCCCCTGCACCAACCGGGAGGCACTCGGGGAACCCACAGGGCCGAGAGTGATCTCCCGTGACTGCCCATCCGGTTCCGAGTCATGTGATGATTACTCAGTTTAGGCTACTTAGCTTCCCAGCGGCAAGCGGGGCAGGAGGGAGGGACCTCCGAGTCATGTCATCGGTAAGTATTTTTCGAAAAAATACCTTTTAGAGAAAAATGCATTTATTTCCTCAAAAACATTACCGATGACATGACTGATAGGGAGAATTACGAGCAGGAGGAGGGTGCCGCTGTCCGCAAACAACCCAGGGGGCCTGCAGAGCCATCCTCCCAGTCGCAAACTCCCGACAATTTTAGCTAAGTAGCGTACCTACGGCGCCTGTGGCGCCGGGAGGGAGTGTTGCGCTGCCGTGATGTCCCCCACCAGAGCGAGGTTGTCTCGCTGGCCTGCCAGATCCCGGAGGTAGAAGCGGGCGAAGGTAGATTCCGCTCGCCAGCCTACTGCCGCCACAATGTCTTTAACAGCACAGTTCCGGTCAAAGGCAAGACTCGTGGCCATGGCACGTACCTCGTGTGCGCGTATCTTAAGCCTCTTTGCTCCCTGTGGGGAGAGGTCCTGGTAGGCGGACCGAATGACCCAGCGTAGCCAGGAAGAGATCGTCTGGGCCGAAATGTCATGTCTGCCGGGCCTAAGAGGCAGGAAGAGGCGTGAGCGTCCTCGACGGACGGCTTTGGTTCTGCGTAGATAGACGCGTAAGGCGCGCACAGGGTCTTGTTGCCTGGTCTCTCGAGGGAAGTCCATTCCCCGCAGCGGTCGCAGTGTGATCATTTGTGGCGCCGTCAGTGGAGACCTGGTCTTGGCAAGGAAGGAGGGATCTGGGAGAAGGTGCATGGAGCCATCCGCACGAAATTGCAGGCAGGTAGGGCGCGCCGAGAGCGCGTGCAGCTCGCTGACTCGGGCCGCTGTGGCCAGGGCCAAAAGGAAGCAGGTCTTACGAGTCACGTCCTGAAGGCGGGCCAAGGGCAGTGGTTCGAATTTGGATGAGTTCAGCCACGTCAGGCCCCAGGGAAGGTCCCAGCGCGGGACGAGAGAGCGGAGTACCGGACGTCGCAAGCCGAAGTGCGACATAAGGTCGGCGATGTCCTTACAGGCGCCGGGGTCCGGACGTCCAAGGTGTCGATAAGTGTCGGCAATCATAGAAAGGTATCCTCTGATGGTGATAGGGGCGAGACCCTGGTCTCCAAAGAGCCAGAGGAAGAAGTCCGCGAGCTGGGGGTGAGTCAAACCAGTGGGGTCGAGACGGAGGTCCTCACACCAGGCGCACAGCACTCGCCACTTTCCCTCGTAGACGCGTCGTGTTGAGGGTCTGCGGGCCGAAGAGATCGCCTCCACTGCTGCACTCGAGAAGCCTCTAGCGGTGAGGGCACGCCGCACAACCTCCAGGCGTGAAGGAGGAGACGCTCCGGGCACGGGTGGAAAAGGGCCTGTCGAGGCTGTTTGAGCATCGTCCGGGGCGTCGGTAAGCGCAAAGGAGGGCCCGTGGCGAGGCTGAGGAGGTCTGTGGTCCAAGAGCGGTTCCAGGAAAACGGGGCGACCAGGAGAACAACGGCGTTGGATCCCCGGAGTTTGAGGAGGACTTTGGGGACAAGGACCGTCGGGGGAAAGGCGTAGGCGATCAAACCGTCCCAGGGGATGGAGAGAGCGTCGACAGCCCAGGCCAGGGGATCCGGGACCGGGGAGACAAAGAGGGGAAGCTGATGGTTCCACCTCGTGGCAAACAGATCGATCTGAGGAGTCTCCCATTGGGCGCAGATCATCTGGAAAATGTCCTGGCGAAGAGTCCATTCCGTGTGTAACATCTGACCACGACGCGAGAGCGAGTCGGCGAGGACGTTCAGGTGGCCCGGAATGTGTCTCGCTCGAAGGAAGATGCCGCGGGTCTGGCACCAAGCATCAGCCGGTAGGTGAGCATGCACAAGTCGGGAGAGTGTGTGCCGCCGTGCTTCTGAAGGTACGCCACCACCGTCGCGTTGTCGGAAAGGACCAAGAGCTCCTGGTGCAGCAGACTCGATTCCCAAGTGATGAGGGCTTGCCAAACAGCCTGAAGCTCCAACCAGTTGATGTGACGGGCAGACATCTCTGGCGGCCAGGCTCCCGACGTCGTTCGGAAGTCCGGAAACAGGTGGGCACCCCACCCTGAGAGGCTCGCGTCGACACACAGGGATAGGCGAGGAGGGGGAGACGCGAGGGGAACTCCCGAAGCCAGCCACGCCGGATCCATCCAGCGCAGCAGATGGGGACGAAGAAGCGCAGTGACCGGTACCAAGGCTGCCAAGTCGGCGGAGGACGGGCGCCAGTGAAGGAGGAGGTGCAGCTGTATGGGCCGATAGTAGAGACGCCCCAGGGGCAGGAGATCTGCAGCGGCGTTCATCGTTCCTAGAAGCTGTAGCCAAGTCCTGGCAGGTGCTGCGTCTAGCCGGCAAAGATCGGCGGTCAAGGAGGCTAACCTCTGAATCCGCTGTTCCGAAAGACGAACCAAGTTCAGATCGGTAGCGAAGTCCATGCCTAGGTGGACGAATCGGCGACTGGGCAAGAGATCCGATTTCCCTCTGTTGAGGAGAAAACCGAGTCGCGCTAACAGCCGGATCAAGGCGTCTCTGTCCTCTGAAAGAACGGTCGCCGATTGGTTGCGTAGGAGGAGGTCGTCGAGGTAATTGGAAGTAGGGCTGGACGATGACTGACGAGCCTTGGCCACAACCGCGTCCATCAGGCGAGAGAATACCCAAGGGCTGAGGTTGAGACCAAACGGAAGGGCCCGGAACTGGTAGACTGCTTCGTCGAAGGCGAAGCGCAGGTACTTCCTGGAGGCAGGGGAATGGGAACATGTAAATACGCATCTGACAAATCCAAGCTCACGGCGAAGTCCCTTGGCTGCACCGAGGCCCTGAGGGACCGAGCGGTTTCCATGCGGAAGCGAGGAGCCGAAATGAAGGAGTTCAGCTTGGAAAGATCGATGATCGGGCGCCACCTGCCGCCCGGCTTGGGCACCAGGAAGAGGCGACTGTAGAAGGCCGGGGAGCCGTGACGCACAACCACCTCCGTGGCACACTTCTGCAGAAGAGCGGAGACCTCGGAACGCAGAGCGCTGGACTTTAACGGGTCGGAGGGCATGGCGGTCCACAGAGGGGCCCGTCGCAGCGGAGGAGGAGAGCGAAACGAAATCCGAAGGCCGTCGGAGACGGTGGTCCTGATCCAGGGGTCGTCTGGGAACAGCGAAAGCCACTCTTCGCTGAACCGGGCAAGCCTCCCGCCGACTGGAGGACCCAAGACGGTCGGCGGGGGCGGAGCTAGGGAGTCAGTGAGCCCGCCCGCGCCCAGGGCGACGGGCAGGTCGGGACCGGGCGGGGGCAAAGGAGCTAACCTGACCGGGTCGACCAAAGGCAGGGCGGCGGCGGGGGTTACGAGAAGGGAGGGGGTCTGAGGACGCAGGAAGTCCGGAGCCCCGCAGGGCGCGACCCGCGGCCTTGCGGGAGGAGCGAAAGCGAGAAGGCGCAGATTTGGAAGGCCACCGATCCGAGTTCGCGATCTTAACCGAAGACCAGGTATCGCCAAACAGAAGTGATCCACCTAGGGGGGCACGACGCAACTGGTTCTGCAGGTCCGAAGGCAAACCCCGGCAAGCCCGCAGGACAGCATCTCGACGCATGAGGTCACAATTGGAGGAAGCCGCCATGGCGTTGACAGATGAGTGATACGCCGCACGATTAGCTACCTCCGCGAGGGCGAGAAGATCTCCTAACAGGGGAGTGATGGAAGGATGCCAAGCTTCCTCTATCCGCTGTACCGCCGCTCGGGTGACAAGCTCGAGGAAGCCCGAACAAGCAAGGGTGTTACGAACCAGGGCCGCTGTAGCATCCAAACCTCGAGGAATGGCGCGTTTCAGAAGCGAAGAGCCGCCAGCCTGAAGAACAGCCGCCGGATCCACTGGAGGAAGAGCGCAGACAAAGGACTGGGAATGTCCAGAGTACCACTCCTGCCGGAAGGCGATGTCGAGGCCGGGGGCCATCTGCGGTCGCCGAAAAACTGATGTTCCCTAGGGGCAGCGAGGAGGTGCGCGGAGAAGGCGTCCCGCATGTCGCTGAAACCAGGAGGCTGAGGAAGAGACTTAAACTTCTTCGTCTGCCGACCAGCATCGACGAAGGCCGATACCTTGCGCTGGAGGGGGGGAGACGGAGGGCAAGCGTCGACTGGGAGGGAGGCGGAAACGATGCGGGCGGCCTCATCCAAGGCGAGCAACGTAGCCGCGCGAGAAGAAGAAGGCAGCGGAGAAGAGTCCGAGATGTCCGAAAGGGACGAGCGGGAGGCGGGGGAACGGCTACCTGGGCCTAGCAGGGCAGAAGCAGAATCCTCAGCCAGCAAACTCAAGGCGTCCTCGTCCCGGGGAGGAGGGGGAGCGGCAAGCGGACTGCCGCGGCGAGAACGGAGAGGTCCCCGAGAGGCGTCCAGCCGGGAGGAGTAGGGAGAGCGACTACGAGGATGGGAAAGAGGGGGACCCTCCCGGCGAGGGCTCCGCGCGGAGCGACGCCTAGGGGAAAAAGACGGCCGACGCGAAGAGCGATGGGCGAAGACCGCCGGTAGCGCGAAGAAGACCGCGGCAAAGCCGCAACCAGGCGAGGGGGGCTGAAGGGCGTCCGACGAGAATGATGATGCCGACGACGAGAGTCCCACGGCGAGCGAGATCGCGGCGAATAGGGAGAAGCCCTAGAGTCGTGAGTCCTTGGTCGCGTAGCACTTCGTCTCTGAGAGCCGGGCGCTAAAAGGCGGGCTCCCTGCCGGTAACTTGACTCCTCGTAGGAGCGCGCGGGCGTGAGAGACGAGCGAGAACTGACCGCAGACAAGGGGCGGCGAGGGTCGCGTCCCCTTGGGCCGAGCTCAGGGAGGACGGCACTTGGGGTCTGCAAGGTAGGGTCAGTTGTCCGAACAGTGCTGGGTGTACGCGTTCTAAGCGGCGTCCTATCCACGGGGTCCGAACGGACAAGCTTGGTCCCTGCTCCTGACACACTGGGGGACGCTCGGACGGGAGGGTTACTCACAGGTAACGGCCGGTCCCGCCTGTAAAATCTCCAAAGCTGCGACTACTTCAGTTCTGGCCACGTGGAGCAGAGGTCACAAGAGCGGCCCGAGGCACAGCCAGAGCAAGGGAGGCATACAGCGTGGTTGTCCGTTGGCCACTGGAAGCCGCCGCAGAGGGTGCAGGTTCGCACTTGGCAACTGCAACACACAAACAAACAAGCGTACAAGCGAGAGCACGTGGCCGCGCCCAACAAGGGGAAAGGGGAAACTAAGGTGACAAAGTCAACATACCCAAAGTGAACACACAATTCACCCCCCAAGGTGCGAGCGCCGAGGCACGAGGCCGGCAAGCTAAGAGTCCGGAGCGCAGCAACGCTCCGCCAGCACCCGGCGACCCAACGTAACCGCAACAAAAGACGGAAAGCCGTCTTGCACAACACATGTTTCATTGGTCAATCTCTGCATGAAAAACAAAGACAGTTTATGCGCCCGCGCTCGGTATTAAGCGACACGGCGTAGGCCCCAAGGGCCAAGCCGAGAAACAAAGCACGGCGCCAGGTTAAACAAACAAAGGCTGAGAAGAGCTCACGACCGGCGACCCGCTTGGAGGCCGGCCGAAGGCCAATCAACTACCTTACCTCTCCGCAGCCACAGGGGCGGGGGACGACACCTCCATACCACAACAGCGCCGAAGGCGGGAAAGGAGGCCAACCGAAGAGGCGAGAAGGCAGCAGAGGCAGAAGAAGAAGCAGCTGAAGGTAGCAGCACACGGCAAGAGTCCGCAAGCGAAGCAAGTCCCAACACAGGACAAAGACGGGTTCCAAACCGGTCGAAAGTAAGCGAGGCCGGAGGCTAGCAAAACACGTCTGCACTAGACGAGCTAAGTAGACTAAACTGAGTAATCATCACATGACTCGGAACCGGATGGGCAGTCACGGGAGATCACTCTCGGCCCCTCTGTGGGTTCCCCGAGTGCCTCCCGGTTGGTGCAGGGGCACAACGGGTTCCTAGGCTAAAATTGAGAGTAAGTAGACACTTCCCTATCAGTCATGTCATCGGTAATGTTTTTGAGGAAATAAATGGGACGATGCGGCCATGAGGTTAAATGGACCAAGACCTATTTACCTATGGCGATGAAGCATGCCGCAAACAGGCCCGCGCCTGGACTCCAAATTTCTTTGGTGAAGAAGTAGACAGCCAGAGACGTCATACCGCTGAAGACGGGCGCCAGAAAGACACAGATGTCTCGAATGTGTAGGGGAATGTTGAGGGTGTGTAGTGCCCAGTGTATGGTGCCAGACGTCACCATCAACCCAGGGTACACCTGCACATCAAAAAACAAAAGTTTGCTACACAAACAAAACTAATGGAACTGGAAGTAACCATCACATTTAACTCTTAAACTCCCAGAACTAAATGACTTCCATTCTATAGAATGGAAGTCATTTAGTTCTGGGAGTTTAAGAGTTAACAAAATGCCAAGGGGCCTTTTTTAACCCTTTCATCCTCATGCACTATTGCTTGAAATAAATTTGACCATGACAGCTCAAGGATAGTGCCAGAATAGCTTAGAGCAGCAGTCGCCAAGCTATTCTGGCACCACCATTGAACTAAAATGGTTGATCTAACTCTCTGTAATGTAGCCTTCACAGGGCAATAAGCAATTCTTTTTTAATTCAACCTCCGGATGTAAAGGGTTAATATAAAGTTTGTTGTATAAGTAAACCCAACTAACTTTTACATGAAAATGCATGTCAGGACCTTTTAAAGCAAGAATGGTAAAGCCATCAAGGCTCACGTGTACACCGACCCACATAATTAATCTGTTCTGACCTTGACCTTTCCAACAGGTCAACAAAAGAAACAAGTGTTCAGGTAAAGGGTTGACTTTTGTCCCTGCAAAATCCATTTATTTCATCAAAAACATTACCGATGACATGACAAATGGGAGTGTCTACTACGTGCTCAAATTCTAGCCTACGAACCCGTTGTGTGCACACACAACCCGGGAGGCACTCGGGGAACCCTCCAGAGGGGCCAAGAGTTGTCTCCCGGACCTGCCTATCCGGTTCCGAGTCACCTGACTCGCCAGTCAGCTAAGTAGGCTCACGACCTTCGGACGTGTTCTAGCCTCGCGCTCCCGTCGACCGGTCGGTCTTGGTGCTCGAGTTCGCCGTGACTTTGGCTTCGCCTGTTGCTTCGCTTCTGCTTCGCTTCTTGCTTCGCTGCAGCTTCGCTTGCGCTTCTTCGCTTGGCGTCCTCCTTGGTTGGCTTCGCTTGGCGGACCTGCTGGTTCCCGCCATTTCGCCGGTGGCGACATGGACGTCTCTTCTCCCGCTACCGCTTCGGCAGAGAGGTAGGATAGTTAGTTGGGCCCGGAGCCGGTCCCCGGGCGGGGTACCGGCCTGTGCCTTTGGACTCTACCTTGTTCGTGTTGTGTGTTTTTGTTGAGCGGGGACTCTTAGCTCGGCGGGGCCCTGGTGCCCTCGCCTTTCCCCTTTTTGGGGTGAAATTACTGGCTTCCCCTGGTAGCCTTCGGGGAGCATTGTTTAAACCAGCTGCGGCGCGTGGCTCATGTTGCATCTCCGGCCTGGCTGGGGTATGCTTGGTTCGAGAGCGCACTCTTGGCTTAGAGCGCTACAGCATTATTGCCTGGGGGCACGGCCCTTCGTCCCTATTGTCGTTTGGCCCGCCGTGGGATGGCCTTAGTCGCCTGCTCGGCGTTAAACCTAAATAACTAAACTAAACCTATTGTCGTTTGGCGCACATTCCTCTCCAGCCTGGCTGGGGTAGGCTTTGTTCTGAAGACGCAAGCTTACCTTCGGGCGCTACAACAGTATAGCCTGGGGGCACGGCCCTTTCGTCCCTATCGTTCGGTATGGTTCCCCTTGGTAGGACGAGCCCTGTTGGTCTCGACCACGTACCGGCACGTTGTTTGTTTGGTGTGTTGCAGTGCCCTCCTGATGACCTGCACGCAGTGTGGAGGTTTCCAGTGGCCCTCGGATTCGCACAAGGTCTGCCTGCCGTGTGTCGGCTGTACATCTGAGCGTTCTTGTGACGTTTGCGCCGTCTGGCCGGAGCTCCGCTGGTCCCAACTTTGGAGCTTCTACCGACGTGAACGCCCGACACCTGTGCCTGTTGCAAGACCTGCGGAAGTGCCGGCGGTCATCTCAGGCGCCCCGACCGCTCTTGCCCCCGATGGCCCCAGTTTGGAAAGATCTCCACAGCGGACACAGCAAGGTAGTGTGCGGAGTCGGGAGTTCGAGGCGCGGATTCCCAGGAGGGAACGCGCTTGGACCAAGCCTTACGACAGGCAGAGAACCCATCTCGAGACAGAGGTCAGTTCGGAGAGATGTGCCTCGCGCCGTCCATGGTCAACCGGTCCCCACTCGTCTCCTAGGAAGGCCTTGGATCCTCCTCGGCCGCTGCGAGCCCGCCTCGCCACAGAGTCCGGCTCGCGGAGACATTCGCGCACACTCACCACACCACTACCTGTGTCCAGTTCCTCCTTGCAATCGAAGTCTGACCACCACTCTCGCGCTCCTTCGCGTGAGCGTCGTAAAGTTCGTGATTCTTCTCGTCATCTGGACCATGGGCCTTCGCGCTCTCCCTCTTCGCGGCGTTCGTCCCACATTCCCCGCCGTCTGCCTCGTCCCTCCCGTTCCCCTTCCCCTCGCCCAGCCTCTTTCCTTCCTCCTCGTTCCCGGGGATCACGGTCTCCAGCTCGTAGTCGCTCGTCTGGTCGCCGCCACCGTTCCCGCTCCTCTAGTGCGTCGCGTCGCCGTCGCGGACGTCGCTCTCCCCTGCGTGCTTCGGCGCCTTATGGCTCCCCTCGTCCTCGTCGAGCTGCTCGCTCTCGGAGTCACGGTCGCCGTCCCTCTTCGACGGCTCTCGGCGGAGTGGACGACGATTCGTTGAGTCTTCTCCCTGATGATTCCATCTCAGTTCTCCTCGGAGGTCTCAGCCGCTCTCCTTCGCCGCTCTCTCCTTCGGATGCGTCGACAGCCCACGGGTTACCGGCCTCCTCCCGCACAGAGGTTCTTCTGGCCCTCGACGAGGTCGCTCGCCTCATCTCCGCCACGCTTCCGGCAGAGGACTGCCCTCCATCCCCCCCCCCTGAAGAGGAAGCCTTCTGCCTTCGTCGACGCGGGTAGACAGGTAAAGAAGTTCAAGACTCTCCCTCAGCCCCCCTCCTTTCGTGAGCTTCGGGATGTGTTCTCGGCCCACCTGTGTCTGACTCAAGAGACAGTAATTTCTTCTCGGACCACAGATGGCCTCCGGACCTCGACATGTACTTCCGCCAGCAGTGGTACGCCGGCCATTCCCAGGCCTTCCTCTGCCCTCTCCCTCCGGTGGATCCAGCCGCCGTGGTACAGGCGGGTGGGGCCTCGGCCCTCAGACACGCGCTCCCCGCGGGTTTGGACAAGACGGCTTCGCTTGTCAGGAATTCCTTGGCCTGCGCCGGCTTCATGGAGCTCCTTACGCAAGCCTTCCTCCGGCGCGTGGAAGATTCGTGGCACCCGTCCCTGACCCCCCTTCTTGGCGACCTCCTCGTCCTCGCTGAAGCGGCCAGCCGCGCCGCGTATCACTCTTCGGTCAACGCTATGGCTGCAGCCGCCAATTGTGATTTACTCCGCCGCGACGCTGTCCTGCAGGCCTGCCGGGGAATGCCTGCCGACCTGAAGACCCAGCTGCGTCGGGCCCCCCTCGGGGGACCCCTTCTCTTTGGTGACACCTGGCAAGCCGTCAAGGATTCCAATGCGGACAGGTGGCCTCCCAAGTCTGTTCCTCGGCGCTTTCAGTCAGCCCGCAAGGCCGTGGGTCGCCCCCTGCTGATCTCCAGACCCGTCGCCCCGACGTCAACAGCCCAGCTGCAGTCCCTGCGTCGCCGTCGCCCCGCCTTCGGTCGCCCCGGCCAAGCTAACGCCCCCGCCCCCGCTTGGCCCCGTCCCGCCCGTCGCCCTGGGCGCGGGCGGGCTCAGTGACTCCTCCCCTCCTCCGCCTCCGCCGGCCGTCTCGGGTCCTCCAGTCGGCGGCAGGCTCGCCCTCTTCAGCGACGAGTGGCGATTACTGATTCCAGAAGACCCGTGGATTTTAGACACTGTTTCCTGCGGCCTACGGATCTCCTTTCGTTCCCCTCCTCCTCTGCGTACGACTCCGCTGTGGACCGAGATCCCCGCAGACCCGCTCAAGGAGTGCGCCCTACGGGGGGAAGTCGACTCTCTCTTGAGGAAGGATGCCACAGAGGTTGTGCGCCGCGCAGACTCGCTGGGATTTTACAGCAGACTTTTCGTCGTCCCCAAGCCTGGCGGCAAGTGGCGCCCAGTGATTGACCTCTCAGCCCTAAATCGCTTCATCGTGGCTCCTTCCTTCCACATGGAGACGGCCCGAGCCCTGCGTACCGCGGTGCGACCCATGGATTACGCCGTCAGCCTGGAGCTCTCCGACGCTTACCTACACGTACCCATACATCCGGCCGCCCAGAGGTATCTGCGCTTCGCGTTCGATGGAACCGTTTACCAGTTTCGAGCCCTACCCTTCGGCCTCAACCTCAGCCCCTGGGTCTTCACCCGCTTGATGGATGCAGTTATGGCCAAGGCACGGCAGTCGTCTCTCAGCCCTATGTCCAACTACCTCGACGATCTCTTCCTGAGGAACCACGTCGAGTCCGTCTTGGAAGAGGACAGGGATACACTGATGCGTCTGCTGTCGCGACTGGGGTTCCTCCTCAACGTCGGGAAGTCAGATCTCACGCCCTCGCGCCGCTTCATTCATCTCGGAATGGATTTTGCCACCGATCTCAACGTTGTTCGCCTCCCGGATCCCCGGATTCGGAAGTTGGCCACCTTCGCCAACCAGTTAGCTCAGCAGGAAGCAGCTCCCGCCCGAGTTTGGCTTCAACTCCTCGGACTGATCAACGCAGCGGCGGACCTTCTCCCCCTGGGTCGCCTCTACGCCCGCCCCCTTCAGCTGCACCTCCTGCTTCTCTGGAGACCCTCTTCTGGCGAGCTTACCCACCTGGTCCCGGTTTCCCCCCTGGTTCGCCCTCACCTTCTACGCTGGACCGACACGGCTTGGTTGGCTTCGGGAGTCCCTTTGTCCTCCCCCCCCCCCCCCCGCACCTCTCCCTGTGTGTCGACGCGAGCCTCTCGGGGTGGGGAGCCCACCTGCTTCCTCAATTCACCTCGGCGTCCGGCCTCTGGCCCCCGGAGTTTGCGGACAAGCACAGCAATTGGTTAGAGCTGCAGGCAGTCTGGCAAGCCCTCTTCGTTTGGGAGAGCCAGCTCAGGAACCAGCGGCTTCTCGTCCTCTCCGACAACTCGACGGTGGTGGCCTACATCCAGAGACAGGGGGGCACCCGATCTCCCGACCTCTGTATGCTCCTCTTCCGTTTGATGCGCTGGGCCGAGGAACGCGACATTACACTCCTCGCACGACACATTCCTGGCCACTTGAATGTGTTGGCGGACTCGCTCTCTCGCCGCGGCCAGTTGCTCCACACACAATGGACGTTGCGCCCGGATATCTTCAAGATGATCTGCGCCCGTTGGGAGACTCCCTTAATCGACCTCTTTGCTACGAGGTGGAACCGCCAGCTTCCCCTCTTCGTCTCCCCGATTCCAGACCCGCTGGCCTGGGCAGTCGATGCCCTCTCGATTCCTTGGGACGGCCTCATCGCTTACGCGTACCCCCCGACAGTCCTCATTCCCAAGGTCCTCCACAAACTTCGAGGGAGCAACGCAGTCCTGCTTCTGGTCGCCCCGCTGGCTTGGGCCCGGTCCTGGACCACCGACCTACTCAACCTCGCCACCTCTCCTCCCCTGCGCCTTCCCACGCCCCGTTCCATGCTCAAGCAGCCCAGGCAGGCTCTCTTCCACCCTTGTCCCGAACGCCTGTCTCTTCACGCCTGGAGGTTGTGCAGCGCACCCTCACCGCTCGAGGCTTCTCTGGTGCAGCAGTGGAGGCAATCGCTGCAGCCCGCAAGCCGTCCACCCGGCGTGTTTACGAAGGGAAGTGGCGCGTCTTGTGTGCCTGGTGCGACGCCCGTCGCCTCATACCCACCGGACTGACTAACCCACAGCTAGCGGACTTTCTCCTATGGCTCTTCGAGGTCCAAGGTTTGGCGCCCATCACCATCAGGGGATACTTATCCATGGTCGCCGACACGTACCGCCATCTCGGCCTTCCAGACCCCGGCGCCTGTAAGGACCTCTCCGACCTCATGTCCAGCTTCAGCCTCCAACGTCCGACTCAGCGTTCTCTCGTTCCTCGCTGGGACCTACCTTGGGTCCTGACGTGGCTGAATTCTTCCCGCTTCGAGCCACTCGCTCTAGCCCCTATGGCAAATGTGACACGCAAGACCTGCTTCCTTCTAGCCTTGGCCACCGCGTCCAGAGTTAGCGAGCTACACGCTCTTTCTACCCGCCCAGACTGCCTCCAGTTCAGGGCAGATCGCTCCGTGCAGCTCTTAACGGACCCCAGCTTTATTGCCAAAACAAGGTCGCCCCTAACTGCTCCACAGATCATCACCTTGCGGCCCCTGGGAGGGCCTGCCTGCTCTCCGGAGACTCGGCGACAGGATCCCGTGCGTGCCCTACGCATCTACCTGCGCCGTACCAAAGTTACCCGTAGAGGGCGCTCCCGCCTCTTCCTGCCCATACGCCAGGGCAAGACTGATATCACAGCCCAGACGATCTCCTCCTGGCTGCGCTGGGTAATACGATCGGCATACATGGATCTCTCCCCACGCGTAGCGCAGAGACTGAAGATCCGCGCACACGAAGTACGCGCCATGGCCACGAGCGTCGCATTCGATCGGAACTGCGCTGTCAAGGACATCGTGGCCGCGGTGGGCTGGCGAGCAGAATCTACCTTCGCTCGTTTCTACCTTCGGGATCTGGCGGGACAGCGAGACAACCTCGCCTTGTTGGGGGACCTCACGGTGGCACAGCACTCCCTCCCGGCGCAGCAGGCGCCGTAGGTACGCACCTAGCTAGTTACCTGGGAATTAGCAATGGGAGGACGGTCTTGGTCTCCGGTAGTACCGGGGCGGCACCCTCCTCCTATTCGTGATTCTCCCATTTGTCATGTCATCAGTAATGTTTTTGATGAAATAAATGCATTTTTCTTTAAAAGGTATTTTTTCGAAAAATACTTACCGATGACATGACACGGATGACCCTCCCACCTGCCCCGCTTGCCGCTGGTGAGCCTAGTATCTGACTGGCGAGTCAGGTGACTCGGAACCGGATAGGCAGGTCCGGGAGACAACTCTTGGCCCCTCTGGAGGGTTCCCCGAGTGCCTCCCGGGTTGTGTGTGCACACAACGGGTTCGTAGGCTAGAATTTGAGCACGTAGTAGACACTCCCATTTGTCATGTCATCGGTAAGTATTTTTCGAAAAAATACCTTTTAAAGAAAAATGCATATTTGAAAAAAAAAATCTTTTGTCAAAATACTTTTATTTTTTACTATTCCCTGATCTCTTGTGATGCTTGACCTTTCCGATGGGTCATCCAAATAAGTAAGCATAGATATAATCAGGTATCTTTGTACCAAGTTTGGGTTTGAATTTGTGCATAATATTTTGTCAAAATATGGCTTCTTTTTTTATACCTATTTCCTGATTCCCTGTGATCCTGAGAGAGGTCACTGAAATTTGTATGTTTAGAATTAGAAACGTCTTGCCAAAAAGTATCCTCTTGCAAAGTTTGAAGACTGGCGTGAAAAGACTCTGAGAAAATGCCAATGTTACAGTTTACAACAGAGATCTGACGATGGTGCAAACAACCATTGGCCCACTACATAGACTCTCTCTTGCTATCTCATGTGAACCAAAAAGGTGCATCCAACTTCTCTAGTCGTATATGCACTGTCAGTTGTAAACAAAAACAAAAACCTTAACAGTTAAGTTATACAGAAAGTCCACTTATCAGTATCAACAGATGAATAAATTCAATAACAAAATGAATACTGAATGAACATGCCCTTAACCCATAACTTCCTATTCATAAGGCTGATTTTCTTTTTAAATTGTTAATTGTCATATGCCATGAAGGTCACATTGCACATAAGGAGACAGATCAACTATTTTAGTTCTCAAAAGTGATGCCAGAATAGCTTGGATCCTTAGGTGCCAAGCCATTTTGGCACCATCTTTGAACTATCATAGTCAAATTGAACTATCAAGTATCATACTGAAATTAATTTCAAGCAGTAGTGTATCAGATTGAAAAGGGCTAAATAGAAACTGTGGAAGCAATAGTACTGAAACTAAGTGAAAGCAAAGAGTTTTATTACTTACCGTCCCACCCACAATCCTGCCAAGAGGATACCATGCACGTTCGTCGAACCAATTGAGGAAGTTGTAAAAGCCATGTTCCACCATGTAGTGTGTGGCACGATAGTTGAACCTGGAAGAAAGCATTCTGTAAGATTATTTTTGGACTTGTAGTTATGCTGCTATTGTAAATGTAATGTAACAATGCAATGCACATTACAAAAAAAAAGTACATATACGTACACTAGGATATTCAAGCAACAGATAAAATAATAAAATTGTAACCCTGAAAAGGACATAGTCTATCCAAAAACTTTTTAAAGTTTTTATTGTTGTACATCACTACACCACATGTAATTCAAAACAGCAGTTAGGTGGTGTGCTAAAAATAGTGTATGGCCTGTTTGAGCTGAAAGTATTGATCTATTGACATGAAACAAATGCATAGTTGGCCAGGGACATCTGCCTTCATTAACCTTCACCAAATCATGCTTTGGACTACACACAAACCACGATGTGGGTCCAACAGGACCCATATTTTTCAAAGAGTGATTTAACTGGCTATCCCTGTCCCAATGGTGTGGGTCCTACAAGACCCATATTTTTGCAAAGAGCAATTTAACTGGTTATCCCTGATCCCAATGTGGGTCCTACAAGACCCATATTCAAAGAGTGGTTTAAATGGTTATCCCTGTCCCGATGAAGTGGGTCCTACAGGACTCATACTTTTTAACACTATAGCACACATCACCAGAAGCATCCTTGTACTCTTAGTCATCAAGGTGGAGAGAAAACGGTATGAAACTTCTCTGTTTCCCCCAGAAACTATGGGTGAAAGTTCACCATTTCCCCAAAAAATGAACTGAAACTGCTCGATTCTGCATGGACGTTGACACCCTTCAAAATCAAAACAAACAAACGAGCAAACAAACAAATGAAAAATTTGGGTGAGATGCAATTCTCTCATCTTTGACTCTTCACAAACTGAGGACCAACATCATCTGAACAGGAATATTCACCTTACTCACCATACTCACTCTTTAAAAAGTATGGGTCCTGCATGTCCCACACCATCGTTTGTGTGTAGGACAAATTCAGACATTGTTTATTTCTTTATTTCTCCATTAATTATTAACATATTTTGGTAAAATGTAGTCCTTTATGAGCTTGGAGCATTTCTTAAATTTCAATGAAATATTCCCAATAGTTAATGAAATATTTGCAATCAAACACACTCCTGGGTCCTCCACAGCCCAGGAAGCACGATGAAGGTTAATGGTTACACAAAGTATGAGAATGAATGTTTCCAGATTCTAGATTTACCCCCTTGTGCATTTTGGCAAGTGGTGCTGTACTGGTAGTTGCACATGCACAAAGGGCTTAAACACAATAAATTGCACAAACAGGGCTTCACATTTCTCAAAGACAAGGGGTATTCATACCCCCACTGAATGTTTCAGGGGGATTTTATACTCCCTAAAAAAAATTTTAATGGCAGTACTTTTCATAGGATAAATATATGGTACCTCCACAGTTCTGCTTGTTTGACTCGTGTTTTCTTCATGATTATGTATAGTCTGGACTGTATTGTTCCAATACCAATGCATACCATCTGCCTTCAAGGTTTACATAACAACACTCTTTGCAGACTTCTTTTTACGTTTTCATACTCCATAACGCCAGTCGCAATTCGCGATCACACCCTTTTCACCCAACCTGGGATTATCTTATGTGAAATAATCCCATGTTTATGCTTTGTCATCTGTGCAATGCTGGCACAAATGACTCAACTCCATTTGTGCCAGCGTTGCACAAATGACTTAAGTTACAGGCATTTTTTCATGGCCAAAATTACCTGTACATCAAAGTTTACAGATTTTGAGTCCATAATATCAACAGTGCTGAGAGGGTTAACTAACAACATTTCATTTATTTTTAGGATGTTCAAGTTGTATAATATAAGTTATTTTGTTAGCAGGGGTTTGGTACCCGGACCCATGTAGGCCTGAGGGAGGTCAAAGGAACCATTGAACCCTGAAGGCATTCGGGGTACAATGGTTCATTTGACCTCCCTCAGGCCTACAAGGGTCAGTGCAGCAAGCCCCTGCCACCAATAATGTATTTGTTTTCATTCCTCCAATGTTTTTGTAAAAGAAATCAAGAACTTAATCTTCTGACCAGGATCACACCAGACATGACTGATGACAAAGAATACATAATAGACCTATGACGTAATTTAAAATCTTTCATGACGTTGCCATCTCCAGTAGTGTGCCTGTTGTCTTGAACAAAATTAAGTAACTTTTTACTTTAGAATGTTCTAGTGATCTTTTATAGAACAAAACTGGCATTCAAGACGCGTCAGAAAGAGGGCTACAAATAGTCGGCCATTAGTTGCTACAAGGGTTTTTGTAATTGTATCCTGGTCACATGATACGGTTTAAACTATAGAGATTTGTCCCTGTGACGAACGGGTGAAACAATAATTATCATCTTATTACTTTCTTAGCTACTGACTGCAAATAGCATTTTTCATACTCATGCTATCTATATCTATCTATATCCCGTAGTCTTGCTGACCATTGGGGCACCACTGATGACTTGACAACCAGCTTGAACTCCATTCCTCTCTGTTCTCTGCCATTCTTAACGTATCACCCAGCCTCAGTCCTGTCCACTCTGAGATATTGTCCTCCCATCTTTTCCTCTGTCTTCTTCTCCTTTGTCCTCCTTGCACAGTGCCCTGCAGGACTGTCTTGGCAATCCCTGCCAAACGCGCGACATGCCCACACCACTTCAGTTTGCGTTTTCTCACAATGGCTAATAGGTCTTCATAGGGCCCGATGCTTGCCTGATTCTGCTTCCCACTTCCTCGTTTGTGATGTGGTCTCCGCATGAAATGCCAAGCAGCCCTCGAAAACATCTCACCCCATATCCTCCCTTCAAGGTCTGATGTGAGGGTCCATGACTTGCAGGCATACAAGAACACTGAGATGACTAAGGAGTGCATTAGCCTGATCTTGGAGCAGAGCGTGATGTTTCTGTCGTTCCATATATGGTATTCAATCTTGTCAGTGCTGTTGTTGTCTCTCAAAACAAACTCACAAACTCCATGTTCCTCACCGAGTTTGACCTCCTCCTTGACCACTACAGCACACGACCCGGAAAACACATCCTTCTAGGCGACTTTAACTTCCACTTTGACAAACCCGACCACCCTGACACAAAACGCCTTTGCACATCACTTTCAAACCACAATCTTACACAACACATCACTAAACCCACCCACCGACTCGGCCACACCCTCGACTGGATCATCACCCGCACCTCCGATCAACTCTTTCTCGACTCTGACACCTCCTCTCTGCTTCCCTCTGACCACCTCGCTATTCTCGTCTCCCTCAACCTACCTCCCCCGAAAAAAAACCAAGCTCATTGTCTCTCGTCGCAAAATAAAATCTGTCAACCGCGAGAGCTTCTTCGACGAAGCTGTCGACCTTCTCTTGGACCCCGCCCCCTCTCCCGATCTTGCATCCCGTTTCGATTCCTCCCTTCGAAAACTTCTAGACACCCATGCCCCTGTCACCACCTGCTCCATACCCAACCGACTCCCCTCCCCCTGGCTCAATGACATAACCGAGGCCAAGCGCGAGCGCCGACAAGCGAAACGCCGCTGGCGCTCATCTGACCTCACCGTTCACAGACAGATCTTCCAAACAACTAGATCCAAAGTCTGCAAAATGATCTCCGACTCTAAACGCAAACACCTTCAAAACCAAATCCTGGAATCCACTTCTTCCAAAACCCTCTACGCCACCATGAACACACTCCTAGGCACTTCTAAAGACTCTCCTCTCCCCAACAAACACAGCAAAGAAGAACTCCCGTCCGCTTTTTCTACCTATTTTTCGGACAAAATCCAAACTCTGCGCAACGCACTCGACACTCTGCCTTCTCCGCCTTGCCCTCCCGACCCCACCTGTTCCGGCTCTCCCCTCTCGTCCTTCCGCCCCGTCTCTCAGGATGAAGTCCTCAAGACCATAAAGTCCATGCCCTTCAAAACCTGCGAACTAGACCCCCTCCCAGCTTCTCTCTACCGTGACGGCCTTCCAAAACTTTTGCCTTTCATTACCGACATCATCAAGGCATCTCTAGAAAACGGCTCCGTCCCCGATATCATCAAGCCCGCCATCGTCCGTCCTCTCCTCAAAAAACACAACCTCGACCCAAACGAACTCAAGAACTATCGCCCAGTCTCCAATCTCTCTTTCCTGTCCAAGCTTCTTGAGAAGGTTGTTCTCAACCAGCTCAACCTCCACCTCACCGACAACAACCTCCTCAGTCCATTCCAGTCTGCCTATCGCAAACATCACAGCACTGAAACAGCCCTTCTACATATCTTAAACGATCTGCTTCTCTCCACCGACACGGGCAACATCTCCCTTCTTACACTACTTGATCTCTCTGCCGCCTTTGACACTATAGACCACTCTATCCTCCTCCACCGACTCCACCGGCATCACTGACTCGGCTCACTCCTGGTTTCTCTCCTACCTCTCCGACAGACAGCAGTCCGTCACCATCAACGGCGTCTCTTCCAACCCAGACACGCTCTCCTGCGGAGTTCCACAGGGGTCCATCCTGGGCCCGGTCCTTTTCACACCCTACACCTCTCCTCTGTCCAACATCATCCAGTCTCACCGCATACACCACCACCTCTACGCTGACGACTCACAACTGCTAGACAAAGACAAACTCGACAACACTCAGTCACTACTGACTCGCACGGCTGACTGCTACGAAGACGTGAAAAACTGGATGACAGCAAACAAGCACAAACTGAACGACGACAAAACGGAAGCCATGCTGGTAGGCACTCGCCAGAAACTCTCCCAGCTCCCTCCCTCTCTCCACCTTCAACTCGATAGCACCCCCATCTCCCTCTCTGATTCGCCCAAGAACCTCGGCGTCATCCTTGATTCCTCTCTGTCCATGACCAGCTTCATCTCCGCCACGGCCCAGGCATGCTATTTCCACCTCCGCCGCATCAGTCAGATCAGAAAATACCTCACTACCGAAGCTGCCACCAAACTTGCTGTCTCTCTCATCTTATCTCGCATCGACTACTGCAACTCTCTCCTTTCCGGCCTCCCTCACTCCACCACTTTCACTCTCCACAACGCTGCCCGCCTCATCCTCAGAAAGAAAAAATCCGACCACATCACTCCCCCTGCTCAAACTCCTTCACTGGCTCGCCATCCCCCAACGCATCCAATACAAAATTCTGTCTCTCTGTTACAAATCTCTGAACAACTGCGCTCCTGCCTATCTCTCCAACTTACTTCACCCATACACACCTTCCCGCTTCCTCCGCTCTGCCTCCGACCCTCTCCGCCTCCACATTCCTCGCACCAAACTCAACACTTTCGGCCCCCGCTCCTTCTCCGTCTAATCCACCTGGAACACTCTCCCACTCTCTCTCCGTCAGAAACACTCTCTCTCCTCCTTCCAGTCCGCCCTCAAAACTCACCTCTTTCAACAGTTTTAGCACTATATCACCACCCTCCCCACCCCAAGCTGACCGTCGTAATGTATTTCACTATTTGTGGTACGTGAGTCATTGTCTAAAGCGTGCGCATGCGTGCGCAAGTTATGAGTGCGCGCTTAGAGTTATAATTATTATAAGCTAAGCGCATTACAAATACCGTAATTATTATTATTATTTATTGTCTGCACAATCCTGGACAGTATTTCTGATTTTGATCCCTCATCTGTCACAATGGCTCCTGAGTATTTGAATTTATTAACTGTTTCTAGTTTCTGGCTTCCCATCATGACATCAGTGCTAATGCCACTGGTGATATTTGTCATCAGTTTGGTCTTCTCTGCACTGATTTTCATCCCATACGCAATGGCTGTACTGTCCAGCTTCTCCACCAGCTGAGCTAGCTCCTCTGTTCCTGCAAGGCCATCAATATCATCCGCAAAGCGCAAGTTCACGATTGTTCTGCCTCCAACACTGACAGTTCCTTCATGATCTTTCAGAGCGTCTGCCATGATTCTTTCCAGGAAGATTTTGAAAAGAGTAGGTGAGAGCAAGCAGCCTTGTCTGACTCCGACTGTAGTCATAAACCAGTTTCCTATTTTGCCGTTGAAGCAGACTGCGCTAGTGGCCTTGTTGTAAAGGTTTGCAATGACTTTGATCAGGGACAGGGAGAGGGACATATACTCATGCAGTCTGTAAAAAATTTGTCCAACACTAGAAATTGTTACTTTCACTGTTTCAGCCTGATCAATCAAATACTGTACTGCTTATCTCAAGGAAAGGGCCAGGCCTTTAAAAAAAAAAATAAAAGAGGGAGGGAAAACAAGTGCACAGCTGATAACGCAGTAGTACAATATATGGGGGGAAAAAACAAGTGCACAGCTGATAAGGCAGTAGTACAATATATTGTCATGATGACAATAACAGACCAGTATTTCACGCTACTCACTTTTTTTTCTGTTAAACGACATTTTGACACTTTGTACAGCTAGAGCTCTTTGGGTACAAGGTGCACTGAACTAACTGGATATGAACACTTTTAAACTGATAGTGATACCATAATGATTAGTGCTGGATAGATCAGAGTAAATTGCTCACATAAGGATGTAGTATTCCATTAGCAATTGTATGCTTTTATACAAGCCACAATGCAAATACAAATTCAACATTATCGACATACGATACTGCCTACAACTCATGCTGTGCTTCTGCTAAACGAGTATCCTATAAGAAGAGTATCGGAACCTAAAACTATGTTCGGACAGTACCGAACGACGCTAGAGATTAGAAGATAGCAAATTGTGCAAAAAACACACAACTTACCACGGGTCAAATTCATGGATAATGCTTTCAAAGCGAATGACAGCGAACAATCTGGCACTAAAACCCGCAAGCCACGTTAATGCAAGCACAATGAACGTCAGCAGACTCTTCCATCCGCCAGGATTCCACATGGCAGATCTTATGTCTGTTTTCCCCACGATGCCGGTGTCCGCCATCTTCGTTGCGTCTGTTTCCGCCTCGTGTTCACGTGGTCTGTATTGTCAAATCAGAATGCTGCAAGTGTTGACCGTTTGAGGGACGTGCTTATTTGCACGACCATTAGACTAAGGGCACGACGCGCAATGCATCAGTTCAGTTTGCGTGAGAGTGCAGCACCGCTATGGTCAGGCCTGGCGACCAGCACATATGGTGAAAGAACAAAACACTGAATTCAACACTATGATAACGTGATCGTAAACAACACGGTCTCCCGGGTACCGCTGTGATACTGAGGCTGACCTCTTCCTATAGACCAGCCGGTCGTTTACATGGGCGGAGAAGCACCTTGCCCGAGAATCAACCTTGGTCAGCACTGAAGAGGCATAGCCGATGTGTCTGTGTGTGCGGAGACTAAAGCTGCTTTAGAAAACAAAATGCACAAGCCTGATAGCAGTCGATTAACATGTGGCCGCGGGGCCGAGACCGGCCCTGACCGGCCTCAGCCGCGGCCGCATGACGCGGCTGACCGCCGCCGCCGCGGACCGCGCCCACCGGCGGGCCTCCGCCCATTAAAAATCGCCCCCTCCCCTCCCCCCTCCCCCCCCCCCCCAAAAAAAAAAAAAAAAATTAAAAAATGAAAGCAAACGAACAAACTAAAGCGGCGGATCTGGGGTTTCGACCCCCCCCCCCCCTCCCGACCCATTTTTGTAAACGTTGGCAACGGCCTTCCCCCGCCCACCCCCACCCCACCCTTCCGGGAGGTACATGCCAACTTATCCGCCTCGGTTTCAGTGCCGCCGCCCGATCCGCCCAGCGCCGCGGCAGGGCCGCCGGCGCCGGCATTGCAGCACAGCCACCCGGCCCGCTGCACGGCCGCGGCCCCCGCGGGCATCAGTCATGGCATGATGGCCTAAGCGCCGGATGCTGCCGAGCCCCTGCAACGGCCTGGGCCGGCCTTTCCTACTAAAGATTCACGACCGCTCAAACCGGCTGAAACTCAGTAAACTTTGTCACAGAGTCTCAAAGCCTGAAAGCACCCGCTTTCAGTTGAGTTTCTTGTTCTGTCAGCTGTACTATTCTTTACTGAATAATACTATAATAATGGAACGGCGGAATAGGCTACTATTGAAAGTGCATCAGTTCAGTTGACTCTGTGACTAATCAGTTTGAAAGTTTGAAGTTTGTTCGTTTGCTTTCATTTTTTAAAATTTATCTCTCTGTTTGTTTGTTTGTCTATTTTGACAAAGGATATTTACCCGAAATATTAATAAATTGTGTTGTACCCGTCTTTTCTAAGCGTGTTTCTTTCTCCGTTGGGTACTTCTTTGACTCTGTGACTGAATACATCATATTAAAAATCAACTCCATGCATACCGATTAACACCGACCGTCCACACACGCGCTCGCCGGCGTCACTCCGCCATTCCGATTTTATTGTCAGTCCGGAAACTGTGACTCATCATCATCATCAGTCCCTTGCCCGAACTGGGCGTTGGGGGGACTGAAAGGCAGCAGCAACAGACAGTGCTCTCCACTGAGTTCTATTTTGGGCGGTGGCAAGCAAGTCTGGCATCTCGAGTTCGGTCCATTCTTTTATGTTTGCGACCCAACTCTTTCTCTGACGACCTCGCCGACGACTTCCTTCGAGAGTGCCTTGGAGGATAGTCTTGGACAAGGTGTTGTGTCGGGTCACGTGGCCAAACCAAGCAAGCTTGCGCCGTTTCACGGTTGCCAGAAGAGGTTCATGTGGGCCCACCAGGGAGGTGACGATGCTCCGTACATATTCGTTGGTTTTGTGCTCGCGGTACGAGATGCGGAGCAACTTCCTCAGGCACTTGTTCTGCTGGCAGAAGAACAGGCTGGCTTCAGAGTTGGAAGAAGCACTGTAGAGCAGATTTTCAACTGCCGCGTCCTGATCGAGAAACATCTGCAGCATCAGCGCGAACTCTACCACAACTTCATTGATTTCAGGAAAGCATTTGATCGCGTCTGGCACGACGGACTCTGGCAAGTCATGAGATCGTTCAACATAGAGGAGGGACTGATCCAAATGATAGAAGCGCTTTACAAGAACGCCTGCAGCGCGGTTCTACTTAACAATCAGTCAGGCGAGTTCTTCAGGACGACGATCGGTGTCCGTCAAGGATGCCTGCTCTCTCCTGTCCTTTTCAACATATTCCTGGAGAAGATCATGCAGGAAACCCTCCACGACCACCATACTTCAATCTCTATTGGTGGCAGATCCCTGTGCAATCTTCGATTCGCAGACGATATTGACCTCATGGCAGGCAGCAATAGTGAGCTCCAAAACCTGACAGACAAACTTTCAAGTAGCGCAGGGTCTTATGGCATGGAGATCAGTACGGATAAAAGCAAAGTGATGATCAACACCACAAGCGACAGCAGCAGCAACATTCACATGAACGGCCAGAAGCTAGAAGAGGTCAATAGCTTCAAGTACTTGGGAGCCACCCTGTCCAAAGACGGTAGTTGCGTAGCAGAGATCCGTATCAGGATAGGTACAGCAACATCCGCAATGGCCAGGCTGGACAGGATATGGCGAAGTAACTCCATCAGCTTCACCATCAAGTACAGGCTTTACAAGTCCCTCGTAGTGTCTAAACTGTGACTACCCAGTGCTCAAAAGGCCATCCGGCCGATCAGTATCGGCCCGATGGCCTTTTCGGCGCGGCATTGGGTCCTATAGTTGCCAACACTGCCGGATCGGCGGTCAGTCACAGAGACTCCAAACTTGAGAAGTCAATTGAAGACCAGATGGTTAAACTGAAATACTGAACACTGAAATGATATAAAGGCATATAAAAGTGCATATAAAATAAAGGACCATGTGATACTGCGGAGCGTCGACTGACACACTGAATGGCATAATTATTCAGTGTCGGCGTATCCCCCTCACCTCATCCCCCGGGGACTGACACTGACATACTTTTGTAGACAAGCATTTATGGAGGCAAGCGGACACTACGGCCGTCTCCTAGACTTTCCGTATCAGTAGATCAGTCCGGCAGCGGCAACCCGCCGGTCAGTCATTTGATCGCGGCCGGTGAGAAATCCAACGTTTTTTCCGTCCACCTCAGTTGTACTGAGACAGGTCCTCTGGTAAATCCGAGAGTTGAGAAGCGGCATTCAGTTGTAGTTGCCGTGTGCGAGCTCCAGTAGTGTCACAGTCTCGGCAGGCTACAGACTGCCGGAAAGCACTTGAAAAGTAAGTTTACGTTTAAGAGTTTAAGAGAAACCCGCGACTCAGCCGACAGCACTGGTCGCCGCCAATCCCGCCCCCCCCCCCCCTCCCCGTCTCTCCCCCCCCCCCCCCCGCCCCCTCCTCTCTCTCTCTCTCTCTCTCTCTCTCTCTCTCTCTCTCTCTCTCTCTCTCTCTCTCTCTCTCTCTCTCTATCGTCTCTCTCTCGGCAGAAAAGCCCAGAAAACACCGGCTTGCAGAAAAAAAGTTATCGCGCCGCGTAGCCGCAGAGGTGTCTGGAATGCAATCAATTTGTTTACAAAGCAGAAAAGTTCCATCCATGCTGCTACCCGGCTCTCCAGGCTAATGGATCCAGACGACTTCAATTCCCATTTTTTAAATATCGCTGAGTCCATTGCACAGTCTTTTTCCACTAGCAGTGATAGTTACACCTCGAGCTGGGACCATATGGCGTTGAGGCGCGTCCCCTGGGTGGTGGATAGGGGGTCCCTCGTGAGAGGGGTGCACCGAATGAAATAAGGTGCCGTGAACCAACATGGTCTAAGGGAAGGTGACCCCGACAGAAAACCCCTGGTCCTCCTAGTAAGGGGGTTGGGCGTGGGGGTAGCTTCCCCACCCTGCAAAAAAGGAAATAGCTACAAAAACGCCGACGAAAAGACTAACAGTAATTCCATTCCTGGAGGAGGAAGGTTCTTCTACCTGTGGTGAAAGCCGGAAGTCTTCGGAAGCCACAGGACCGAGCCGCCTCTCTCTATCCAGGGATACAACCATGGGCACATGGAACGTCAAGACCATGTACCAGAGCGGCAAGGCCGCCCAGATAGCAGCGGACTCAAATGTACAACCTTTCCCTGCTAGGTATCAGTGAAGCCAGATGGACGCAGTCTGGCCAGAAAAGGCTGTTAAGTGGGGAAATGCCCCTGTATTCAGGTCATGAAGAGGAGAATGCCCCCCATACAGAAGGTGTAGCATTCATGCTGTCACCAGTGGCACAGAGAGCGCTGATGGGCTGGGAACCTCGTGGGCCAAGAATTATCACAGCAGCCTTTAGAACCAAGAAAAAGCTCAAGCTGAACGTCATCCAGTGTTATGCGCCCACTAATGACAGTGACGAGGAAGAGAAACAAGAGTTCTACGACCGACTCCAGAGTGCCTTGGACAAATGTGCGGAGCGAGACATCACCATCGTCATGGGCGATTTTAATGCCAAATAGGGAGGACAACACCGGATACGAAGAGGTGATGGGGAGACAGGGACTAGGCTCGGAGATGAGTGAGAACGGGGAGAGGTTTGTAGACTTTTGTGCTCTAAACCGACTTGTCATTGGAGGCAGCATCTTCCCACACAGAAGAATACACAAAGCAACTTGGGTCTCACCTGACCACACAACAGAGAACCAAATAGACCATATCTGCATTAGCAAGAAATTTAGAAGATCCCTTCAAGACTGATGTTCGAGTGAGGAGGGGAGCAGATGTCGCCTCCGACCACCATCTGCTTACCTTAAGAATGAAGCTCAAGCTAAAGAAAAGCCGCACAGAGACAACAAGAAGACAGCGCTTTAATGTAGGCCTCCTGAGAGAAACTGGAGTTAGAGAAGAGTTCAAACTGGTGCTGTCCAACCGGTTTCAAGCGCTACAGGAGCTAGTAAATGAAGAGGAGGCGGTCACCACAGAGCAGCAGTGGAAGGCAGTTAGAGAGGCGCTGAACTCAACCTGCAAAGACACTGTAGGGTTCAGGAAACACCATCACAAGAACTGGCTGTCGGCACAGACCTTGAAGAAGATAGAAGTGAGGAAGCAGAAGAAAGCAGCTGTCAACAACAGTCACACGAGAGCAGCCAAAGTAAGGGCACAGGGGGAATACTCGGAAGCCAACCGCGAGGTGAAGAGTAGTATCAGGGCAGACAATAGGGCCTACACAGACTACCTGGCAGCAGAGGCAGAAAAGGCAGCAGGCAGAGGCAACATGAAACAGCTCTACGACATTACCAGAAGATTGTCAGGCAAGTATGGCCATACAGAAAGACCAGTAAAAGACAAAGAAGGCAAGCCTATTGCAGACAGAGCAGACCAACTCGACAGATGGGCCGAGTAATTTGAAGAGTTACTGAACAGACCTAGCCCACCCGACCCCCCAGACATCCAGCCGGCAGAGACCGACCTACCCATCAGCTGTGACAGACCCAGCCGGGAAGAGATCAGAAGAGCAGTGGCATTCTTGAAGAACGGCAAAGCAGCAGGCCCAGATGGCATCCCAGCGGAGTCTCTGAAAGCAGACCTAGAGACAACAGTGGAGATGCTGTACCCACTGTTTGGAAAGATCTGGGAAGAGGAGGTGATGCCGGCTGACTGGAAGGAAGGGTACCTAATCAAGCTTCCCAAGAAAGGCGACCTCAGCAAGTGTTCCAACTACAGAGGAATCACCTTGCTGTCAGTACCAGGAAAGGTCTTCAACAGGATCATCCTGGAGAGAATGAAGAGCTCCGTTGACCCCCAGCTGAGAGACCAGCAAGCAGGATTCAGGAAGAACCGATCATGTACAGACCAGATCGCCACTCTCCGCATCATCGTGGAACAGTCTCTGGAGTGGAGCTCCCCGCTGTACGTCAACTTTGTGGATTATGAGAAAGCATTTGACAGTGTGGACCGAGAGACTCTGTGGAAACTCCTACGACACTACGGTGTACCCACAAAGCTCGTCCGCCTGATCAAGAGCAGCTACGATGGCATGACATGTCGCGTGATCCACGAAGGGCAGTTCACCAGGGAGCTCCAGGTCAGAACTGGTGTCAGGCAGGGGTGTCTGCTGTCTCCGTTCCTCTTCCTGCTGGCCATAGACTGGGTCATGAAGATGACCACAGAGCACAGACGAAGTGGAATACAGTGGACTCTGTGGACACAGCTTGACGACCTCGATTTTGCAGATGACTTGGCATTACTGTCCCACACTCATCAACAAATGCAGGACAAGACCACGAGGCTTGCTGACATTTCGTCCCAAGTGGGCCTCTCCATTCACAAACAGAAAACAAAGACAATGAGGCTGAACGCAACCAGGGAAGAACCAGTTTTGCTTGCTGGCACCCCGTTGGAGGAGGTGGAGTCCTTCACCTATCTCGGGAGCATCATAGACAAAAAGGGCGGCACTGATGCAGATGTCAGAGCACGAATCGGTAAAGCCAGAGCAGCCTTTCTCCAGTTGAAAAAAGTGTGGAGCTCCAGAGAGCTGTCACAACACACCAAAGTCCGGATTTTCAACTCCAACGTAAAAGCAGTTCTCTTATATGGAGCAGAGACTTGGAGATTGACAAAAACCACAGTCAACAGAGTACAGACCTTCATGAACAGTTGCCTTAGAAGAATTTTGAAAATCCACTGGCCAGAGAAGATCAGCAACGTCAGACTCTGGGAGAGAACAGAACAGATAACAGCAGAGAATGAAATTGGGCGAAGAAGATGGGGATGGATCGGTCACAGTCTGAGAAAGCCAGCTTCCAGTATCACTAGGCAGGCATTGTCATGGAACCCCCAGGGAAAGAGGAAAAGAGGTAGGCCGAGAAACTCCTGGCGTCGAGACCTCCAAGCAGACATCAAGAGACTGGGAACCACCTGGAGTAGAATCGAAGGAGAAGCACAGGACAGGAGTTGCTGGAGGTCTCTCGTCGACGGCCTATACCCGGGTAGGTGTGACAGGCGTAAGTAAGTAAGTAAGTGATAGTTACAGTTGTTCTGCTAAACTGCGCACACACTGTGAGTCTGCAGCAGGTGCGTCCTTCTCTATACCTTTTATGACAACGGTGTTTGAAGTTTGTAAATATATTTCTATTCTAACCAGTAAATCGTGTGGCCTGGATGGAATAAACACTGAACATGGTACTGAAATTCATCGTCGTCACTTCCATACACAGCTGAAACCTTGACATTTATATTCAACCTTTCTATCACGCAAGGTATAGTTTTCCAGATGCCATGAAAGATGCTAAAGTTATCCCCATTCCCAAATGTAAATATCCCACTGAAAAGTCCAAACGATTTCCGTCCTATTTCAGTGTTATCAATATTATCGAAGCCAATCGAAGGACACGTTCACAAGCACCTACTCCAATTCATAGAGAATCAACACCTACTCATATCCGGTTTTAGACCTAAAACGCTTGTCATACTGCACTCGTTCACATTGTCGACTCTTGGCTCTCATCAATAAACGATTCCAAATTAAATGGTGCAGTTTTTCTGGACCTAACCAAAGCATTTGATTTAGTCGATCACAACATTATTTTGAAAGAAACTTTTAGTATATAAGCTTGATTCGAACTCGGCTATAGCGTTTTTCTCCTCCTACCCGGCCTAAGTAACCGCAAGGTGCACTCGAACGGAAGGTATTCGAAAGAAGGTACAGTGAGGCACAGAGTTACCCAAGGATCTATTCTAGGGCCTCTTTTATTTTCTTTATTCATCAGTGACCTGCCTCTTTCCATCTCAAATCCTGAGGTAAAGTGCGGAGTGCGAACTCTATGCTGACGATTTAACGCTGCATATATCAGACAATCGTGTCGCTACGCTCAATTGTATTTCTCCAGCAGTCTTGATGAAGTTAGTCAGATTGGTGTACGCAAAATCGCATGCTACTCAGTCAGTACTTATATGACCAAAAGCATGTTGATAACAACCCGCCAAAAGCATCAGCTACATCCTGCCCCTCTGATACTTTCACTTGGCAATAAACCTATCCAACAGGTATCCAAGCACCGCCTACTAGGAGTTGTAATTGGACGACCAGCTCAACTGGTCGTCGCTTATCGACAGTTTGTGCAAAACCTTGTCCAGGAATGTATTTCTGCTCTCTAAACTTAGACATATTCTTAGTACAAAGTGCTGTACATTGTTCTTTCACGCGCACATTAAGAGCCACTGTGACTATGCATCCTCACTCTTTGTGGGACGGATGCAGTGAACATCATATTAAAAAAAATCAACTCGCTGTTTCGTGGTTCAGTCAAAATAATTATTCCAAACCCTACTTCCACAGACGAAAAAATAAAATGGGCCTTGGCCTGCTTCCACTGAAGGAACAACTCAAATTTAACAAATGCGTCCTCATGCACAAAATATTTCATTATCAAGTCCCCGAGACTGAATATCTGTGCACGCTATTTAACTTCAGCCCTAGGCATCAGCTACACACGAGACATGGCTTGCTTCATTTACCCCACCCCAGGATAGATATCTACAAGTCAAGCCTTCTATTTTCAGGTAGTTTCTGGAACTCATTGCCTTTAAACATTAAATCATGTTCAGGTAAAACCCATTTTAAACGTGCTTTGTACACCCACTTCCATTCAGCCTGACTTTACAGTTTGCCATATTAATAGTATTACTGCTGATAACACGTGAACGTCAAATATTTTCTCTTGAAGTTCTCCTTATATTTGCTAAGTGATGATAATCTTTTGTCTTGTCGGTGTCGCTATACGCTCTTGATGCTGCTGATTCTTTGACACTGTCTTAGCTGAGTATTATATTAACGCTATGCACTCATTTATTTCCCTTGCTTTTTATATTGGTGGCAGTTACAAATTCTCCAATGCCATTTTTTCTCCTTTCATTAATTCACCTATTGTGTTTTTCCCGTAGTTTTTCTTCCTCCCGTATTATTATTATTATTATTATTATTATTATTATTATTTGCATATGTTTATTTTCCTGTCATGTTGTTTTGTTTACAGGACAGCTTGTAAGACAGGCATTGAGTTGCCTAATAGCTTTATCCGGAATAAAAAAAAAGATTCATCATCATCATCATCATCATCATCTCTCTCTTTTTAGAAGTAGCTTAGCAAGGACAGATTGTAAGAAAGCCTGCGCGCCTAATATCTCAATCCTTGGAAAATAAAGTCTCTCTCTCTCTCTCTCTCTCTCTCTCTCTCTCTCTCTCTCTCTCTCTCTCTCTCTCTCTCTCTCTCTCTCTCTCTCTCTCTCTCTCTCTCTCTCTCTTGTGTGTGTGTCTACAGCATACTGAAGATATTTTGGGGATGTGAAACGCCTTCACCGGCAACGCATCGTGGGTGCCAGTTGACACCGCCGGAGTGTAGTTTTTGTTCCATATCATGTTGCGTTGGACTCTCGTCCTCAGCTCGACGGAGTCAAGGCTCAGTGAAATGACGTCTTTGCCAAGAGTACAATGATTAAGATGAAATGTTGACGGTTTGTTTTCTTGAAGATTATGTGGCAGTTTCTTGGGTACATTAAAGGAGACCCAGAGAATCCGTCAATTTTCTAAACTAGGAAGAGTGGCAGTTCCAGACTCCTGTTAAATTTGGGTGTTTAGTCCCCTCGGAGCAAGAGAGCTAACTCGATCATTTTGCATGCATTTTACTCCACGGGCTGCATATCAACTTTAACAGCGAATTTCTGTTAGCGCAGGTCTGCACGAGTGAAAACCTGGGCTGCTTCCAGAAACTTACGACCCAGATGATGCGCTGATGTTTGTTCTAAACGCAAAGGTACACGTTTACATGCGGCATATAGCAATGTGTAGTGTGCGAGTTTGTGCGTTGGGCCCGCGGGTCTGTTTTCTTTCGTCCTGTGTCAGTTCCTTTTTGTGTACCTGAATTTAACGTTAAATAGCTTACAGGAATAATATTGCTGAACATGGTTGGTTTTTCAAACCCGGAACAGACTGAAAATATGTAGGTGATAATGCAATATAATTGATGTTACAGATTATAATTGACGCTTATTCTCCCCCATACATTATTTCCCCATATCATATTTATACTACGGCTAAAAGCTTCAAATTTGTATACTGCCATGCAAGCTACATTATAGTACTTACAGATAAGGATACAGACCAATGGCTTTAGTTCAAGGATGGTGCAAGAATAGCTTGGTGTCTAGAGGTGCCAAGCTATTCTGGCACTACCCTTCAACTATTTTAGTCAAACTTATTTCACACACTGGTGTATTCCGAATGATGAGGGTTAAATGTCGTCTGGGGGGGGGGGGGGGACGGCAAGCTGGACTTCTCTCTCCTCTCAAAGCTTAATTTGTTTTTTTAGACACAAACTGTTTAGCAAATTCAGTAAACAGTATCCACCCAGACAAGTGGCGTTCTGAACTGCATGTGCGCACACCTCAAATAAAAGGGACAAAGACGGTAAGAGCACTAGCACTAAGGAAATTTCTGACACACATTAAAGTTATATTCCCCAGGATCAAGCATCTCAACACAGTCAGAAAACTGTCTGCAACAGATACTGCTGACAGTATGTGTATGGGTCCTTTGTGTACTATCTTAAAGCTTATGATGTAAGTGTGATGGGGTGAGGTAGGAGGCGTCGGAAAATTAAGATTAGATGGTGGTGGTTGGACTTAGTGAGACTGAGACTCGTTCATGTTGAGCTAAACTTTTATTTCTAACAAAACTAGAAAGTAGAAACCAGAAAGCAGAAAGCCGAAACAGAAAGCAGTACCTGTAGAATAAACAAACAGGTAATCAGTAATGGTGCCAAGAATACAATAAACAAGGCACATAACTAAACTATATCAACATGCAGTGCACGTACAACACTTTGATTTTAAAGACTGATAAAATCAAAGTGATGGTCGTGTAACATATAGAGTGTGTAATAATATACATGATAGCAAATAAAATGAAAAATATAAGTCACAATACTAACTACAAAGTCATGCAAAGCACAAGTCAAAGAATAAAGCAGAGCACCAATACGTAAGTGCGCTATGCAGTCAGACCTGGTAAGGCGAGCACGCAAATGACTAACAAATGGGTAGTCACTCTGACCGGGGCCTCCCTAACAGGTCAGCCCACATCAAGTTAAATGCAAAGTACTAAAAAATAACATAGCAAAAGTAAAATACCAAATTAAATCAGATGCTATGCCAGCGGTACAATAGCTATGTGACTAGGCACTAAGGAATAGTATATAGAAATAACTAGTATCAAGGGGAAAGTAATGTGAAAGTAACATGACACAGAAGGAACTCACAATACAACCGACTTACCATCAAATGAATAAGGACGTACACACAACCTTATCATTCACTCGGTCTTTATTACATTCGCACCGCAGACACAAGCGCAAACATTGAACATCAACGAAGAACGCAAACATCTACACACCCTGCAGTCATTCATGACGAAGAGGAAAGACAGGCAGAAAATGTGTACTTGAAGAAATTATGTGCATGTAACATAAGATAGCCTAGAATAAAGTATATCTACCAAAATGCAATCTAATGAATGTCACCATGCACTAAATAGAGGCATGGTGCACTTAATATGGCTACAAAGCACCTTTAAGTTTCATACACATAGTAGTGAACAATGACCCTTGAGGTCGCATAACAGAAATGTCCTGTATTTCTTACAGTCACTCAAAGGCTTCACTTACTTATTACACATTGTAGTGAACAATGACCCTTGAGGTCGCATAACAAAGATGACCTATATCGCTTCCTGTCACACAGGCTAATAATGCCTCTCAGTGATGTGAACCAAACCTATGCACTATGTCAAGTGAAGTACTTAGTCATAAAATAGGAAGCAAATAATGGCTAAAGTCAAAATAAATAATAAAAGACCTATAAATAAATAACTAATGAATGGAATGAGTGACTGAATGAACCAATCAATCAATCCATCAGCCAGTCACTCGACCTATGGCTAGGCATGGCATACGGTCCGGCATAGCAACGTATAAACAACTTAAGCGGAAGTTTCAGAATCAAAACAAACATGGCGCCTAAGAGACTGAGTCAGCTGTGAGTGACGTCACCAACGCGGGAACATCACGCAAAGCTGCCGCCCTCCCTAGCTTCGGTGATAGAGAAGGGAAGACTCCAGAAAACATAGAACTAAATAAAATAAAGATCATCCCTAACTATGAAATACCTTAAATCTCTACCACAGCAACAACAACTAAACAATCAACCACTAAGAAATAGCATTAAATGAACAACAGAAAATGCGCGCATTATGGTGCATCCACCATGCAAGCAATGTAGTCAATTGTCATGATTGCCAGCAAGACCAAACTTAGCGAATCATTTTAATTAGAGGCATAAGTGCACTCCCATTTACTCCCACGGTTATGCGCCGAGGGAAAACTATCACCTAGTCACAACTGACTACGTGCGGTCGGTCATGCACGCTAAGCGCCGCATCATTCTGACGCGTCAAGTTTTCTAAGGCAAAATTCATACATGATATCTTCCACATCAACATTGTTACAAAAGTTTGTGTACAAATTTCCTCACTGCAGCATTACATGGAAATGTACTAGCATGTAAATAATCGTCTAGCAGAAAACAAATGGAATCAAACTAGCCTCACAGAATGGCTAGTGCCGACCGGTCTGGCAATCATGTCAATTTCATGCTCAAGAAAATCATCAAAACATCCAGCATCACAATGTCATCAAATAGTACAAAATAGTAATGCACCAAATACAATATAAAAAAACTGAGTACTTACAGGGTCTCCAAAACCCGCGCAGTTTAGGTTAAAAAAAAACTGTTTTCCTCCAAGGCACCGGTGCCAGAAGTTAATTGCTGGTACTGTGAGTCTTGCACGTTTGGTAAAAAAAGAAAGTCTGTCAATCAATCAATTCTTTAGAAGGGATCGGGACTTCCAGCTTTCGCTGATTTCGTCCAGGGGGGGGGGGGGGGTGGGCCTTGGGGTTGGGGGGGTGCTGGTCTATCTTTGGCTGTTCGTCGCTGCCGCTCGCGCGGCACTGCGTTTCTTTCCTTCATCATGTCTGCCCGCGCCCCAGGGGGCCAGGTCGTTGGTAAGAGCCCGTGCCCGTGCGGACCCTTGGCTCCTCTGTCGTGCTTGCGCCTCCCGTCTTGTTTGGTGGGTGGTGTGCTCTTTTTACCTCCCTTGTTGATGGTCACAGTCCAAGGCCCGGTTCTCTTTGGCCCCGCCGGCTCTACACCCTCTGGTTTGAGGGGGGTTGATTTTTACTAACCCCCCTGTAATGTTTTTGTATTTCGCTGGAGGGGGGTGTTGTACCCTCCGTTTCCCAGGGAGTGCACGGACGACGGGTGCTAAACCTCCCTGGGCTCCCTATTTATTTTGATGGGCGGCGACCGTACGCAGGCGAGCGGGGAGTCACGCGGTGTCGGAGTGCCATCGTGGGTACCTCGACCCCCTGGTTTCTTTAACCCCCCTATCCCGCAGAGTGGACTTTCCAGGAGTGTCCTCCCTGCGCCCCAATACGTGGGAGACGACCCCCGGAGCCGACCGCCGGCCCCCGTGCGCGCCCCACCAAACTTTGGTGGGGGGGGCCCCTCGGGCCGGCCGCCGGCCCCCCGGGACCCTCTCCCCGCTAGGAGGGGGGTTGGTTGGTCAAAAAGCCGCCCCGCATCGACCTATGGGGCTTTCCTCCGAACTCCTGGGGAGGCAATCTTAACGTGCGGGGCGGCGGAAAAATAAATGACAGTAACTGGAAAAAAAAAACAAAAAAAAAAAACAGGATGATATGATGGATGGCCCCTGCGTCCCCCCCCCCCCCCCCCCCCCCCCCCACCCGGGCGGCGCCCCCGGACCCGGCGGCGGCCTTCCGCCCGTCCGTGGGCCCCACCCGTGGTGGGGGAAGGGAGGAGGCGGTTCTGGGCCGGGTGATTGGTGATGATGGGGTTGATGGTATAACTTTATTAACCGTGTGGGGGGTGGGGCTGGTGTGGGACCATGAGATGAGGCGAGGATGACCTGTGTTTGCCGTTCGGCCCTATCGGGCCCACAGCATCACTTCGCGAGTGGATAGTGTGAGGATAAGTGGGGAGGGGCCGGTGGGGGGCGGGGTCCGCCACCGCGTGACTCTAGTAGGGTGTTATCCTGCGCGTAAGCCGTCGCCCATTATCTATGTTTAGAAGGAGTGCATTGACGTTGGATGCTATACCTCCTTTGGTTGGACCTAGTTTATTTAAGTGTTTGGCTCTCCTTCCTCCAGGCTGGGCTCCAGCCGCCCGGATTTGCCCGCTCTCTCTTTGGCTCTTCCCTGTTTTCCTTCCCGGGGCCTACGGTCGGCCCCAGGAGGCCCAGTGGTGGGCTTTGGGCTCCGTCAGGGTACCCCGCGGTCTCCGGGCCCGGCCCACCTGGTTAGTGGTTGACCGTGCGCAGCTACCGCGGCTCCCGGCGGTCCCGCCCCGACCGGGTAGGGTTGAGAGAAATGGGGGAGGTGTTCTTGGCGGGGAAAAAAAAAAAAAAAAAAAAAAAAAAAAAAGGGGGGGGGGGGGGGGTTATGAATGAGGTGACTCTTTATTATCTGTGGGGGGTGGGGGCGGGTGCTCGGACCATGAAATGAGAGGGTTGGAGATGATAGGTTCGCCCTCTTCCCCTCCCCGCCGCCCCCCCCCGGCCTTTATTGGGAGAGCGGCGGGGCGGGGCGGGCGTCCCCGGAGTGGATAGATACCAGAGGTTTCGGGATCGTGGGATCGGGTCGAGAGAGCAGGCACCGGGCAGTTCTGGGCGACCTGGTTTCGTGAGAGCCCCCCACTGTCTAGGGTGCTATCTTTTGAGTGCTCCCGGGCGGGCAGTCCGGGCGGGGTGGTTTTGATGGGAGTGGAGAGTATGGGGATGCTGTAGGGGTAGGATAAAATCTTTATTCTTGGGTTTTTTTTGGGGGGGAAATGGGGGCGGGTGCTGTACCATGATTGATGGTGGGGGCTGATTGGTGGAGGGGGAACCCCTTCATTCGCTCGGTCTTGCTTACTTTCATTCTTCCTTCTTTTATTGGCCTTGCGTACATTCAGTCTTTCTTCCTCTTTCACTTCATTCTGGCCCCCTTCCTGCCCGGTCGGGAGACTATCTAATTTTGAGCACTTCGGGCCCGGGGGTGCTCGGACGACGACGAGAGCTGGCCCCCGAACTCATCGCCATGGTCTAGGGCCATGAGCCTTTCATGCTATGGGAGGGGGCAAGTGGGATTCTATGTTTGTTTATATGTACTTAACTAAGGGGTGTTTGTTGATTAGCTGTATTGTGAGTTGGGTGGTGGTGTACCATGTTGTGGAATCGGGGTTTATGAGGCCTTCTAATGTAAGGTGGTTATCTAGTTTTTCTTGGATTGTGGTTCTGGTTTCTTCTGTGTGTTGGCATTCTAATAAGATGTGTTCCGTTGTTAATATGTGGCCGCACATGCATATTATTTGGTTTGGAAGGACTAGGTATCTTTCGCCCCCCAATCGGATTCTTGATAGCCGGGATTGGTCTTTTCTTTTTCCCTGGAAGATTATAGGTTTGTTTTTTAACTCCCTCGCTAGGTTTTTCCTTCTACCTCTTTTATTTCGTTGAAATTCATCTGTCCATAGTTTTTGAAAGGCAGGTCGAAGTGCCTTGTATCTTTCGTTTGCCGACAGAGGTAGGTTAAAGAAGGTCGAATCTTGTTCGAGGCCTTTCTTCGCCACTCTGTCGGCGCATTCATTCCCTGGGATCCCCACGTGTGAGGGTACCCACATAATTTTGGTTATCTTCCCCTGTTCTGCCAGCTCTGCAGCTTGAGCTCTGATCAGATATGTAAGGTCGTCCCTGAACGAGTCTAAGTTCTGGATTGCTTGCACGGCCGAGAGCGAGTCCGTTACTATGAGTGTATGTTTGCTTTTTGGAAAATCGCTCTTTATTACCTTATATGCTCCTAGGATGGCCGTGAGCTCTGCTGTGAACACCGCCGAGTGGTCTGGTAGTTTGAGGGCCCTATCCGATTTGCCGGTGGGGTGGATACCTAGTCCGGTTGCGTGTGTTATTGGGTCGTGGGACCCATCTGTATATATGAATACGTAGTCTTTATAAATGGTGTCCTTTTTTATATTAAATTCTATTTTCATTTTGGGCCCATCTTCTGATTTCCGATATTTGGTTAAGTCCAGGTCTACTTCTATTTGTGGTAGTTTCCATATGGGGGTTTTCATTTGTATTTTCGGTGTTCTGTACGGTAGTTTTAGGTTTATAGCAGCTTCGCTTTCTTGGACTACAGCTTTTATTTGTGGTGTTTGGTTGCGTTTACCTCTACTTTTGTGGTCCGTGGTGAGCGTGTGTTTGGCCGGATGGTCATCTGGCATGCATATTGTTTTATAGTAGTAATTTGCTGCTCTTTCTTTTATTATGATTGATATCGGTTTTTGTCCGCTCTCTGCCAGTACAAGTAGGTTTGGGGTGTGTCTGGCCACGCGAGCAGCTGTACTTATAGAGGCACGCTGCTGTCTCCGCGTTGGTACAAAGTCCACGCGTCGGTGCAAAGTTCAGCGTCGGTACGGGGGTCTGGCACTGATATAAATGGCAAATCCGTATTATAGTACTGCCAGCCCTAGGAGCTAGAATATCTTCTGAACTACATAGTGTAAAAATATAATCGTTAAATATAAATTTAAGAACTTTTACCAGCTGTACTCTGGATTTAATTTGAGATTATGGGCTATTAGTGGAAAGTTTATATTTATTCTTAAAGCGGTCTCAGAAGTGCCACAGAAAATCAAAAAGGCTACTAAATCGCCATTATCACTCTGATCGGTTATAATTAACCTAAAAACATATGCATTACAAAAAAACTATTACCTGGGCCAAATCTAACCATGCTAAATACTAAGCAATGGTGTTGTAATGATTGTACATTGTAGTTTGGTTACAATACACGGTCAAAACTGATATACAATCAACACGTACACTGAGCTATCAGGTACACAACACTTAACGCTGCGTTTGGCAAGGCACCGCGAGCAGTGCGCGTTATCGCTAACAGTCGACACGAGTGAAATCCGAGAAGCAATGGTCATAAGTGCTATCGGCCTAGGTACACAGAGGAACATCGGGTTCACTCTGTTACATAAGTACGATGCCAAATGTCAAAATTCATCATTTGAATGTGTATTGTTTTTGTACCCGAGTTAGGGAATTATATATATTGTCTGCATTGGCCTTGTTTTGAATTAATATGCATATTTATGAGCCTACGTCACAAGTTTGAACCCGGCCGACTATCAGTATATCGCAATACTGCAGGTCACAAGGTCATCAGTGTGGTGTACACACATGTCACTGTACACGTGTACTGATGTTCTCTGGCATCCCTTTAACGTAATTTTTTTACAAGAAAGTAGAATAAACCTATGCTAATCACAATGTTGGTTCCGTTAGACCAGCTAGTATAAATTACTAGTAACGATCGTGCATACGGTAGTGCACTGAGGGCTGCGTGACCTTTGATCCTTTCGTACCCCTCGGAAACACGCACCATCTTTCTATCATTGAAACAGAACATTGGTATTTATACCCTCTTTCTGCACTGCAGTCAATTTCACATCTCGCCCATCGAAGACTACTTAACTGAAAGCATCATCGGAAACGACAAATGCACCATCGCAGCAGAAACACTACCACTCTGAATCGAGTGAATGAGAGCCCGCCAGACAAAGTGACATGTTACGACCAGTGATGTGCAACTTTGACATACACCATAGTTTTCAGATCTCTGCAGCATAAAATGTGATAAATAGCTCGTAATAAAAGTTTAAAACGGTTTAATATCTTGCAAAAGCACCAAGAGATAGATTCTACTGAGGATCATGAATTCTGAAATTCACGAGCTCGCAGAACTATAGGAAGATCGACAAAGACCATAGATTACTTACTGATTCAGCAGGAAAGTGTCAAATTCCACCGAGTGGGTGGTCAAGCCAAGCTCTTGCTTTATGCGTTGCCACATGTCCATATTCCCTTCTCCGATGTCAGTTCTACTTAAGGGTATCTTGTCTCTCTTTTCTTTATTCTCTTCAATTCCGAGTCTGTCATTGTTGGGGTGAGTCGATGATACTTTCTTCTTTTCTTCACTGGTTCATCAAGCATCTTGTCTCTGATTGGTTATAATTATGCAGATGACCTAAGGTTGTATAGAATAGTTATGACGTCAGCTTCCATCGCCTACCAGAAGCAATTTTGTTACGTATGCTGTCAGAAAATTCTGGTGCCTCTTTTCACTTTGAGCAGACGAAAGAAAGCATTTGATGGGACAATAGGGTGGTCAATGATGCTGCCACCGGGCTTGGTCAGGAGGTTGTCTTAGACTTATTACGGCCTCTGCTCAACCTGGCCTGCTATCAGGACAATTATTTCACTTCGCCCAGTCTCGCTGCAGCATTGGCGAAAAGGCAGATTGGCTGCTGTGGGACAGTGAGACATTACCGCACAGGCATGCCTGAGGAGATCAAAGGAAACCACCTGAAGCTTCAAAAAGGTGATGATCCCAAATTTTGGGGGCACTCAGACACGGGGATCCTTGTTTCTTCATGGCATGATACGAAAAAAGTAAATTAATGTACTATCGACAGTTCATGGAAACACTGTACATCGAGTACGAATTAGAAGCCGGCATGAACCGACAGGTTACCATCTTGTCAACAAGCCAAGCATGTGCCATGATTACAATAAGTTCATGTCTGGTGTGGATCGAATGGACCAGCACATGTCTTACTACCAGTTTCGTCATCGTCTCATCAAGCATTACATGGTGATATACCACTTCATCAAAGAGGTTGCTTTGCACAACGGCTGGGTTATTTATGGGCAAACATCAGCTATCGATCACATCAAAGCAGTTTCGCGCGAATGTCGCAGATGTGTTTTTGAATCAGTACAAAGCTTGTGACAAATTTGTGGACCACACCGGGCGCCAAGTGTCTGTCCCTTCGGACATTGCAAAACTCACAGGGATGCACTTGGCGGCCAGAACCGCGAAATATGGTGACTGTGCTGTGTGTTCGGACAGAAGCCGGAAGGCTAGAAAGACTACTGTTTTCGTGTGTCGTACCTGTGGCTCTAGAATACACCTGTGTGTTGGATCTGTCGACGATCGAGACTGCTTCCAGATATATCACACAGTGCAGAATTACAAGTAGAAGTCAGAATAGTTCTACCTTCAAAATGTTACTAATATTCACATGACCATCTTGCATGAATAAAAATCACACTAATCACTTTACACGCACCTAAATTGATTACAAATATGCATTTGTTTCCTCAAAACACATTACCGATGGTATTACTAATAGGAATGGTTTCTTAGCTAGTCTAATTTTAGCCCAAAATTGTTGTGTACGAGAATGGTCATGATGGCAGGTGAGGGCGCCATAGCCTAGGCGGAAACCCGGGTAGCCTCCCTTCCGGTCCAACCACGCATGCGCTCGGCGCTTAATACCTCAGTCAGGGAAAGGTTGTGTGACTCTAGCTTCGAACTGTGTCCTGTTGTGAAGTGAAGAGGAGAAAGAGAACCAGTCGTGTAGTTTGTGGGAGGTGTTCCTACTCATGCGTTGGGTTAGGCTTGGACGCTTTCGTGTGGATTTTGTCGGTCTGGGGACTTAGACCTGTCGAGACGGTGCCATTGTGAACTGTGCTCACGCTACTCGTGGCCGGTCGGGCCTTAGTGTGTTCGCACTTTGTGTGTCCGGAACTTTCTCCTTCGCTCCCTCGCCTATTCTCAGATTGTCCGGTGTTGGCTGGACGCTTCCTGTTTTTCCTCGACGCTGTAACCGGTCGTGCCAGCGGCGCCTGGGTTGGCTCCGGCCGCCGCACGCGAGCCTGCCTTCATCCGTGTGGCCTGGACTCGGCGGTGTTCTGGTTGGCCTTTGACCTGTGTTGGTGCCCTGCTTATTCGGATGGCAAGGTAAAACCTCGGTTATTGCCTACGTCAGGCGCTCAATGGTGGGGGTAGAGCGCCGGGTGTTGGCTTACGCTCTGCACTTAAATTTCGTTCGTACGCGTGGATTCGTTTGCGGGCCCGCGGGGGCACGCTCGCTCGTATTTCATTGTGCAATATGTTTTGCAGTTGGCAAGTCCGCACCTGCACGCGATGTGGGCAGTTCCAGTGGCCAAGTGACGAGCATGCTGTTTGTCTGCCCTGTTCCGGATGTGCCTCCACCCACCCGTGCCCAGTCTGCGCCCCATGGCTGGAAGAACAGTGGACCCAGCTTTGGAGTTTCTAAGGCCACGAACGGCCGACATCGGCACGGAGAAAGATCCAACACCGGTATGCGCCACAAACCAGTCGAGTGGCCCTTACGTGTGTCTGAGCCGTCACTGCCGCGACTTCGGCCGCGAGCCCGAGCTCTAGTACCGGCAGCCACCCCAGTCCAGTCGAGTGGTCTCTGTGCGGTCAAGGATCCTCGCCCGTCAGGGACTAGGCCCGAGACAAGACACCGGTAGCCACCACAGTCCAGTCGAGTGGTCTCTACCCGGTGATGACGACCTTACAGGCACAAGATGAGGAACGGGTACGAGCCTCGGCACAGGTAGACATCACAGGCCCGATGAGTACACCACACAGGTTCGCCGACCCGCATACACCACAGGTTGGTCCAGCTGCTCCTGCCCCCTCGCCCGACACTAGAGACCAGCGCAGAGCTTCGGCACCACGCTCCAGTCTTAGCATTCAGACACCTAGATTGGACAAGTCTGCTCGCCGGACACGCTCCCGTTCGCGGATACGAAGCAGTCGACTCGGCACGGCTTCACACCGAGACACCCACGGCGAGCGGACCCCAGCTGCCCGACGTCGTTCGCGCTCTAGGGACAGGTCGACTCGCCGACGGACGGCTTTCCACTGCTCGGATTCTAGCCGATCTTCGCGGGCGCCTTCCAGGTACGACTCGACACTCCGGTCAGTGTCGCGCCGACTTAGACGTTCCCGGTCCCACGACGCCGCTCCCGCTCCTGCTCCCACTCCAGGCGTACCAGTGCCACCCGCCGTGACTGCTCTCAGCACTTTAGCAGGTCCGGGCGACGTGCTTCCCCCTCGTTGTCAAACGCTTCACGGGACCCTTCATCATTTCGGCCCTTTTGACACCGCTCCCGTGTGAGGACACCTCCCAGGGCGACGATCACCTCCCGGGACACCGCCGATGGGAATCTTGCACCTCGTCTTGGAGTAGAATCAGCCCCTCGCGCGGCGCCTGTAGAGGATGACGCCTTCAGCCTGAACCCCGAGGACTCGGTGTCGGCGCTTCTTCCGGTTACCAGCCCTGCCCCGTCCGGTCTCTCTTACGGTGATGAGGATTTTCCACCAGCTTCCATCGGACATAGGTTGGAGACGTTACGGGCCCTTGACGAAGCGGCGCATCTCATCGCAGCTTGCCTTCCTGCGGACGACTGCCCACCCTCCCCCCTACTCAAGAGGAAAGCCTCCGCCTATGTCGACGCGGACCGACAAACCAAGCGGTTCAAGTCTCTTCCCCAGCCGCCGGGTTTCCAGGAGCTACACGATGTGTTTTCCAATCATCTAGTACAAGGTGCCTGTGGTTCGGGTTTCTTCATGGACTCCAAGTGGCTGACAGGTGTGGATATCTCCTATCGTCGGTCCTGGTACGCGGGCCACTCACAGCACTTCTCCTGCCCTCTTCCGACGGCGGACCCCACGGCTGTGGCCTTCGCGGGTGCTACCTTACGTCAGTCTCTCCTCCCCGGTGTAGAACAAACAGCGACTCTCGTCCGGAATGCCCTGGCCTCCGCGGGATTCCTGGACTTGGTCACGCAAGTCATCATTCGCTGTGTCGAGGACACTTGGCATCTGTCGATTTCTGCTCTGCTGGGAGACCTGCCCGCCCTGGCGGTCTCGGGAAACCACGCTGCTTACCACACCGCCATCAACACCATGGCAGCGGCCGCCAACTGCGACTTGCTGCGTCGGGATGCGATCCTCCGTTCCTGCCCCATCCCTCAGGACGTGAAGTCTCAGCTCCGTCAGGCACCCCTCAGCGGTGACCTCCTATTCGGCCCCACCTAGATCACGGTCAAGGAAGCTAACAAGGACTCCTGGCCCAGCCGCACCGTTCCGGCTTCCTTTCGAACAGCCCGCAAGGCCCCGGGTCGCGCCCTGCGGACCACTAGACCCGCCCCTCACCCTTTCACCAGAGGTGGACGTCTTCCCCCCAGAGCTTCAGCCTTCCCTCGCGCCCGCCCTCTCCCCGGCGCCTTGCCCACCCCCCACCCCCCCCCCCCCCCTGCCCGACCTGGCCCAAGCCTGCCTGTCACCCCGGGTGGGGCCGGGCCCACTGACTGCCTCACTCTTCGACCCCCTCCGACCTCTTCCGGTCTCCTGTCGGTGGGAGGCTGGCGCTTTGCGGCGACGTTTGGTGATCGCTACTACCAGACGACCCGTGGATTCTCACGACAATCTCCGAGGGACTTCTGATCTCCTTCCAGTCCCCGCCCCCCCTGCGCCATTCTCCGGTGTGGACTTCGGTACCGGCCGACCAGCTCAGAGCCGAGGCCCTGCGCAGCGAACAAGCCGCCTTACTTCAGAAGTCCGGGCGGCAAGTGGCGTCCCGTCATAGATCTCTCGGCGCTCAACAAGTTCATCGTCACGCCGTCCTTCCGCATGGAGACCGCCCGGGCCCTTCGCTCCGCAGTGCAGCCCATGGACTTTGCCGTCAGCCTGGACCTGGCAGATGCGTATCTTCATGTTCCCATGCACCCAGCCTCCAGACGTTATATACGTTTCACTTTCGAGGGGGTGGTCTACCAGTTCCGCGTGCTGCCCTTCGGCCTCAACCTCAGCCCTTGGGTTTTCACTTGCATCATGGACGCAGTGGTAGCCAGAGCCTGTGGAACGTCCACGAGCCCCACATCGAACTACCTGGACGACCTGCTGTTGAGGAACCAGGCCGAATCCACCTTGAACGAAGACCGAGATGCCCTGCTTCGGCTCCTCGAGACTGGGCTTCCTGGTCAACTTCGGCAAGTCCGACCGCGTACTGTCGCGCCACTTCGTGCACCTAGGTATGGAGTTCTGCACCGACCTCAACATCGTCCAGCTGCCGGAACCACGCATCCAGAAGTTGGCGAATCTAGCCCGGCAGGTGTCCCAGACGACTATGATCCGCGCCAGGCAGTGGCTTCAGCTCCTGGGTCTGATGAGTGCCGCAGCAGATCTGATCCCTTTAGGACGTCTCTACTCCCGTCCGCTGCAGTTGCATCTCCTCCTTCACTGGCGGCCTACGACGTCCGACCTCGAGGCTCCGGTGCCGGTCCCATCTATGCTCCGTCCTCACCTTCTTCGCTGGGCGGACCCCACCCGGGTCTGCCTTGGGGGACTTGGGTGGGGTTAGGTATTTTTTAGTTCCCAGGGTCACCCTGGTCAGCCCCACAGGGTGGGTTTTTCTCTCTATTCTGGGGCATGTGTTTCTGTCTACCCTTTGTCCATTCATCTGTATTTGCCTTTTTAAAACTCTCCCTACTGTCTGCACTGCCTGTAGTTCTTGATATTGGATGTGTGTTGCTAAATGGTCTTAGCTTTATTTAGGCCCCATGTTGTAGGTTTATTTAACGTATTTGACCGGCTGGCGACATACATTCAATTTTCTGTTTATTTTTTTTTTTCACAAGCAGTGCAGGCACGTCCTGAGAAAGCCTTGTTGCTGTCGGGACGTTAAGCAATGTACAATCAATCAATCTTCGCTGGGCGGATCCCACCTGGCTCGCGACGGGAGTGCAGCTGTTCTCGCCACCTCCCGCCCTCTCCCTCTGCGTCGACGCGAGCCTCTCCAGTTGGGGAGCTCACCTCCTGCCTTCGTTCGAGACTGCTTCCGGCCTGTGGCCCCTGGAATCGCTGTCCCGACACATCAACTGGTTGGAACTGAAGGCGGTCTGGCAAGCCCTCCTTGCGTGGGAACCTCGCCTTCTACATCAGGAGTTACTGGTGCTGTCGGACAACTCCATGGTCGTCGCCTACATCCAGAAGCAGGGCGGGACCCGCTCTCCCTCCCTCTGCATCCTTTTCTACCAGGTGCTCCGGTGGTGCGAGGATCGGGACATCACTCTCCAAGTGCGTCATATTCCGGGTCATCTGAATGTGCTAGCCGACTCCCTCTCCCGACGCGGTCAGCTTCTCCATACCGAATGATCGCTGTGTCCAGACATTTTTCGGATGATCGGCGCAGCCTGGGAGACACCCATGATCGACCTCTTCGCCACAAGATGGAATCGCCAGCTCCCTCTCTTCATCTCGCCCAGGCCCATCCCAGACCCTCTTGCCTGGGCGGTCGACGCTCTCTCCATCCCTTGGAACGGTCTGGTCGCCTACGCCTACCCGCCGACGGTGCTCGTCCCCAAGGTCCTACTCAAGCTCAGAGGGTGCAACGCGATCCTGTTCCTGGTGGCTCCGTTCTGCTGGACCAAGTCGTGGACGACCGACCTCATGACCCTCGCCACGCCCCCCCCCCTCCCCCCCCTCCCCCCCCCCCCTCCCCCCCCTCCCCCCCCCGCTACCGCTCCCCACACCGCGCACGATGCTCAAGCAACCATGGCAGGCGCTGTACCACTTGTGCCCCGAGCGTCTCCTCCTCCATGCCTGGAGGTTGTCCAGCAAGCCCTCTCCGCTAGAGGCTTCTCAGGTGCGGCAGTGGACGCGATTGCTACAGCCCGCAGAACCTCGACGAGTCTACGAAGGCAAGTGGAGAGTACTCTGTGCCTGGTGTGATGACAGACGCCTCTCCCCCATCGATTTGACAGTTCCACAGCTGGCGGATTTCTTCCTCTGGCTGTTCAACGACCAGCGCTTAGCGCCGATCACCATCCGGGGCTACCTGGCCATGATCGCTGACATGTACAGGCATCTGGGACGACCCGACCCGGGTTCCTGCAAAGACCTTGCCGACCGCATGGCCCACTTCGGTCTACAGTGTCCCACTCTGCGCTCCCTGGTGCCGCGATGGGACCTGCCTTGGGTACTTATTTGGCTTAACTCGGCCCGCTTCGAGCCGATCCAGTTGGCAAGATACCAGACGTGACGCGAAAGACTTGCTTCCTTATGGCCCTTGCGTCACCTCCAGGGCCAGCGAGCTACACGCCCTTTCAGCATGCCCCGGCTGTTTGCAGTTCCAGACGGACGGTTCGGTTCAACTGCTACCCAACCCGGCCTTTCTAGCCAAGACCAGATCTCCTTTGGCTGCCCCTCAATTGGTCACCATACAACCATTGAGAGACCCAGGCTCCACCCGTGAGTCCAGGCAACAGGACCCGGTGCGAGCCTTACGTGTGTACCTGTGCCGGACCAAACCGCTACGCAGGGGACGCACCCGCCTACTTCTCCCCCTATCCCCAGGTAGAAATGACATCTCAGCCCAGACGATATCCTCCTGGCTTCGGTCGGTGTTATGACCTGCCTACCAGGAACTCGCCCCTGATACAGCCAAACGCATGAACATCAAGGCGCACGAGATCAGAGCCATGGCCGCAAGCCTATCAACTGCAACTGCGAGGTCAAAGACATTTTGGCGGCCGTGGGTTGGCGAGTGGAGACCACCTTCGCACGCTTCTACCTGAGGGACCTCTCCGGCCAGCACCAGAACCTTCGATGGTGGGGGACATCGTGGCGGCGCAACACTCCCTCCCAGCGCCCTAGGCGCCGTAGGTATCTTTGCTAAAATTAGAGGGAGGTTGCTTGGGGAGGACGGCTCTAGCAGCCTCGATGGCATGGGGAGGGGCGTTATAGCGGCACCCGCCGCCTCTTCGGGATTCTTCCTATTAGTAATACCATCAGTAATGTGTTTTGAGGAAACAAATGTATTTTTCTTTAAAATGAATTTTTTCGAAAAATACTTACCGATGGTATTACTCGAAGGTCCCTCCCACCTGCCCGGCTTGCTGCTGGTCCGCTAAGAAACTGACTGAGGTATTAAGCGCTGAGTGCATGCGTGGTTGGACCGGAAGGGAGGCTACCCGGGTTTCCGCCTAGGCTATGGCGCCCCTCACCTGCCATCATGACCATTCTCGTACACAACAATTTTGGGCTAAAATTAGACTAGCTAAGAAACCATTCCTATTATTAATACCATCGGTAAGTATTTTTCGAAAAAATTCATTTTAAAGAAAAGTACATTTTTCAGGTAAATAAAATATGCACATGAAAATAACATTTGATGTACCCAAATCTTTTTTAAAGTAATGCCCAACCACTACTGAATAAGAAAAATATACATACTTTTGTACAAACGTCAATGGTTAGCTGCAAAAAAATAATATTTAGAACCTATCACTTTAGTCTCCGCCATCTCTTAAAACTGCAGTGCGTTTAGGGGGTCCTCTGGTGTGCGCTTAATAGAGGCAAGTTTTTTTTTTCCTGCCTGCGTGCGTCGAAGAGTTAAAAAAAGGTTGGGCGTGCCCCTTTAAAGAGATATGTTTTATTTGCATTGAACATATCCAAGTTCTTCTGGCATTGCTTGTGAATTATCGTGATTGAGAGTCATGCAGTCTCCTGGAAATTTATGATTCTCAGAGGACATGTCCATACTGAAGTTGGAAATTTCAACTTTACAGCTCATACTCATAGTAATTAGTATTGTTCATCTCTATGGTGAAGTCACTCTTGCTAATTTTAAAGCCAGAATATCTGCAGAAAGGGGGTCTTAACGGGTCGAGTCCCAAAGGTTTAGCCGTAGAGCAGGCGGCGCAATGATTTCGCACTGACGGCTAGGATTTAGTTCGTCACCTGCTGACCGTGGAAGCCACTAAAACACTAGTTTGTGCATTTGTACTGTCCAAGCTAGATTATTGTAAATCTTTACTTTGTGGCTGCCCTCAGTATCTCATTGATCGCCTCCAAAAGATTCAGAACAATGCAGCCTGGCTTGTTGTGAGAGTCTGTAAGACTGGGCATGTCACACCCATCTTAAAGTCCCTTCACTGGCTACCTGTGTCCTCACGTATTCAATACAAAGTTATGTCAATCTGTTTTAACTGCCTTTCTGGCACCAGCCCAGAATACTTGTCCTCTTTGCTGCATGTGTATACACCCTCTGGTGAGCTCCCTCCTCTTCTGATAAACAGAAGTTGTGTGTACCTTCTGTCCAAACTAAAACATTTGGTCAGCGCACTTCTGTTTATCAAGCCCCAGCGTTATGGAATACACTTCCTCTTGAAATCAGAAGTTCAGTGAGTCTATCTCTGACTTCAAGAGGTCGTTGAAAACTCACCTCTTCAAGCTTTACTTTGAATAACTGCCAGTGTTTGATGCCTTAGTTGTAGTTCTGCAATCCTCCTTGTTTAGACTGAATGTTAATTAGAAATAAATTATTATGTATGTATTGTTGTTTAGTTTATTGTAAAAGTGGTGTGTTCGGGCATTGTGTTTGTTTACTTATGTGCGTATATGTCATTGTATTTTTAGTCATGTGTACACTACAGATTGTAAAGCACTTAGAGCTTTTGAGTAAGATTAAGCGCTATATAAATAATCATTAATGTATTATATTTTTTAAATAACTCATCAGGACTTCACATACACTTATGTAGTCTGGCTGATGGTTTAAGCTCACAACTGAATGTCTGCATTTTTTAAAACTTGTGCATCAAGCCATTGGTACTGTTTACAGTACCAATAGCTGTTTGCACATGGATGATAACTTAAGTTGATCCCTGACATATAACTTGGTTTATGGAATACTGTAAGTACCCATTCTGTCAGATGTGTCTTCAAAGAAATACATCCCCCACCCGGGTCTTCCCTGGGGAACTTGGGTGGGGTTAACTGCTTTTTAGTTCCTAGGGTCACCCTGGTCAGCCCCACAGGGTGGGTTTTCCCCTCTATTCTGGGGCATGTGTTTCTGTCTACCCTTTGTCCATTCACCTGTATTTGCCTTTTTAAAACTCTCCCTACTGTCTGCGCTGCCTGTTGCTCTTGATATTGGATGTGTGTTGCGAAATGGTCCTAGCTTTATTTACCCCACCCGGGTCTGCCCTGGGGGACTTGGGTGGGGTTAGGTATTTTTTAGTTCCCAGGGTCACCTTGGTCAGCCCCACAGGGTGGGTTTTTCTCTGTATTCTGGGGCATGTGTTTCTGTCTACCCTTTGTCCATTCACCTGTATTTGCCTTTTTAAAATTCTCCCAACTGTCTGCACTGCCTGTAGCTCTTGATATTGGATGTGTGTTGCTAAATGGTCTTAGCTTTATTTAGGCCCAATGTCATAGGTTTATTTAACGTATTGGGCCGGCTGGCGACAAACATTCAATATTCTGTTTTTTTTTTTTTTTCACAAGCAGTGCAGGCACGTCCTGAGAAAGCCTTGTTGCTGTCGGGACGTTAAGCAATGTACAATCAATCAACCATTCACCTGTATTTGCCTTTTTAAAACTCTCCCTACTGTCTGCACTGCCTGTAGCTCTTGATATTGGATGTGTGTTGCTAAATGGTCTTAGCTTTATTTAGGCCCCATGTGTTAGGTTTATTTAATGTATCTGACCGGCTGGCGACATACATTCAATGTTCTGTTTCTTTTTTTTTTTCACATGCAGTGCAGGCACGTCCTGAGAAAGCCTTGTTGCTGTCGGGACGTTAAGCAATGTACAATCAATCAATCAATCCTAGCTTTATTTCATTTAGGCCCCATGTCGTAGGTTTATTTAACGTATTGGACCGGCTGGCAACATACATTCAATGATCTGTTTAGTTTTTTTTTTTTACAAGCAGTGCAGGCATGTCCTGAAAAAGTCTTGTTGCTGTTGGGATGTTAAGCAATGTACAATCAATCAATCAAAGAAATACATGTACAGACATATTTTACATACTTGGCGCATGAATGTTGATGTGCTAGATTGATGTATCATTTATGTGAAACTCTGCAATGTTGTGTGTTGATTAGAATTGTTTCACACACAGAACCGCAAAGCAGGGAGGATCAAATGTTCTAGGACCGTAGTAGCCATTCAGACTACAACTCGAGTTGAATCTAGGAGCCCAAATTGTTTTCTGGTTGCCTGAAAATTTTTATGTGTGCATGCATTGTGAAATTTGCATTCGCCATTTGGGCTCCCATAAACATGACTTTGCCTTGCCTGAAAAGAAACATGCCTAAGGTCAAAATTATCAGATTTGGGAGTTGTCTGAAAAATGCCTTTCAGTGTTGAAAACCAAGCTTGATGTGTAAGGGCAGTAACAGCAGCAGGAGTAAAGGAAATCTTCTTAATGATTACCTCCCTTAGTCCACACTGTCGAATAAAGGTGATCAGTTGCAGCTATCTGTCCTCACTAAATCAGCAAAATGGTATAGATGAACAGCTCTGTAAGTAAAGCAAACTGATTGAATAATGAATTTAAAAGGAAAGCCTGAGAAGATACTAAGTACATTTAAAATTTGCACAAACATTTAAAGAACAGTGTTAAATGGTGACAATAGCAGTAGCAGCAGTGACCATCTAAAGAGTGACTTGAAACTTATTAGTAATGACACACCATCTGGATTGTTACATGCGACCAGGTGTATGGTAAAGTCATCACAGTCTTGCGATAAGGTCCGAGCCAGCAACTTGCTGCAAGTTGAAGGCACATCTGTTTAATATCGCGGGAGTGAGGCACGCAACTGACGCCTAACCATGCCCTACACCATGACACCGTCGGAGTACACAGACTGAGAACAGCCCCCCTCCCATTTGCCAAAAGGCATACAGCAAACGTAGGAAGGGTCATGCACTTATGACGTTATCTATGCATGTTAAAGTAACAGAGAAGTAGAGTTCGCAATTGATGTGTGATGTGAGTGATGCAGACAGTTCGTAATCACAGTCTATAGAAGAGCGTCCCCCTTACTGGTTATCGACATAAACAACGAAAAGTATAAGCAAGATCCAAGAGCTTAAGGAAATATTTAGAAGTAAATGAACTGTCATTTACGTCTGTATTCCAAAAGCTGAAATATGCCGACGGCGGTTTCAATTTATACACTTGTTTGTTAAATCTCAAGACCGATGTAACGTTATGTTTCACAACTGCACAACTTTTTAGTCTGAAACATCGTACTTGTGGGCGAAGTCTTTGCATTTTCTTTCCGAAAGAAGCTTAAGTTGAGACGTATTTATTTATTTATTTATTTATTATTTTGCCCTTTTCTCTGGCCACCTTCTCTTTGTTTTACACTTTTTATTCAGCTTGTGTAGCTCAGTCTATTTTGCAATAAATTTCAAGGTCTCCCTGTGAAATAAAGATTGTAAAATAGTTAGCAGAGGACCACCCGGTTGTCTCTTCACCCCCCATGCTGTCTTCATGAGTACTGAACTGGAAAATCAACTCAGTCTGAGGAACACAGCTGCATATTTATGCAATAACTGTGAATTGAAATGAACCCTCATGAGAATTACATATGTGCCTCGTTCATTTCAGAAAGCTTTGCTGCTTCGTACAGCAAGGCAGACGCAGATTTAACATTCCTTCTGCGAATGAAGATAAGTAGCGGCTAATCTCTCTGTTTGTCTATTTTGACAAAGGGTATTTACCCGAAATATTAATGAATTGTGTTGTACCCGTCTTTTCTAAGCGTGTTTCTTTCTCCGTTGGGTACTACTTTGCATTTTACACGCTTGGCAGTCACCTTTTTGGTATGGATTGCAGATTTAACATCAATGATTCTCTCACGATAGCGAGCACAGCTGTAAATTCTGGCACAAATATAACAAACGCTCCCTCTATACCTGCTTATGAGAATCTATGCTTTTTAAATGCGGAAGGTGGTGTCTGTCCGGTAGGCAAGCATTAGTTTTATTAAACTCGACCGGGCTTGCTTCATCGAGATGGCTGGTGTTTATGTTAGCTGTCAAGTGTGGCGGGGACACGTATTGGGGAGGAGAGGGTGCGTTTCCCCACTCATCCAGCTTCAGTACTTCGGGGGTTCTTTCTCTGGGTAATAATAATAATAAGGAAGATTTATAAGGCGCCTATACATGGTAAGATGCTCTAGGTGCCGTACATATGAACAAGGAAAATATTACACAAAAAGGTGACAAAGCCACATGTACAATTACACAGAAAACGGAAAATGACTACTCCGGCTCTTTCCTCCCCCACGAATTAGGTATTAATTTAAATAAAAAATTTCAATTTTTTTTTTTTAATTTAAATTTCCAAAATTTCAGTAGTTCGCTTGAGCTTGCCCTTAGCACCACGTGAATGTTCTATGTTTATGTACAGTGTGTGAGGGCAAAGACAATACATTATGAGACAGATCACTCCTTCATGAGGCTTACTGATAAAAGCGAGGTCAGTGTAGCAGTTGCGTCCCATGGTGTAATCCTGTTGTGGCCGTATGTCTATCACTATCTGGTAATGGACTCGAGCTCTGATGCCAGGCTTTTTGAAGGGTAACATGTGCTTTTTGTGGGTACATTGCGGAAAACTGTTTTAAAATCACACGAGCTTTGCTTCTAAGATTTTTTTTTTTTTTTGATTCCTAATTGAAAGATTTTTCGGGAAAGTGGTAATTAGAAAGTGTAATAGAAAAATAAATAAATCGGGCATTTCATTGTTGCCGTAAGTGTGAGTTGATGTCTAGTACACACACACACACATAAAGTACACATAAAGTACACATACAGTACACACACACACACATGCACGCAAACAAACACACATGCACACAAACGAACACACATACAAACAAACCACCAGCACAGGACTAAAAAATAATTTACAGCAAACATCAGTTGTTTTTAACAATCTCGCAAGAAGATCAGTTTATTAATACACGTTCAACTTGCAGCAGCTATTATCAAGAACTGAAACCAAATAGTGATTATACACAGTCCACGCTAACCACCTTATGCATGCACCTGTTAGAAACTGTAAACAGTACCTCGCGTTGTATGCACAAAGAGATTAATAAGAAATTATCACTAATGAACCTGTTCTTTCTCATCCTCTCCATTCATTCCTCCACCCAACACGTGTAAATTTATGACAAAATTATTCATCATACACGAAATAGTAGGTCAACAGGAATATACGCATTAGGCTGAATTATCATAAGACGTACAACAGACAATACCACCAGTCACATGCCCACCGCTACTCCCTCTTCATGTGCACGAGCCTTTAGATGTAAAAGTCATTACCAGGTAAAGGGATAAACATATCATCATCGATCAGAATCGTGTTCTCCAACAACCCCCTCCTCCCCCACCAGACTATCGGCTTCTTTCAGTGGGAAACTAAACCCCTTACAACAAAGACAGTCGCATGGTTTGTCACAAGCTTTGTCCTCTCATCCTCCTCCCCAAAATCATCTGCCCCTTCTATTGGATCACGTTTTTTGTTGTAGGTGACTTGTTCATTTATTGTCATTTCGTCTAGTACTATTGTACACAGATCTGACTTTGGCGGCAGTGCATACACATTAATCTGAAGCGCTTTCAGAATCTCGCCATTGACGCCGGGGCAGACTGAAACCTTTTGAATAGTTTTCCGTAAGGTTGAAACTGACGGGAGGACAACGATTTTTGCAAGCATACGATATGCCTTGGGGCTTGCATGAAACAAAGATAGAGCTGTTGTATTGTTTGTCTCCGGCCATCTCCGGCCTTGTTTCTTTTTGTGTATTTCACGCAACTGTGCTGAAATAAACTGAACACACGAATCAGGCAAAAAAAATGGGCCAAGCTCTTCATTGCTGCATCCTTCTTCTCTTTGAGTGTTAATGTCTTTTCTTTCCTTGTTTGCCGTCTTTCTGTCGCAACTGACATTTTTTTCTACAGGCAGTACAATCTGTTGCGCACAGTTTTGATACTTTTCTTCAAAGCCTGCTTTCTTGGTGAATCGCTGTCCTGACCACCTGTTGCTGCAGTTCCCCCCACATCAGTTACTCCACTGGACTCATCTGCACACACACAAGCAACCATGCATTAAATCATTAACTCTTTCCCTACGTATCACTCTCGGTTTAGTGTTGGCCCAAACAAACCCTTAGCCATCGAAACACTTACGTTATAGCGTTGTGCTCGATGCCGTCTATAGACGAGTCACTAGTATTCTAGCGTTGTTTGTACAAAAATCGCCTGAAGCACAGCTATCGGTCTAAGGGAAGCAACCACTATAATATGTTTCACCAACCATTTCTAAGTTATCTGAAAGTGAATGCCCTTGTCGGATGGTGTCGGAACAAGGCCAAAGTAGCCGACAACGTGCCTTGGATCGTCTTCGACGATGAGCTTATTTGATCCTCAGGAGCGCGGTTTCAACAGTGATTTTTAGCTCGTAATATTGTGATTCAAGAAGAGACAGTTCTCTTGTGTGATTTCTTTGCTTGTGGAATACATTTTCCTGCCATGTTGGTGAGTAAATCTGGGTTTTTCGTTGCATGTGCTTACACTGTTGCTACCAAAACCATGTTTCTCATTTTTTGCTCCATGTTTGTTCTGTTGCATAATAATCAATTTGGTTCGACTTCCCACTAAACTGATGCACAAACACATGCAGTTTTGAAAAGTACTCTGTCCAATGATACCCAATTTATCTATGGTTGTTACCTTGGGAGGCTGTTAAAATTAATTCAATCTACCCCAAAAATGTATGTCACCAGGGAACAGACGTCCTTTTCCCTGCTACATCGGCAGGGAACTGACTAGCCAAATATGTTACTTAGGGAAAGAGTTAATGATATCATGATAATCCACAGCATATTTACTCAGATAAAAAAATCAATTCACATTTCATCTGACAAGAAATGTATTTTCACACACACACATGCAGGCGCGAACACACACAGAAAGGCCAAAGAAAATTCATCCAAATTTAAAATTTCTTGTCTGATTTTAATAGTCAACAGATTTTACGACCAGAGTTGTGGAAACAACTTATACAACTGATCTTTTCTGTTGTCATTATTTTGGTAATTTATTTTATAAATTAAAATTTTCAGCTTCCAAATTATAAATCATATTCATATTTATTCATTGAAAGTACCTGGTTGCAGTGACATGCGTGCCCGTGAGGCGGCGCTTCTGAATCTGTAGCAGTATCCCTTGTCCTGGATGGCTGTCTCTTTGTTCTTAGTTGTGGGGGTGGGATGGGCACCGAAAACAAAGTCCGCACAGCATTCCATAGCAGCCTCGTCGAACGTGAACGCAGGTCAGCAGGTGACAGTCCCAACAGATCTTCTCTGCGCGTATTTTGCACCCATTTCTGACATCAGTTGGGAGAATAACAAAGACTGAAATACAAGTACTAAAACACCACCAATTAAACACTGTAGTCTGTAGGCGTAGTTCATGAGAACAGTACAGTGGACAGAGTTCTGCATGACCTTTTATACTTTTGTATTCTAAGTCTTGATAGACAATGAAAGAGAAGTAACTTTGCAATGCGTGAATTTTATCAACGACCTTACAACTCAAGGTTTCTTTGCTTAATTTCTCACCAGTACTTTTCTCTTTTTGACCAGAACATCGGTCTTAAAACAACTCGATTACGTGAGAACGTGAAACTTACACAGACTTCTCCCTATCGTATTGCCTTGAACGAAAGGGAAAGGTCCACGTAGCCTAAAGAATACTTTTCCTCGCCCAAGTTTAGCACGTGTGACACAAATGACTAGATCTAACTTGAGTTAGTCCAACAAGTGGATATAATGGGACATGAAAACTGGTCCTCTTCTACATTTGAAAACAAAATTACCCCACCCGGGTCTACCATGGGGGACTTGGGTGGGGTTGACTACTTTTTAGTTCCCAAGCTCACCCTGGTCAGCCCCACAGGGTGGGTTTCCCGTCTACTGTGGGGCATGTGTTTCTGTCTACCTTTGGTCCATTCACCTGTATTTGCCTTTTTAAAATTCTCCCAACTGTCTGCACTGCCTGTAGCTCTTGATATTGGATGTGTGTTGCTAAATGGTCTTAGCTTTATTTAGGCCCCATGGCGTAGGTTTATTTAACGTATTGGACCGGCTGGCAACATACATTCAATATTCTGTTTATTTTTTTTTTCAGAAGCAGTGCAGGCATGTCCTGAGAAAGCCTTGTTGCTGTCGGGACGTTAAGCAATGTACAATCAATTGAAAACAAAATTACTAGAAACTTATAAGTACGCTGGATTTAAATGGTCATTAGACCACTTTTCCACTGACATTTCTTGGAATTCACGGCATGGAGAGCTGGCTAGGGTCTGTTTGCAGTTGGATCAGTTTTCCACTCTCCCAGATTTAAACCCAAAGATACATATCACACGAGGGACCTATGCCTGAGTACCGCTCTGGCAACTCAAATTGAGAATTGAAAATTTTCGAGATAAGACGTCCTCTGCGGCATGAAATTATTATACGTTCGTAAATTTATGCACAGAGTAATCAGCTTACCTTGTTTCTTCATTGGGAAAAAGGAAAAATGATATGCCGGTGCAACTTGGCTTGTAGCGGGTGTTCGAACAAGAAATTACGCTTCAAACGTCAGACCCTTGCCTCGTTCGGTCAGCCATGATTCAACATGATTACAAGGGAGAAAACTCTCAAATGCGTCCTCGCACTCTCGGGGCGAGTGATTTGTCTTATAATGTATTGTTTTTGGTGAGGGAATGCGTGTGATTCACGTGAGCGTGCTTGTTGGGTTCAGTTCACAGCTATGTCCTGCGCATTGAGTCATATTATAAATATGAGAAATGCACCATATAAAATTATACAGTGTATTATTATTATTTACTTTGTCGCTAGACTGATCAGTGCAAGTCCAAGAATCTGTTTTCACAGCAGTCTTTGATTACCTAATGCAGAGGAAACACGTTTAACCCATTCCTGTCCATGTTTACTTTTCGTCCCAGTTAAGTTACTAGTCATATTACTTAAAAAATCACAAAAATAGAAAAATGTATGGAATGAACTGAAATGTGTACTTTCACTAAATGGAATGTATTACTTGATTATGTACATTACATAGACCTGAAAAGGTTTTTTAAATTAGATATTTTAATTTATTTTAATTTTAATTTAATTAATTTTAATTAGGCCACAAATTAACTTGTGGCTGCACGTGTAGGAGAAATTTAAGGCCATGAGTATACTTGGGGACGGATATGAATGGGTTAAGCTCATCTCAACCAGCAGGGGCATAGATTTTCATGTGCCCGTGTGGTTAACAAACATGATGCAGGTCATTCATCAAGCCTGATTCATCTGTAAGAGACATAGATTTTTATGTACCCCTGCGACTGCATGGGTACATGAAAATCTATGTCTCTTACAGATGTATCAATAATCAGGCTGGATGAGCGACTGAAGGGGTACATGAAAAGCTATGGTTCTTGCAGATAAATCAGGCTTGATCAGCAACTGCAAGGGTACATGAAATCTATGTTTCTTGCAGATGAATCAGGCTTGATCAGCGACTGCAAGGGTACATCAAAATCTTTGTCTCTTGCAGATGAATCGGGCTTCACGAGTGACTTGTATCATGTTGTTTCTTTGATATAATACTTAATACTAATAATTTATTATTATTGTTGAGTATTTAGTACTGTGGTTTCCTATTTTCCAGTTACCAGATTGAGCATTCCTTGCTTTGTTACTCTCGTCTGAAAGGTCGTGGGTTTAAACCCAGCTTGGGTCAATATTTGTACAGACCTTTTTTATGCCCCGTTTTTGGAATCATCATTATGGTAGAAAAAAGGATTAAGCCTTTAACACTTGACATTTTAATATTTTTGCATTCCTTTGTTGCAGATTGCCATCACCAAAAATTGCTGAAGAGACTTAACATGTTCGTGAGTGTGCCTATTTTGGTGGAAGATGGCGAGGAACAAGAAGAATCGCAGAGGTCGCCTGGCAAAAACTGCAGGGCTACAGCGAAAATGGGGGAAGCGTATGCGGTCAGACTCCAGTCTGTCTGCTGTGAAGACACAGTCAGAGGTACCCTTGACTGCTCAGATCAAACCTTGTATGATTCTGTTAAAAGACATTGGCTCACAGTGTCTTAAAGTATGCGATGAATGTGATGTTGGCATTAACCCCATTGTGCATGCTGCCACCGGTATTGTGAACAGTACTGGTGGCCGCATGCACAAAGGGGTTAAAACTGGACTGAAAAAGATTCTCCAGAAGAATACTGATATTTCGCCTGTGTGTAAAGTTGCCATTGTTAGAATCACAAAACTTGGTGCTGTGAGCCCTGAAGTTACTAAAACGCAGCAAAAAGAACTTCATAACACTTCTTTGAGTGTCACAGGGCTCGGTGACATCAGTTCTGCAGTAGGACAGAAACAACATCCAGATCAGGAAAAGTCATCCACCAGTTCAACTGACATTTTAATTGGGGGACGTTGTAGTACAGCCAGCACCCCAGATGTTGGTACAACAGTCAAACCTGAACCAATGGACACTGATTTTTCTGACTGGTCAACACCATCTGTGAAACCACAAGAAGAAACTATCATAGACCAAGTGGCTAAAATTCTTGCTGAGCCGAAAGTGTACCCGCTTGTATTGTTTAGGAATGTGCACTCAAAAAATGATGGAAGTTCACCTGATAAAATCCTGCCAGTTAACCCCCTTGTGCAGGCGGCAACTGGTACTGTTCACAGTACCAGTGGCTACATACGCAAGGGGATTAAGGTGGAACATCTGTCACCACGGAAACCAAGACCGCATTCCTCTACTGTGCCACTGAAATTGGAACAGAATTATGCAACACTGCCATCAAAAGAAAACATTGGTGGTTCTTCCTCATATGTGAAATCAGGAAATGGTTTTTGCTTGACAGAGAATGACTCTTGTGAGAAACAGCTTAACCCCCTTGTGCATGTAGCCACTGGTACTGTAAACAGTACCAGTGGCTGCATGCACAAAGGGGTTGAGCAAAACACTAAAGTTCTGTTTGCGTGTCCAGTGTGCCCAGAACAGATTGCGGATGTGCATAGATTTGTGAAGCACTCCAAAACACATTCCTTGAAACCATTTCGCTGTTCAGTGTGTGCATGTACTTTTCAGAGGCTGAGAAATTTTCATAGCCATGCCTGTGAGATCACAAACAGCGCAGGAAAAAAGCTTGTCAGATGCGATTTGTGTATATGTACTTTTCCAAACAGAACCCTTTTGAGAAAGCATGCTTTGACACATTCAGCAGACAAGCCATATCGGTGTTTGGTATGTTCTAAATGTTTTACCACAGACAAACTGTTGAAGATTCACTTAAGGAAGCACCATTCTGGAATCAAACCCCCACCCATTCCCTCATCAGCAAAAGATTTAGTGCATTGTTCAATTTGTTCTTGTGCGTTTAAGAGTTTGTGTGGTTTGAAGGTACATGTGAGGAGACATATTGCAGCTAGTAATGTGGAAAAAGAAGGAGAAAGCCACACAACTGGTACTGGATGGCCATATAAGTGTTCCAAATGCCCATCAGCTTTTTCTAAAAAAAACATCTGCAAAAAACATTTAGACATTCATAACATTCAGAAACCATATGTATGTCCTTTGTGCTCAGGACGTTTTGTCACTGCACAGAATCTAAGACGGCACATCAGACGTACCCCAGATTGCAGTAATAGTAGAAACCACATTAAGGAACGACAGAATCTGCAGTGTTCCAAGTGTGAGTTCACAGTCAACAGACTACAAAGTCTGCGACGACACATGGCTGCTGAGCACGGAGAAAAGTTTTTCACGTGTTCTCAGTGTTCACGCTCATTTACTGAGAAACACTTGCTTAAACGACACATCATGCTACATACTGGCATTAAACCTTACGCATGTTCACAATGTCCTCGCACTTTCCGCAGCCAAGACCCAATGAGGAAACATGAAAGACTGCATGAAGAGAAAAAGTACAGATGCTCTGTATGCTATGTTTTGTTCTCAAGTCTGGACAACATGAGGAAGCATTTCAGGATGCACAGTGGAGCCTTGTGTTTTCTCTGCCCTGCTTGTCCTTTGACATTCAACATCATGGCAGAGTTACAAGTCCACGTCAAAACTCATGTGCCACAGACATCTCAGCCAGATCCAGATTGTAATAAACTGAAAATGGTTTTCAGGCGTACAGATCACAACACTTTCACATGCATGATGCCTTCTTTGGTCTATTCGGGCCAAAGAACGCATCAGGCATATGAAAGTGTATCTGATTGTGACACTGACATTGACATAAAACCTGAAAGAGTTTCACCAAGCAGAGATCACAACGATGACAGTTGCATGTCTTCAGTCAGCGCTTCTTCTGACACAGTGGATTCTGATGCAACAATACCCTTACAGTTTAAGGATCTCGACCAAGAAGCCACGGATCTGGACCAAGGTGCAACTTCACAAAACACAAACTTTCAGTCTGACTCTGACTCACAGGATGTGTCCCAGTCGAACCGCTGGGATGTAACTCCTGAAATGGACACAACTGCATCTCAAACAGAGTCCAGTTCGCAAAGTTCCAGTACATGTATATATGTACCTGATAAAACATCTTCCAACCCCTCTACTCCCAAGCCAAGTCATCTTCTTCCAACTTTTTTGTGCTACCCAAAACCAGATCAAGATAGCCTTGGGGTAGTGTCCGAATTGGTATTGGAAGCTGCCCCTGACTCCCTGGAAATTCCAACACCACCATCATTCTCAGATATGGGATTCTCAGAATCGGATTCAAATACTTTTCCAGAGAGTTTAGGTCCAAACAAGGCTGGAGATCCTGACCAGACCGTCTCGAAACTGGAGATGAAGCATCTACCCAACCCGTCTGAACTGATATCACTTCTGAGTGATCCAGATTTCAAAGGAATCTCACGAAGGTCTGAGAGCCCGCCAAGTACATTGCAACCCTCGTCAGGTTCCTTTGCAGTGCAGTCAAGTAAGCAAAATGTGATTATAGTGGTAAAGCCAATAGGAGAGAACACTCGGTACTTTCCTCAGAGCTCTGTTCTTGGGCAGTCACCATTTGAGAAGAGTGGTTTTACTGAGGCTTGTGTTCCGGATACATCATCATCTGATAAACAGACACAGTGCTTTTCTGGCAGTTATTCAGAACAAAAGGTGCACAACCTTGGAAACATAGCTGCAGCTGGAGCATTGGTTTACCAATGCTCCAGGTGCAGTTATACTTTCAAGAGTGGGTATTCACTGAAGATCCACATGAGATCCCATAAAAATGAAACACCTTATCGTTGTGTGGAATGTTCCCATGTGTTCAGAACGGAGGGCTTGCTGGGGCGGCACATGAAAACTCATTTAGAAAAAAA
>BTPG01000001.1:287761830-287809330 GCA_036245525.1 Semisulcospira habei | reverse complement strand
CGCTGGCCCACTGTGGTCAACGTTGGCCAGACCATCTTTGACTTGCTGGGATCACACTTAGCACTACAGCGTGAGGTGGGATGTATATGACTGATGGTTTAGACATATCTTAGTTTGGCTAGCTTATTCACATCATTGGCCTGGAAAGTGTTTTCCTTATGTAATTAATCACCACCTCTTACATAGCTACTATGTTAGCTAAGGAATAGTGCTTCATTAGCAGTTCATCCGTTTCGCGCAACTGGTGGATCGTCGGGCATAGAATGTCTGGGTGACGCCATCATTCGTTCTTGGTCCCAGTTATCACCTTCTCGTTGAAGACATCTCGTCATCTTAGGAGATAAATTTGTCATGATTGATAGTTCAAGGGTGGTGCCAAATTCCTTCGAAGAAGCAAAGCTAATCTGGCAATGCCTTTGAACAATTATGGTCAATTGATCTCCTACGGTTGGAACAAAGTCTTTATGGAGACCTCCTGCATCTATCGAAGACTTTTGCAAATTCAGTCAGTACTTACACGTATTTACATAGGTTCAAATGAGGATTTTGAAGATACAGTTTTTAAGCAATCACCTTTTTAGCTCATGTATGAAGCAGAAGTGAGTATGTTCTGGGCCAGTGGTCATCTGTCCATCGTCTGTCGTCTGTCTGCCGTCGTCCGTGCTAACTTTAACGTTGGCATTTTCTCGGAGACTATTCAAGCCACAGTCTTCAAACTTGGCACAAGGATACTTTGTGGCAAGACCTTTCTAAACAATACCAATTTGGGTGACCTCTCTCAAAGGTCAAGGTCACAGGGGGTGCGGGAAATAGGTCAAAACTAGCCGTATTTTGACAAAATCGATTTGTTCTTAAATACTATTCACGACTTCAAACCCAAATTTGGTACAAATATACCTGATGTTATGTTAACTATGCATAGTAATTTGGTTGATCCCTTTGAAAGGTCAAGGTCACAAGAAATCAGGAAATAGGGGGAAAATAGCCATATTTTGACTATTCACTAAAGATTTTTTTTCTCAAATATTGTTCACAACTTTATACCCAAACTTGGTACAAAAATACCTGATGGTAAGACCTATCAATGCACACTAATTTGTATGACCCATCAGAAAGGTCAAGGGTCACGAGGTCGGCAGATGTGTGTAAAATGCCAAATTTTGGTAGAATTGTAGTTTTTGGCTCACATGCGAAGCAAAAGCGAGTCTATGTTTTGGTCGTCCGTCTGTCGTCCCGTCATCCGTGATAAACTTAAACTTTGGCATATTCTCGGACACTATTCAAGCCACATTCTTCAAACTTGGCTCAAGGATACTTTGGGGTAAGACATTTCTAAACTTACCAATTTGAGTGACCTCTCTCAAAGGTCAAGGCAACAGAGGATCAGGAAATAGGCCAAAAATAGCTATATTTTGACTTAATTTTTTTCTCAAATACTATTCACAACTTCAAACCCAAACTTGGTACAAAGATACCTGATGGTAAGACCTTTCTAAACGTACTAATTTGGTTGATCCCTCTGAAAGGTCAAGGGTCACAAGAGCTCAGGAAATGGGTGAAAAATAGCCATATTTTGACAAAAGATGGTTTTTTTTTTTTTTCTCAAATACTATTCACAACTTCAAACCAAACTTGGTACAGAGATACTTGATGGTAAGACCTATCTATGCATACTAATTTGGATGACCTCTCAGAAAGGTCAAGGGCTCAGGAAATAGGTCCGAAATAGCCATATTTTGACAAAAGATGTTTTTCTCAAATACTATTCACAACTTCAAACCCAAACTTGGTACAAAGATACCTGATGGGAAAACCTTTATATGCACACTAATTTGGTTGATCCCTCGGAAAGTTCAAGGGTCACGAGAGCTCAGGAAATAGGTCTAAAATAGCCATATTTTGACAAAAGATTTTTTTTTCAAATACTATTCACAACTTAAAACCCAAATTTGGTACAGAGATACCTGATGGTAAGACCTATCTATGCATACTAATTTGGATGACCCCTTGGAATGGTCAAGGGTCACGAGAGGCTGGCAAATGTTTGTAAAATGCTGGTTTTTGATAAGCAATCCAGACCAAATTCTGCGAATGAAGATAAGTAGCGGCTAATCTCCCTGTTTGTTTTATTTTGACAAAGGGTATTTACCCGAAATATTAATAAATTGTGTTGTACCCATCTTTTCTAAGCGTGTTTCTTTCTCCGTTGGGTACTTCTTTGGTTTTTGATAAAATTGTAGGTATTCCCAGGTATTCCCAAATTTTTGCACATTTTTCAACCAAATTTGGTACAAAGATAGGTGATGATAAGACCTTCCTATGCATACTAATTTAATCACGGGAGGGTGGGGGGGGGGGGGGGGGGGGAGGGGGTTGACAGATGTGTGAAAAATGCTTACATTTTCAGAAAACATGGATTTTGCTGCTGCAGAAGCCAGCCCTTGTCACAAAGGTCACACATATGTAAATCGGTCATACACGTGAGCCAAAATGGCATTGCCTTTCTTATCAATATTTTTGTAAAGTTCTCTATCAAATTTGGCTGAAAGGTAGCTGATGATAAGACCTTTGTATGCATACTAATTTAGTTGACTCATCACAAAGGTATGGGTCATGGGATGATCAAAAATAGGTTTTAAGAAGCCATAACAAAAAAATGTTTTTTTTCACAAATATTATTCACAACTTAAAACCCAAACTTGGTACAAAGATGCCTGATGGTAAGATCTCTGCATACTAATTTGGATGATCCCTTGTTCAGGAGGACGGTAAACGTGTTTAAAAAAAGTCTTTTTTTTTTGTTCGTTAGAATTGTAGTTTTTATCAAAGTTTTTGCAAACTTTTCAATCAAATTTGGTGTGAAGTTTGCTGATGTTTTCTATGCATACTAATTTAGTCCACTGATCGCAAAGGCCAAGGGTCAAGGGAGTTTGACAGGTATGTGAAAAATACTTAAATTTTGAGACAACATGGATTTCGCTGGTGCAGAATCCAGCCCTTCACTTAATGTCACGAAGGTCACACATATGTGCATCGGTCACACACGTGAGCCTTAAGGGCTTTGCCTTTCTTGTTTTGCAAGAAAAAAAGCAGCTGTCTACAGCAGGTGGACTCAAGAGAAGCAGACTGTCACCTGTCATTAATGACCATGAGAGCTCACCTGTCATTCAAGACCATCATTTAGGTGGCTACAGCCACAGTCACATCTACAGCCACAGTCACATCTACAGCCACAGTCTCATCTACAGCCAGTCACAGTTGCGACCTAAATGATGGCCCTGAATGACAGGTGTTCTCTCATAAAGTTGGTCGCTCGAAACAGGGTCTGCTTATAACAGCCAGTTACCAAAGACCTTATTCTTGTTTAACCCATTTAGCCCCGAGTCCCTACAGCAGGAGATGGATTGACCATGATCATTCAAGGGTAGTGCCAGATTAGCTTGGTGCCAAGCTATTCTGGCACTACCCTTGAATTATCATGGTCAATCCATCTCTTGCAACTGATAGTCGTTAGGCAACACCTCCAAAATTTGAGAGAAATAGGACCTCGGGGCTAAAAGGGTTCAACCTTGCCAAATTGCAACAGTGCTGATTTTCAGAGGGTTGTGTTAATGTTGAGCCTTTAGCTGTCGGTAGCGGTTTTTTTTGTGGCGTGATGGTTTCTGCAGTAATCACTAAACGCGATAAAGAAAGCGATACTAACGGCCAAAGGGTTTACAAAATCACAAGTGGACTGCGCAGTTCAGTAGCGCGCATTTTGGTGAAACGTGTTTATCCCTTGTATGATTAAACATGGTTGTGCTCTCTTGGCTTTTTTGTTTGTTGAATAAAATGTGATTTTTTTTTTGGTCATAGTACTGTGTTCGCTTCACCGCGTGTATAAAATTATTATTTGGTTCACTATGTGCTCTCTCTCTCTCTCTCTCTCTCTCTCTCTCTCTCTCTCTCTCTCTCCTCCCCCCTCCCCTCCCCTCCCTCCCTCTCTCTCTCTCTCTCTCTCTCGTTCTTCTGCAAGTGTGTGTGTGTGTGTGTGTGGGGGGGGGGGAGGGGGGGGGGGGGGGGGGGGCGGAATGGTCTGTCTGTCATGTGACATGCCACTTCAGGCTACACCCTCATGACTGACAACGGGGACATTGAGGAAACTGGCAGTGAACAAGATTTAACTCATTCTAGGTGCCCCGCATCAGTAGCTGCGGAAGTGTCGCATACTTTCACAGACCTTTCACAGCTATTGAATCTGATGCGTGTCAGTCGCCTTGAAGCCAACGCTAAACGACACTTTCGTAGCAGTTGATGCCGGGCGCTCTGAATGAGTTTAATAATAATAATAATAATTACGGTATTTATAAGGCGCTTATCTTATAATAATTATAACTCTAAGCGCACACTCACAACTCGCGCACGCATTAGACAATGACTCACGTACCACAAACAGTGAAATACATTACGACGGTCAGCTTGGGGTGGGGAGTGCGGTGATATAGTGCTAAAACTGTTGAAAGAGGTGAGTTTTGAGGGCGGACTGGAAGGAGGAGAGAGAGTTTACAGATTGAAACGGACCTACGCAAAAAGTCATCAGTCCGACGTCGACGTAAATGACCATCGCCGGCACCGTCTGCGCACGTGACGTCTACGGCATCGTCCCGATGACCATTTGCTTGCTGTGAGTGAGATGGGGAAAGAACCATCTCTAAGGCGTACTTGGCCTACATACCCACCTTTATGGAATCGATCAGTCTCGACCACTTTCAATCACTCGCGCGACCCCTGTATCTAACCCTCCCGCTTTCCGCCCACCCACCCCACTACCACCACCCCACCCCTTTCCGCCCACCCACCCCACTACCACCTACCTATGCACTTTCACTCTTACGTTAACCTATTCTGCCCCAGGACCGAAATCCCCCAATTTTGAGGTTACCCTCTGAATGCTGTATTACCATTCTAGAGACAGGTCGAGCGCCAAGCTATTGTGGCACCACCCTTGAACTATCATGCTCGATCCCTGTCTTGCTGTTGTGTGTCGGGGCTGCCGAATGAGTTAAATGGTAAAAGCCAGTATGTGTCAATTTTTGAGAAAAGTTAGATTTTCTATATTATACAATAAAACTTCTCGCTTTGCTAAAAAGAATGGACAAACATTTAATGGTTTTTGCCATATATATATATATATATATATATATATATATATATATATATATATATATATATATATATATATATATATATATATATATATATCTAACACCCCCACCCGGGTCTGCCCTGGGGAACTTGGGTGGGATTAACTACTTTTTACTTCCCAGGGTCACCCTCGTCAGCCTCACAGGGTGGGTTTTCCCCTCTATTCTGGGGCATGTGTTTCTGTCTACCCTTGGTCCATTCACCTGTATTTTTCTTTTTTAAACTCGCCCTACTACCTGCGCTGCCTGTAGCTCTTGATATTGGATGTGTGTTGCTAAATGGTCTTAGCTTTATTTAGGCCCCATATCGTAGGTTTTTTTAACGTATTAGGCCGGCTGGCGACATACATTCAATATTCTGTTTATTTATTTTTTTTCACAAGCAGTGCAGGCACGTCCTGAGAAAGCCTTGTTGCTGTCGGGACGTTAAGCAATGTACAATCAATCAATCTTAGATTTATTTAGCGTATTAGACCGACTGGCGACATACATTCAATATTCTGTTTAGGGTTTTTTTCACCAGCAGTGCAGGCACGTCCTGAGAAAGTCTTGTTGCTGTCGGGACATTAAGCAATGTACAACCAATCACGTATCTAACAAATGGATATACTGGCTTTTGCCAGTTGTTGAGAAAGGCGAGATTTCATTATTATTCACATTTCACCTTTCTCAAAAATAGACATACTGACGTTTGGCATACGTCGAAGCGGGTCTGTCACCTCTCCTCCTTCTCCCGCAGACCAACTCGTGTCCTTACCCCGCCCCCACGGCCGTCCCGGTCGGTAAATCCAATGAGTGGAGCCTATAACCAACCGCACAAACTCAGTACTGAGTAGGGCAGGCGTACTTCCCCAGTTCGATATTTAAAGACACGCTGTGCATTGATTTAGGAAGCACATTTTGTCATCGCGAAGTTGATTAAAGCGACTTTTTGATAATAATAATAATAATACCGGTATTATATAGGCCGGTATTGATGACCTCAGTCGGCAGAATGGATGTGTCACAGGGTTTTTTGCATATTCAAATTCACTAAATACTAAATATTCTAAAAGAACACAGGGCCTTTTAGTAACTACATCACCCCAGCCCTCAACTGAAACTGAGAGAGAAAAAAAGAAGCAAAAATGGAATGAAAAAAACTTAATTGCACTGCTACAACAGGTGTTGAACTGAGGATAGTTGGTATTAACTATAGTAACAGTAGTGTAACTTTTTATTTTATTTTTCATGCTGTGAGATGGCCTTGGTCACCTGCTCGGCGTTAATTAAATCCAAATAACTTTTATTTTATTTTTATTTTTTTCTCTGACCTTGATTTTTGGTTTTCTAAAGTGCTTAGAGCATCACTGATTTGGAGGTTAACCCATTTAGCCCTGACGCACCACAGCAGGAGATGGGTCGACCATGATAATTCAAGGGTAGTGCCAGATTAGCTTGGTGCCTGTCGACGCAAAGCTAATCTGGCACTACCCTTAAATTATCATGGTCGCTCCATCTCTTGCAACTCGTGAATAGTTGTTAGATCACGCCTCCAAAATTTGGGTAATACCGCGGCATTGGGGTTGAATGAGTTAAGCGATATGGTGTAAATGTACATTATTACTATTATAGTATTTTATATATTCCGCCCAACTCAGCCTGATTTTGCACGTCTATAGCGCTGAGCAGTAATGGTGCTTTAAAGTATCATTACCTTAAATCTGAAGACCCATTTCAGCGCCATTTGTGTTTGTCATGCCTTGTCGACACACCTAATGAAATTTAACAGCAGTTTGGACACGCTGCAAAACCACACGCGTAATCGCACTTATTTATTTTGCGCTGCCTTTAACGTGAATCTATTTTAGCTGTTTCTCGTACTAACAGCGTTGTATTTATAAAACGGAGTGGAGTCATTGTCAGGTTACTTGATTTAAAGACGACGTGTGCTGAACTTGATTGTCCTGTGTCTAAATGAACCATAACTACACCTGTGTGTAAAGCATGTTCTTAATTAAACGAACTTTAGTTCGCGAACTCTGACGAACTACAGTTCACGAACTCGGACGAACCAGGTTGGTTCTTAATTGGACGATCTAAAGATACGGCGAACCTAGTTCGAAGTAGTTCACGAACCTCGGCAAACCATAGTTCGCTGTCGGAAAAGGTTCGCTGAACGTGTTGAGCAAACCAAGGCGAACCTTTTCTCTGATTGGTCAAAACTTTTACCCTCTTCTGCGTTGGAGATAAGAAGACAGTCACCGATACAAACACAAATATGGCGGACGGCCGATATTTCACTCGTGCGAAGAACAAGACCCATTTTTATTGATTTGTGGGAGGCGCAACGCTGTTTGTGGGGCTGCAAGGAGTACAAAAACAAACATCGTTCAAATCGCGAAGCGGCATAGCGGCAGCCATTTTGAACACCTTCGCAGACAGTAAGTACGCCGAATCAAGCACTTCAGTTAAGAAAGAGAACTATGGCAAACCTGGTTTGCTGAAGTTCGCCTAGGTTCGTTCAACCTCAATTAAGAAACAAACCAAAAGATCGCCGATCTTCTCCGATCTAGGTTTGCCGATCAATAGTTCGTCTAATTAAGAACAGCTCTAACGTTTCGCAACGATCTGTTACAGTTGAGAAGTATTTCTTTGAACAGTTACGGCGGTAGTGGGCCTTTAAGGCGTACCCAGGCCAGCCGTATAAACAGACGCGCGCTCTGTGGAGGAGGCGTTTCCCCATCCCCAGCAGTTCGAGTTTTGGTCATTGATGCTGGCTTTCGTGTTGACGCAAGGATATCGGCAGTACCAAACAGGTTGCTTTTACTTCCGCGTCAGTCTGGGGTCTTCACGCAGACAGATTGCTGAGCACTCTGTCCAACTGAAGGCTTGAGATCGACTGATTTGCAAGTCAATGAAAACAGCCTGTTCAGGCGTTAAATTCCGGTTCAGTGAAAAAAAAAATTAATTTTATTTTTTAAACTGACATCCTTTCGGAGGTGTTCATCACAGGTCTGGAGACAGATCGACCATGATAGGTCAAGGGTGGTGTCAGAATAGCTTGGCGCCTACACTGAGGCGCCAAGCTATTCTTACACCACCCTTGAACCATCATGATCGATCCACATCCTGTCGCAGCAAGTCAGGACCTTATAGGTAAATACATATAGGCGCCAAGCTATTCTGACACCACCCTTGAACTATCATGGTCGATCCACACTGATGCTGTCCCAGCAAGTCAGGGCCTTATAAGTAAATACATCATACAGGCGCCAAGCTATTCTGACACCACCCTTGAACTATCACGGTCGATCCACATCAGTCCTGTCGTAGCATGTCAGGACTTAATGCCAGGTTAATGTATGATGTTAACTCGAGTCAGTCGAGACTGACACGCTGCACCAGTAAGGATACGCGGCACCGTGGCTTTGCCGCCTAGGCTTACTGAATGACGCCGGGCACGTCTCGACTGAACTTCTCCAGGGCGGCGGGTGTTGATTGCTACAATTTGCCAATACAACGGGTTCCCAATATTGTGTCGCCTCAACTAAGATTGTTAGTTCCTTCGATCCGTGCCCATCTTTTCACAATCACTAGTTGATGTGCCGGACTGAGCCGTCACAGTACATGAGTAGGCATACCGTCGTAACATCGGCCGTGCCGTTCCGGGGAACTAACTCTCCGCCGGCTGCGTTGCCGGCGCAATCAGGAGAGCAGAAGAGCAAAAAGTCGACCTGCGTTTGATATTAACTCATTGGAGACGCGCCATATACGGATACGCGGCGATTCGCCGCGTATCCGTATACGGCACGTCTCCAATGAGTTAATAATGGGTATTTATTTAGTGCCTAACCTCATGACGGAGCTCTAGGCGCTTTACAATGATTATTTTAAACATGATGCAAACATAAATATACAAATAAATAAATATTAACAAAATAAAAGAACAAAACCAAACAGCCACACAAACACTGGTGTGTATGTGCACATACACTATCACACACACACACACACACACACACACACACACACACACACACACACACACACACACACACACACGGCACACGCATACAGACACGAACAAGTCAGTCATCAGTAGGCAGACTGACTAACAAAGATACGTTTTGAGGTGAGCTTGTAAACAAATGACTTCACTGCGCGTAGCGTATTTCGACATTCAGACATTCCGAACTTCACAAATATTTCCAACAAACTGTTTAAAGTAAAACGTTAAACGCTTAGGACTTAACGTTTTTTTGTACACCACAAAGGTGATTTCAAAGACTATATCTCATCTGAAAAAAAAAAAAAAAAAAGACGGCCAAGAGCGAAGGAGATTATTGCCGCGAACTCAGTATTACTGTTTGCCCTTTACTGACTGAAATAGTGCCTCAGGTTTCAGTATTGGAGAAGTTCGCTTTAATTTTGCGCGTAGATGTGTTAACTCCGGGGAACTAACTCCCGGGACACACCACAGCAAAATATGGCTCGACCATGATAGTTCAAGGGTGATGGCAGAATAGCTTGGCGCCTGTACTGAGGCGCCAAACTATTCTGCCACCACCCTTGAACTATCATGGTCGATCAGTCTCCTGACTTCAATGCAGTCCTCGGAGGATAACTCCAAAATGTGGGTATTTCGTACCAGCCTCGGGCACAATGACGTTAAACGAAGCTAAGATTGATGAGAAGTTAATGCATAGAAGAAAAAAAAATAATATGTAGGGATGAAAGGATTTCTTCACAGCAGCATAAGAAACCCATCTGATTTACAGTTCAATCAGTCAACCGGCCAACAGCCTGCTGACTCGACTCATGGCAGCTGACCCGCCGCTCCCCAGAGTTGCCGGATCAAAATGTCCTCAACTGAGTCACACCAAGGCAGGTCAGGACACTCTCACCTCGGTGTTACATGTTGCTATCTATACATGTGACTGACCGAGATCTACATGGTACAAACTCGTCACAAAACGGCTAGAAACAAATTTAACCAGTTCAGTGCCACCCGACACAGAGGCTCTGTCACTCTGCAAACCCCTTCGTCAATTCATTAAAAACTTGAGAGAAAAAGAAAAAAAAAAAAACAACCAGCTCAGTGTCCCCAAAAACATGGTTTCAAAGTAGTGTCACAACAAGAGGCATAGATCCTCATGAGCCCCCGCAATTGCGGGGGCTCATGAGGATCTATGCCTCATGCAGTTGGATGGTGTTCAATATCTCGGCACTTAACGGGCGCCGAGACTGATCCGCGCAACTGATCAGTGGCATACTGGAGTCTTTGGGTCAATCGGTGATTGTTGGGAACAGAGCAGAGGCAGGTTTTGTGTTTGGAGAGAGCCTAGTGAGAGGGCAGGGAGGGAGGAGGGGGGGGGGGGGTTGGGGTTGATGGGGGGTACGGAATCGTCAATCAAACTTCGACCCGCAGGCCGGCAGCCGAAATCAATCGGCCAAGCGTGCTCTCCGTCTCCCGCACCCCCTCCGAGTTCCGGTTTGTAGCCGCAGAAACCGATTCCCGGTTCCTTGTTTTTCCTCTAGTCGGCTGACTGAGTTACTTTCTTCCATATGTGCAAGAGGCATAGATTCGCATGAGCCCCTGCAGTCGCAGAGGCTCACGAGAATCTATGTCTCTTGCGGGATCTTACTTCAGTCATACCTGTTTACACATCCTCAGACTAAATCGATAGAGGCGTTTGGCTCGACCATGATAGTACGACGTTCAAGTTGAGGGCTGTTTATAATTCCAGCCGTTAGGCGTCAGTGCGAAGGAGGGGACGGCTTTGTCGTGGGAGGGCGTCAACTTGAAATGCTCAGTAATATATTGTTGGCTAAGTGCAACAGATGGTATTCTAGTAATAAGAACATTTCAGTGCAAGGAATATTAAACAAATCCCGCATAAAATGACCGACAGTGTTTTCGCCAATCTGCTGTCGGTTTACTTGACTGAAATCCACATAGAACTGATAAATAAATAAATAAATTCTACCGTGCTTTGAACAGCTAGGGCCGCTCTGTTGAGTGTTAAAAAAAAAAAAAAAAACGTTACCGACGGTCGTATCAGATATATGACCTGGGGTTTCACAGTAGCTCACTGGTATCAATGACTCGACACACAGCTGGCGGTGTGTACCGGCTACGAGTCAGTTTTACCCCAAAAATCAGAATCGAATTATGGCGTCCAGGCATGGATCTCTCCAAACAAGTCGGAAAGGAGATTTCCAACTCTGAACCCTTCAGGCTTCAAGAAACCACACTGGTTGTCTCCCTCGATTCGCTACCGGTGATCAGTGGTAGCGAATGGAGGGAGACAACCAGTGTGTTCCTTCTCCAAGACACCAGACACTGAAAGTTATGTACTCTCCGCATTCCAAAGCTCTGCTGGCACGCTAACCCGCTCGTAGGCGTGCCGGTTTTCAGTAGCCTTCTCCGTCTGAGGAACGTATATGTAACAAATTGGCAGCTATCAGGACTGCGAACGAGAGTCTAGGCTAGATTTTCCTTCAGTTTGTGTGTGTCCAGGCTTTCTGTCAGAGGCATAGATTCTCACGAGCCATCATAGCGGTTTGAAGATCGAATGTTTACTATGTTTCCTCTGTCTTGACTTCAGCATGGTTCAGTCTCTTTACTGCCGAGACTGTGAAATAGTGAACACGATCCATCTGCAAGAGACCTAGATCCTCATGAGCCCCCGCAGTCGCGGGGGCTCATGAGGATATAGGTCACTTGCTGAGGCCAATTTTTATCCATGTTCATTGAACGATTGTGTAGCTTGGTCGTGAAATGAACTGAGAAAGATGACATGCCGCGTCTAGCGGCAGGGAAGAGCTTAGTTGTACGCATTTTCCTGGCATTTAACGCGTTTCTAAGAACTCATTTTACAGTCGTAATCAGCCACTCAATCCGTGAGTGCAGTGGCACCGATTTCTGCCAGGATCTGTCAGCAAGAGACATTTATTCTCATACGTACAGATGGACAAACGGCTTGTCATAGCTGGAAGATTCCCTCTGCTAGTTTGGCATAGATTCTTATAAGTCCCTGTAGCCTGTGATGAGATGGATCGACTTGGAGTGATGGACTGACAAGCAAAGGTAACCGAGAAGCCTGAATGACGTGCGTACGATGAGATATTTGCTTGAAACGCGCTACTAGCCTGCACGTGTTTTGAAGCAAGCAAACTGGTATTCACAGTCAGACACCCAAACACTGCCTCTCCCTGGGGAGAAATCATGAAGAAAGCAAGGTAAACAGACCTGACTTGACGACCAGCTGAATTAAGGCACACGAAGACCCTCTACGTTATCAAGAAGAAGGTTTTTTTTTTTTTTTTTTTGTAAACTGCAAGCCTCTACTGCTGAAAATCTATGCCTTTTCCATGCATACATTTTTGGCTGAATGATTTGCAAGAGACATAGATTCTCGCGAGCCCCTGCAGGTGCGGGGGCTCGCGAGAATCTATGTCTCTTGCTTATGGAACATAGTTCTGGCTGCTGATGTGCAACGCACACATAACGGTTCGCGTTAGGAACTAGCAGACGACCGCAACGAGACTAACATTACTTGGCATACCGTAGGCAGGATGGCTGTACCGCTTGTGTGTGAGTGAGGAAGTAAGAAGAGAAAGTTCAGTTGCAGCTGTCGATGTTGCCTCGTTCAGAGATGTGATGGTATGTTTCGTTATCGAGCTGGCCTAGCGCCGTGTAAAGTATTTATAGAGTACGCATCTTCACGTTTTCAGTTTGTCTGTGCGGCGTAACGCTAAAAACAGATGCTCATTTCTTCGGGTTCATTTACGTGTGAATGCTTCCTGACGACGGCAGTAGAACGGTAGGCCGCAAGACAGAGTCTTTTGTGAATTTGACAGTGTCGATTGTTTCAGTCGTGTGCATGGTTCGCAGACTTCTTTGTAAGACTATGGGGAAGCATGATCGAGTTCTTTGTGAATCTGAAAAGCTCAGCAGTAGAGGTAACAAAGAAATGATTTACAAAATTGCCGCTGAACAAGACTCGACTACACAGCACCTCATGAACCCCCGCACCTGCGCGGGTTCATGAGGTGCTGTGTCTCTTGTAGTTTGGTTTCAGTGTTCACTTTATGTCTGTGCGAAAGGTTAAATTGGTTTAAGTCAAGAAGACATTTTCAATTCTTCAGGCGAGTTTAGTTATGTATAACGCTTCGCAAGGCTTGCGACTAATAGACAATTCTGAGTGAATTTATGAACTGGCGCACTGAACGAAGGCTTGATATAGAATGAAAACTTCAGTGTTTCCAGTCATTTTCTGACAGATGTTTCGTGTATGTGTTGGTGTAGGCGTACGCAATCGGCCTGAAGCCGGAAGGCTGATATCTGGATACTTTTTGTTGTGCTCTACATCAAGGTAAGCCTGCTGACATCCATGCATATTTAGGTTGCACTAAGGACAGTAAACATTAACCCATTTGGCCCCGCCAACGCACTACAACAGGAGATGGATCGACCATGATAATTCAAGGGTATTGCCAGATTAGCTTGGCGCCATCACTGAGGCGCCAAGCTAATCTGGCACTGCCCTTGAATTATCATGGTCGTGAATCAGGCGCCAAGATTATGTCACAGCCTTACAGTGACTGAATTATTCAGTATGGTCGATCCAAGTCAGTCCAGCAACAGGTATTGTTGAAGTGACACCTCGACTTCAGTTTGGGAAATGCCGCGGTCTTAGGGTTAATGTGATTTGAGAAGTGAGGCTCTTCATGGGAGATCTTTTGATGATTAAAATGAACTAAAAACCTCTTCATTACGACTCAAACTGCGTGTTATCACTGCCACCGACAGTCTTATTCTGTTCTGGTCGTGGTTTTTTTTTTTTTTTTTTTTTTTTTATTTAGTCTTATGATTTCTTTTGACATTTCTTTTCTGTTTTTGTTTGGCTCTGTTTCGGCTGTATCAATGTTCGGAGCGGAAATGCCAAGTGCTAAGCCGGCGTGCAAAGCCTCGCCGTAAAAGACTACGTGAAAAAATAAGCACTGAACTGAAGAAGTGAATCGTCAGTTTGACGCCGCCGGGAACTAAGAACGCGCACGAAACAGTTTTTGTTCTCGTCTCAGTTTTCAAAGCGTGTTGCTTTCTTTGTTGATTTTTTCTTGTCTGTTTCGATGTAAGCCTACTCAGTCTATCAGCAGATCTGGTTAACCCAGCCACATTTTCGCAATTTTAGCCGAGATGTCTTCTAACGACCATGTACCAGTTGTAGGAGATGGCTCCACCATGATAATTCAAGGGTAGTGGCAGATTAGCTTGGCGCCATCAGGCGCCAAGCTAATCTGCCACTACCCTTGAATTATCATGGTCGATCTATCTCTTGCTGTAGCGCCTCGGGGCTAGATGGGTTAAGCACGTGTCATTCATTTGCAAGAGACAATATAGATTCACAAGAATCTCTGCACTGAGCCACACGCTCTGGTCCGCCGAGAAAGCGTTTTCATATATCATGGTTTTTTTTCCCCCCGAGAAGAACCCAACGGAGAAAGAAACACTCATAGAAAAGACAGTAACAACACAATTTATTAATATTTCAATTTATTAAACAAGTATAGAATTCACTCGATACTAATCTTTTCGCTACTTAGGCCTATCTTATCTTCTTTGAGCTAACGAGTAGCGACTGAATTCTAGACTTGTTTGTTTTGTCTGTTTTGAAGTAGGCTATTTACCCGAAATATTAATAACTTGTGCTAAAACTGTCTTTTCTAAGCGTGTTTCTTTCTCCGTTGAGTTCTTCTCTGCATTTTACACGCTTAGCAGTCACCTTTTTGGTCTGGCGGCGGATTTTGAGTTTTTCCCCCTCCCTATCATAACTTCTCCTTTTACACTCTCGGATTTTCACTGCAGAACTGATCCGGAGTTTTCTTCCCCCACGCATCGTGCATCTCAGCATCACCTTCTTCCGGTTTCATTGTCGTGTTTTCACTGTCAACTTTAAATCGTGTTTTTTTTTTCGTTTTTTTTTTTTTTTCGTTTTTCTTTCACTCACGATGTACAGCATCAACGTCTTCTGTTACACTGTCGTGGAACAGACGAAGCCTACACCGTGAATCGATACACATCGTCATGAAAAACGCATAACTGTGACATTTCTGGAATGTGACCTTAGTGTATCACAGAGCCAGTTCCGCCGCCGCGGGCAAGTAAACTGTACTGTATGATCGCTGTATCGAGCCTCGTAACTTTGCACGTGTGACTAACCCCTTCACTGGCGAGAAACATAAAAAATGAAAACGCAATTCAGCTGCAAGAGACATAGATCCTCATGAGCCCCCGCAGTCGCGGGGGCTCATGAGAATCTATGCCTCTTGGTGACCTCGCTTTGCATCCATGTTTCTTGGACTGATGAACGAAGTTTTTTCCCTTTTTTGTTTTGGCCTTGAGTTATTAACCCCTTCACTCCCGAGGAAAAAATATGGACACCACACTTCTGCAAGAGGTATAGATCCTCAAATCCCCCCCCCCCTCTCTCTCTCTCTCTCTCTCTCTCTGGTGTGTTGTGTAATGTGAGCATTGATTAGTTAAAATGGACTCTTTATTGTTGCCTGTACTTTTCACTATTATGTATACTTATATAATATATATATATATATATATATATATATATATATATATATATATATATATATATATATATATATATATATATATAATATATATATATATATATATATATATATATATATATATATATATATATATATATATATATATATATATATATAAGTATGTGTATGTGTGTTTACCTGCGTGCTAAAGCTTAGCAAGGACATGATTGAAAAAAGATCATTGAAGGAACCTAATCATTTATCCTTGAAAAATAAAGTTTCATTTCATTTCATCTCTCTCTCTCTCTCTCTCTCTCTCTCTCTCTCTCTCTCTCTCTCTCTCTCTCTCTCTCTCTCTCTCTTTCTCAAATAAAGGTTCATTGTTCTCTCTCTCTCTCTCTCTCTCTCTCTCTCTCTCTCTCTCTCTCTCTCTCTCTCTCTCTCTCACACACACACACACACACACACACACACACACACATACACACACACACACGCACACACGCACACACCTTCCCCCTCCCGCAGTCGCGGGGGCTCATGAGGATCTATGCCTCTTGCTGAAACCACGTTATATCCATTGTTCCGCAGTGGAAGGGCTGGTCGAGTACAACTTGCGTACAGTGGCAGTGAAGGGGTTAATGCGCGACCAAATGTCAGAACTTTGCCAGAGACCGTGAGACCAGCCGTCTACGACTGGTATACGAATAACAGCTACCCTGATGCAGCGTACCAGCACCATCAGATTATCTTGGGCAGGAGCTATATAAGCCATAGCTCATCTCATGAATAACTGATCTCGTTTTTAGGGGACGGGAAGACGGAAAACAAACAGTACCCAGTGAGGGAAAGGTCCTCGGGCCGGCGTCGGCCGCGGTGGGCCCGCGCACGACAGCGCGCGGGCCCACCGCGGCCGACGCCGGCCCGAGGACCTTTTCCGTACCGGGTATATTGTTTCCAGGTGATCTGAGGCTTGTCAGATCAAGCGCTCTTTGAAGCTCAGTTTTGATCAACGTTGAAAGGGCTCCCCATCCCCCACTCCCCCTCCCCCACCACCACCATCCTACTCTCTCTCTCCCGTCCCCCGACCTCTCTTCCCCCCTCCCCCCCCCCCCCACCCTACACCCACCCAAACAGAGGATACTCTGCCCTATAGGACAGTCTCACTTCTCATTAAGTACGGGTTATCTTTCGCTGCTCTTTAGCGTAGGAGAACGCTCACTGAGTTCCGGCTGCTGTTTCGACAATGGCGTCAGCATTAAAGTAGATCGGCAAAAGTATGTGGAGGTGGAAAACATTACTGTGTTATTTGCCATAACCACCGAGGAAAAATTATTGACGGAAGAGTTGTCAAGCTACATAGCTGTCCAGCAAACAAGCAACTTAAAAGAGCTTGGGAGCAGCGCTTACGTTTGATCCGACAAGATTATAACACGGTCAAATATCCACTTGTTTGCTCGGAACATTTTGTTGGAAAACGTGGACCTGTATTTGGTGATGATGTCCCATCTGTTTTCCCGAATCGAACTTTTAAACTCTCTACGCTTAGTAAATTATTTGAATTATTACTTGTGTTTTTATTTACTGAAGCTTTATTTAGTCTTCTTTAATGAAGCTTTATTTATTAATCACACTTTGAGATTTCCTCTAGTCTATAGTATTAGTATTAGTAGTACTAGTACTGTAGTAGTCCAGCAATGCCATCGCCCCGATGCAACAGGACAAAGAAGGTGTCACCCACACCACCACTTCATTTTCAAGATAAATAGTGGCCAATCCGTAAAATAAGCAAAAATACTGTATGAATGAAAATTGACAGTAAATGTTTTAAACAACACATCTGTGGTGTTATTACTAATAATAATGACACTCAGTTGTAATTTTAGAAGTCTTATAACAAATAAATAATTAGTAATATTATATTATATAATATTGATTATGTTGGTATCTATTTTAAGCCTGCATTAGTTTAATTTGAATATGCGATTAAAAAAAAAAATGCAACAACTACTAGAAACCTCTACTTGTTGCCTATAGCTCTCTCTTTTTTTATTTTTATATATATTTCTTTATTTTATTTTAAATCATATCATCTCATGTTACATCATTTTTAACTTCATACTCATTATTTGAAAGGAACTCTGACTACGACAATGAAATAGATGCTAGTAGTTAGCACGCAGCATTTTGTAAAAAAAAAAAAAATAATAAATTAAATAATAATAAAGGGGACTGCTCGAAGTACGTTTGATAGCGCTACAAAAATGCATAGGTACTCAAGTTAACAGACATAGATTTTTTTAATAAAGTTTATGAATTTTTTTTTAATATTAACAATTTCATGTACTTTATGCCATGTAGAATACTTTATTTATATAAGAAATCAGGGATATTTTACTTATATTACAAAACTACTAACTCGCAGATCAAATTTTACACACACACACACACATATGACAATACTGTAATTTATAAACAGAGTCCAAAGCACAAGAAGCACATGCTGACAAATATGAAATATTTATAATATATCATATGGCAGTGGTCAGTGGAGTCAACTGTTTACTGACCTGCATCATTTCTTTCCACAGCATCATCGACAGCATCCTCAACATCTTTTCGCAGCAGAAATGTGCCTCTTGCTCTGCGCACTAATTCTTCTTTTTTTCCACTGACAAGTTGTCCATGTTTTCGAAGAAAATCTTTTAATTGTTTCACGTTCATGCGTTCTATGTCTGCTTCCATCTTGCCGGAACTCGGTGTAGCAAAGGGAGGATACTCGTGCTTAACTTCCTTATTACAAATGGGAAAGGGCTATAGGCGTGGGATGACCATTGCGTAGTTGGTCACCGTCACTGTACGTACAATTTTGTTTCTGAAATCTAGGTTCACTTTCAACGACCAAAAGCCAGCACCGACCAAGAAACATGGAGACAAACTGGTCTAAGCAGGAGGCATAGATCCTCATGAGCCCCGGCGGGGGCTCACGAGGATCTATGTCTTTTGCAGTTGGATCGTTTTCATTTTTTTCCTCTGCAGTCAGGAGGTTAACACGGGCACCTTTTGTACTATTGGTTTAGAGGTGACCAGTGCAGTCATCATTGATCATCCCATAACTGTGTTTCGCCCTCGTCCCCACCCCCACCCCACCCCCCACCCCCCCGACCTCCCCCACCCACCCACCCTTTTTCATGGAGGAGAAAGGGGTGGTGGTGGTGTGTGTGTGTGTGGGGGGGGGGGGGACTGGGAGGGTGGAGGCAGGGCCCCCCGCGCCACTGACTCGAAGCTTGCTGGCTCACGTTTGTTCGGCGCCACAGCGGTGTATCTGTTTAAAATCAGCCTGCAGCAAGTGGCGCACAACCACTGCAAATCAGTGCTAGCCATCGGCGATGTTAAGTGAAATGGAGTGATCGGCGTGGTCAAACAACGTAAAGTAATCTTCAGATGACCTTTTGTGTCCGTGATTTTGGACGGACGCCGAGACATCGTAGTCGATGGAACTTGAACTGAAATACTGTCCCCTATCATGTTGTCAATCAACTGACCTGACCTGACATAGGCTTGAATTGACATGACTGGCTCAGTGTCAGTGCTGTGTATTATTTATGCAATACTCAGTGCTAGTGTATTTTTGCCGCTACCGCATAACCTGTTTGGAGGGACCCCCCTTGTGACGGAGACAACCACCTGTCGGCATTAACACGTTTAACCTTAAGGCTGCATTTCACAAATTTTAGAGGTGTCATCTAACGACTACGTATCAGTTGCAGGAGAGGGATCGACAATGATAATTCAAGGGTAATGTCAGATTAGCTTGGCGCCTAATGGCGCCAAGCTAATCTGGCACTACCCTTGAATTATCATAGTCCATCCATCTGATGTGGTGCCTCGATGCTAAATGGGTTGAAAGACCATCATGTAGATTGCTGTGATAGTGATGACAATATGATGGACATTTGAGCTGCGCTGAGCATGCTGCATGAGAGAATGTGGGCTTATTAGAAACCAGTACTGAATAACTATGAAAAGAAGCAAATAATAAATAAAATAAACTAATAACAAATAATAAAGAAACAAACGATAAAATAAAAGATAAACATATTATAAATAATAAAAGAAAGAAAACCCCAACCTAAATGATGGTTTTTAATGACACTGAGATGACACATTTTTCCTTCAGGACTTTTCTTGAGAGCCGAACACCCGTCTTTTAAGACCACCTTTTTTTCTGGCAAAAAATGTTGGTCGCTTCAAACAACTTCTATCGTTTTGGGTCCCAACCTCGGTGTTGGGTCCCAACCTCGGTCAAAGTGACATATACTACTCACAAATAGTAAGATATATCAACTTTTCAGCTTGAATTACTGAAGTCCTCAGAATCGGTATAATCACCTGTATATCAGTGATTAGCCATCCCACTGGCCTACACTTTCACAACATTGGTGTGACATATAGTGCTCACAAAAAGTAAAGGATGTATATACTAATAGTCAAAACTTAAGGGCCACTTTTTATCGCAGACGCACCACACAAATAATGTAACAATACTTGAGTGAGTACTTTGCTAATTTATTCAGTAACAATTTCATTTAAGTTTTGAGTAAATCAAGCAATTGTAACAACAGCAGTACGTTAGAATGTTCACCCACCCCTCATTTGAAAAGTCACACAAGACTGGTCCAGTCAGTAGCGAGTGTACCCACCGTTTGCAGCAAAGCATTCAATGCAGCGTTGACGCATGGAGTTCACCAGGGTTTGGAGAACATGTTGTGGGATCGCCTCCCACTCTTGATGCAGGAAGTGAGTCAGCTGGGGGACGCCTTGAGGTGGGGGAGGGGGGTGATGGTTGCTGACTACACGTTGCCCCAGCACGCCCCAGAGGTGCTCGATGGGAGCCAGGTCAGGTGAACGAGCTGGCCACTCCATCCTCAAGAATCCCCCTTTGCTCAAGGTACTCATCCACCACACGGGCGCGATGAGGTCGAGCGTTGTCGTCCTGGAGAACAGCATTATCGCCTATGGCTTGGAGAGCTGGCTGGATACGGAGCTGCACAATCTCATGCCGATAGCGCAGCCCATTCAGGGTGCCTCGGATGACGTGGAGGGGGGGGGGGGGGTCCTGCCTTCCTTGCTGAAGCCTGCCCATACCATGTATGACTGAGCTTCCTCCGTAGCGATTCACCTCTTGGACGCATTCATCCGTGAATCGCTCGCCCTGTCGTCTCCAGACCCTCACCCTGCCGTTTTTGAAGGACACAGTGAACCGTGACTCATCAGTAAACAGAACCTGAGTCCACTGGAGTCTGTTCCACCTTACATGTTGACGACACCAAGAGCGTTGTCGTCCTGCAGAACAGCATTGTCGCCTATGGCTTGGAGATCTGGCTGGACGATGGGCTGCACGATCTCGTCCCGATAGCGCAGTCCAGTCAGGGTGCCTTGGATGACGTGGAGGGGGGTCGTGCCTTCCCTGCTGAAGCCTGCCAAAGCCATGACTGAACCCCGTAGCAATCCACCTCTTGGACGCATCCATCCGTGAATTTCTCGCCCTGGCGTCTCCAGACCCTCACCCTGCCGTCGTTGAAGGACACAGTGAACCGTGACTCATCAGTAAACAGAACCTGAGTCCACTGGAGTCTGTTCCATCTCACATGTTGACGACCCCATGCAACCCGGGCTCTGCGATGAGCTGGAGTGAGGGGTATTCTCACTGCTGCTCTGCATGAAGCCAGGCCAATTTCGCGCAGACGTCGGCAGACTGTGCTTCTGCTGACGTTAACGTTTGCAACTTGCATCAGTTGACGTCGCAGAGTGGTTGACGTGACAGTTCGGTCGCGCATAGCCGCACAGCGCAGGCGTCATGAGCAGGGTCGTCGTTCTGCCCTTCCAGTTTCTTGGAATCGTGCCAGCAGCATCTGGATCACTGAATGAAACACCCCAAGACGTCTCCCAACTTCTCGTCCGGAAATTCCATCTTGCAGCCATGCTAGTGATCTACTTGCATTAGGCTTCGTCGTGGTGGCATGGTTATTAAAGTGACAATTATACCCCTACTGTACCGGTATTTGTAGCGAAACAGAAGTGCTCAGTGTTCACGACTGACCCCTTTAGCACGTGCATCACGACTTTACCGAGTTTTCCCACCTGCCTGCCTTTGGTACGCTTGCCAATATCGTACAGCTTTTCACAAAAACTGACGATGTTTCACGTGCATTTGACGGGCACGTTCGTGGAAATTGAAGAATTGTTGTCTATTGTTCCCTGTACAGTGGACTGTCTAAGGTCAATTTTTAACCCATTTAGATCGAAAAAACATTGAATTTTATCAGCGTACTTGCGACGATAAACAATGACACAAAAAAGTGCGGTGGCCCTTAAGTTTTGACCATTAGTATATTACTTTTAGCTTGAATTATTAAAATGTCCCAAAAAGTTTAAACATTAATCTGACCAGAGGTGACTGCAGTTTGCATGTAAGGTGTTTTCCGACATTTTAGTAGTAATTCACGCTGAAATTGTGACGTTTTTGTTTTTTGACGTTTAGTTTTTGTGGGCAGTATCTGTCACACCAATGGTCTAGGTCTACACACACCAGTGGCCAAGTTCAGTACGGTAGTACAGACAAGTGGGACGGTTCTTCTCTGTCATCAGTTCCGGTTTCTCATTAGCTCCTGTGTGTTGACTTCGCTAGCTGTGTAGGCCATAGGGACCCGATGATAGGAGTAGCTTTGACTAATGCACATCCGCTGCGCCACCGCCTACTAAGCTCAGTCAGTATTCTGAGACGTAGGAGGTGGCGCGCACGCGGTGGCGCAGCGGATTTGCATTAGTCATACCTACTATCATCGGGCCCCCCACCGAATGGTGTAGGTCTACTGTTTAGCAGTGCATGCCTTAGTGCACACTGGTTGTCTCTCTCGATTCGCTACCGCTTATCAGCGGTAGCGAATCGAGGGAGACGACCAGGGTGGCCTTGGTGCTGCGTTGCACGTAGCAGCGGTTGGCCACATGCTTTGGAGATGGTGTGCCGGCTATGCGCCGTTACTGACCCAAATTATCACAGAGTTGTGTTGCTATCTCAGTTCGGAGCTAGTATGGCAGATGACGCGGCTTGTGTCCTGGGTATGCTGTTTAACCCTTTTTCATCCGGATACACTACTCGGCTTGAAATTAATTTGACCATGCGGATAGTCAGTTCAAGGGTGGTGCCAGAATAGCTTGGCGCCTAAGGCGCCAAGAGGCTATTTTGGCACCACCCTTGAACGGAAATGCCGGGTCGATCTACCTCCTAATCCGTAATGTGGCCTGCATATGACAATAAGCAAATAAAAAAAAATAAACCTCAGGATGTAATGGGTTAAGATGTTAAGCCCATTTTTGTGAAAATGTCATTGTCAGTCTACTTTGCTTATCACTCATGCCGAACAAGGTCGGACCTAACGAAAGCTGCTTGGATATAACCCATATCATACTGAGGCTAAAAGCTTTAAACTTGATTTGTACACTGTCATATGCCAGCTCATACAGTACTTACAGATAAGGATATAGACCAATGGCTTTAGTTCAAGGGTGGTGCCAGAATAGCTTGGCGCCTAGAGGCGCCAAGCTATTCTGACACCACCTTTGAACTATTTTAGTCAAACTTATTTGACACATACGTGTGTTACGTGTTGAGTCATAGTCGTAGTATGATATCACACCAGACGCACGCACGTAAGGTTCTTTTAAAGAAACTTCACTCACTGAGCTGCAACCCGTCACACGTGGCTTAAGGATGTAGACTACACTGGAGTAACAGTTCCAACAATATTTTATTTCAGCGATGCGATCTCCACACAATGCATTCCCAAATGCACCAACACTGATACAATGTCTCTTCTGCAAAATGACAACACTGGCGACACAATGCGTTTCTCAAACAACGTACACCACCGTTACGCTGCGTCTCTCACAATGTACACCATATACGGGCCACGTACCTACGATAAACTGTGTGTCCCTACAACTGACAATGTATGACAATGTGCAAACGTGCTTCCCAGCACAAACTTTTATATACAACTTTCCAGAACAATCCAACGAATTCACACAACGCAACCAATCAGAACGGAACACGTAACCGAAATTCATAAATATTAAATAAAAAGAACTCTCTAGAATAAACTACAATAGTCTACAAAAATTCGACTGCTAATTTCAGCCCCAAATCCCAGTGTGTAATGACATCACACAAGAGTATGGCAGACCGTTCACGACCTTTCATAATACGCGCTGACCGGCTGCTAAATTCACGCGTACAGAAAACAACTATGACCATGAATATTAGAGTGGCTTTACTACTGTGTTGCAAAATGTTGCCTACACTTTGACGTCACACATGCGAGGTCACTAGACAGCGCGATTTTGCTCTAACGTTCTGGTTTATTCTCATCGAATCTACGCATCACAAAAATCGACCGCTATTCTCCTTGCGACTTTGCTAGAAACTTCCCGACTAATCTTAGCGTATCATAACAAAGCTAATTCCGCTCTCTGCACGAACGATAGAGAATCTTACTGAAAAAGTACGTGATACGTAACCATGATAGCTCAAATAAGTATCGGATCGTTTTCTACGATTAATACATGCATGCTCTTGCAAAACAACACAACCACAGTCGTAACAACTGGTATTTCGAATGATAAGGGATAGCAACACTTTGTCAGTGGTCCAGACCTGATCTCTATGAATTTCTTCGCTTATTACAAACTTAAGATATAGCTTGTGAGATATATTTTTTTTAGGTCTCTTAGTGATCTTGTATTATCCGAAGTTTATCCGTAATGCAATGAAAATTCGCTTCTCACGAAAACGAACTTACTGTGTGTTGCCGCCTTCACTGACTGACACTGAACTTCCGTGAGATGGCCGTAGTTGTCTGCTCGGCGTTAAACCCGACTAACTAAATTCACTGACAAGACAGAGATGTGCTTGTCGATGCCTTACAAACTTAGTAGTGAGGTTTCGTTTGCAACGAACGACTCCCAACAACCAACGAGAGTAAAGTCACGTCGCATAACCAGCTTGTACTCTAAGGATATCTAAGAATAGACAACAGTCCAAACATCTCCAAGAGGTATAGGCCGGACCCTCATGAGCCGGCCGGATACTATTCACCTCTTTTTTACCAAACGGTAATATTCTCAAATGGGTCGGTTAACAGGTTGCTCGGCTGTGTAGCATTTCCGGTTTGGCCTTTCAGAGAAGTGTTTACGTGTGCGCGTTGGAAAGTTTTTTGCGAAGTTTTCGTGTATATGCATAGATATTTTGTGTAGCCATGTAGTTATTTAAGTGTTCTGTTTTCAAGTGTATCTCAAGCTAATAACACTATTTCTACACTTTGTTTGGTCTCTACTTTTGGGTGGCAAAATATTCTCATGTTATTTATGAAATGTTTGAGACAACAAAACTTGAATTGCTGAACCATACATGTATACATTAATATAATAATACTGAAAACAATGAAAGAATTGCGAGTAATGCATTCTAAGGATAATTCATGACACAAACACAAAAAATTGACAATCTGCCAACAAACTCTTTAATTTTATCAGCATGACAATAAATATGAATTACTGGGTACATTACTACAAGTTTCACTATTGTACCGACAAAACAGAACAAAATAAGTTTCACTATTGTACTGACAGAACATAAAAAGTTGGAGGAAAAACAAAACAAAAAACAAAAAACAAAACAAAAAACAAAAAAAAAAAAAAAAACAAAAAACACATTTACACAAAAGTTGAAGATCACACACGCCCATGATACAAAAACCGTATGAAAATATCAGGGCGTGAGTGAGACAACAACCTGCTGGCATCAGTAGGTAGGCCTTAGAGTCGGTAGTCCTAATCCCTACCAAAAATATGGGGATATAACTTCAACGGAGATTTTGATACGTGCAACAAAACGCTGCGCAAAATAACTATCTCCGCCACGGTTTGGTCCGCTGACGATGAGGAGTACCGGCAATTTAAAGCAAAACTTCCTCGAAACACACATGAACTAGACATAAAAATTCAGACTGACTTGTGTCGCTCGAGTGTGTACGGCCAGCCGATAAAAAACAGGCCATTTCATTGGATAGTGTGCGATGTGATACACTTTTTTTACAAACAAAAAGGTTTCAAACACGAACAATAACGGCGAATGAAAGGTTTGTGGTCAAAACATGGCATTTGCAACAAGTCATACAGCTTTTTTTCGTTGTTGTGGCAACCTTTTACTGCGCAATGTCGGCCGCTAGATCGGGAACTTGTGTAGGGTTTTGTATTCACCACAGCTTCCATGTTTGCAAGCAAAACCGGAAGTCGTCCCCAGTAGGTCGACGGGTCATGTTCAAAATGGCCGCACCCATCATTTCTAATTAAAAAGACGTGAATAGACTGGCGACTTCCCAGACATCTCTACTGAAGAGCCTGCATAGATCCTCGTGAGCCCCATTGGCTTATGAGGATCTATACCTCTTGAAGATGTTCGGGCCGGAGTGTTGTCTGTGCTAGTGCACAAGCCGATCATCCACCGTGACTTCGCTCTCGTTGGCTGTTGAGAATCCTTCGTTAAAGGAAAACCTCACTAATGCCGTTTGGGGGTAGGCACGGCATCATGATGCTAATCATGGCAGTTTCGTGTGACGCTGCTGGAATGATGTTAAAGTTTAGTGTATTACAGGTATACAGTGTTACAGTGATTTACATTGTAAGCCTACACTAACTGATATGACTGTACCTGGCGACAGCAGCAAATATACTGGCGAGCAAAAGAAATACATCGGTGTTTTAGTGTTTCCAATGATTTCTCTACGCAGTATAACTGTCCCTACTCACAATACAGTAGTCCTGTATCACCGGCGCGAGCGATGATCAGCAATGATAGCTGCTGTTCGTACCCCAGTAGCAAAACGGGGGAGAAAAGAACAGACCGGAAAATTTTGATTTGGCTCAGGCCTGAAGGCTATTCCCATCAACCCTCACTCCTTTGATGTTTTGAAGGCTGAAAAGTGATATGTGAGGCAAGTTACACCCCCCCCCCCAACCACCACCACCACCACCCACCCACCCACCCACCCCACCCGCACCCCCAACCTCTACGTCCTTTGATGATTTTCAAGTGAAAACTTGAAATTAAAGATATCGAACACGCTGCAACCCCCCCTCCTCCCCCCCCCCCCACTGTCCCTTTCCCACCTCCACCCCTGCCCCCACCCAACTCTACCCTAATCAGGCGCACAGTGAAAACTATCTTCCTACGCCTTGTGAAGACGCACGATTGACTTAGAAAGTTCAAAGATGGTGCTTGCAAGTGTAGTTGTTTTATGAACTTTCTGACTTTACAACCTTTAGGCCTTTTCAGTATGAAATCAGGCACAGCGCTACATATGCAAGAGGCATAGATTCTCATGAGCCCCTGCGAATGCAGGGGCTCATGAGAATCTATGCCTCTTGCTGCTCAAGGTCGTTTCCAATTCTGCCCTTATTTGGCAAAATTTAATATGTCCGTTTTTGAAAAAAGCGATTATTTTCATTCTATGATAACGAAAAAATCTCGCATAATGGCATTTGCGGAGAAAAGCGAAATTTGCATTGATATACAATGTAAATCTCGTTTTTCTCATTTAATCGAAGACCTTTTTGCGGAGTAAAACGAGATTTCCATTGACTGATATACAATGAAAATCTCGCTATTCTTAGAAATGGACATGACTGTCTTTTTTGCCGAAGAACGGGAGAACTCTTCCATCAACTGAAGGCATTACTTTCTTCTCCTTTTAGAGTAAGCAGTAGAGCCTCGGGCCACAGACGTTTTCTGCACTGTTGGCCCGAACACAGCTGTGCTCGGTCCTTCTGCGGCCGACGTGGGTCCGCGGGGTTTTTGTTCGCTGGGGAGGTAATGACTCACAGCCACTGTAAAACGCTTTAAGTACGTTTTTGAAGTTTCTGAAATCTTGGTTCATTCAGCGACCACAAGCCAACACCCTCCACTGAAGAAACATAGATAAAAACTGGTCTCAGCAAGAGGCATAGATCCTCATGAGCCCCCGCTGTCGCGGGGGCTCATGAAGATGTATGGCTCTTGCACTGAGTTAGATCGAGTTCACGCTTTTAGTGACTCTCAACTAATCAGAGCGCTCGCAGTTGTTGCGTTCGTGCAGCTGTTGTTCCGGTTGCGAAACCTGCCACTAAGTGCCGTGCCAAAGTTTGATGGGTGTTTGTCAGGTTCGGCCTTGAAATTTTGTTTCTATTTGTGGGATATTCCTGGCATTGCTTGCTGCAGTGGCGTAGGAACCGGTCGAGGGGTGGGTGGGGCAAGATATAACCCGATCATGCCTCTTCTCTGTGAATGGCATTGCCCAGCGCCAGCGTATCATTTGAACGTATTTTATTTTATTTTATTTATTTATTTGTTTATTTTTTTTATTTATTTATTTTTTTTTTTGGGGGGGGGGGGGGTGGTTGGGGAGGGGGGAGGGGGCGGGTTGTGATGGGTGTGGACAGGGCCATACCTCCCCTTAGCACTCCCTCCTATACTTGGGTCATACCTCCTCAAGGCCCAGCGGTCAAGGTGCTCTGAATCGCTCCCTCTTTCAAACGCGAATCGACCTAACTCCTCCCCAATTGCCGATAGGTTGGGTCATACCTTGTCCCGAAAATTTTCCTACACCACTTAAGTTGTTGAGATTGTGAGAGTGTGTAGGACTGCGTAGCTACTGTTCTGTGTGACTAAATGATTTGTGTCTAATTAACCTTTTGGGACATGCAGTGCCTGAGAAAAATACAATCGCCTCAGCCTCATTATTTTCGAAGGTCTATTAACCCCATTCACTGCCGAGATAAATTGACCATCAACCATATGTAAGAGGCGTAGATCCTCATGAGCCCCCGCGGGGGCTCATGAGGATCTATGCCTCTTGCTAGAGATCAGTTTGTAACCACGTTAATCCTTTGCCGGTTGTGGGATTCGGTCGTTGAATACTCACAAACCAGATAGGTGAGGCTAGCGCTGGCAGAATTGTCAGTACTCAAACCAAGGGGAATCACAGCGCTGGACAGACAACAGTTAGATCCCCTGCCCCCACCTATCAGGCACCCAATCGCCAGCCCACAGAGAAATACGCAGGTATAGAATAAGACAATCATTTCCATCCTCAAAAAGGATGGATCAGGTCTCTTATATAACCCATGTCTTTCTCCGGAACTTAGGAAGTAACACAGACTTAAATAACAACATAATCGTTGAATAACACAGACTTAAGAAACAACATAATTATGCGTCCAGTGGTAAGGAAAGGGTTACACATATATTATACAGACTTACACACAGCGCATCAGCTTTGTCTGTTATATAAAAATAAAATGGTTCCAGAACGGTGTTCTGGTGCACAAATCCTCGTGTTAGAATACAGTCGAGCCTGTGTCGGCAACCACTTTTTTTTTTTTTTTTTTTTTTTTTTTTGCAAGAAAAAAAAATTGTCTTAAATGACACGTTCGCTCTCAAGAGAAGTCTTGAAGGGCAAATTACCACAACAAAAAAAAAAAAGTGTCGCCTGTCATTTAACCATTTGCGTGCCGATAGCGGGTTTTGTCGCGATGATTCCTGCAGGAATCGTCGCGAAAAAAAAAAACAAAAAACCCGCTACCGACACGTACGTGACGCAAAGGGTTAGGACTGTCATTTTGTTGGCTTCAGCCATGGTCCTTAATGAGAGGTGATCTCTCATAAGGCTGGATGGACGTTGCAAACAGGTTCTGCTGTAGCGGTTTTCGAATGGTTTTCTGGTGCGCAAATTCTCGTGTTAACCCTTTGCGTGTCGGCAGCGGTTTTTGTCGCGATGGTTCCTGTAGGAATCATTGCGACTACTACTTGAACCGCGACCTTACAGGAATCATCGCGACAAAAACCGCTACCGACAAAGGGTTAACCCTTTTAGCCCCAAGGTCCCGTTCTCAAATTTTGGAATTGTTGCGTAACGACTATGCACCAGTTGCAGGAGATGGCTTGTCCATGATAATTCAAGGGTAGTACCAGATAAGCTTGGCGCCTAAAGGCGCCAAGCTAATCTGGCACTACCCTTGAATTATCATGATCCAGCCATCTCCTGCTGTAGGGATCCGGGGCTAAAAGGGTTAAAGTAGATACATCTGGATTTTTTATCTGACCATCTGTCACCTGTTTTTCATTTGTTTATTTCAGAGCTGCAGTTGTTCCCTCTCTTCAGATGCTCCGTTCTCCATAGCTTCACAGACACTCCGTGAGGTTTATGTCTAATGCTACAGCGGTTTCTCAGAAGCATTACAGGATGTAACTTTGATAAAGCTGTTGAATACATTTTCATGCAACTTCAGGAAAGGTTCTATCGTGTAAAGTTAAGTGAAAGCGCTTATATGAAAACTGTATCGGAAACATATTTCATTGACTCCTGATCCTAAAGTGCTATCGGCAAAACGTGGTTATCTTCACAAACACAATGAGAGAAAGGAAGCGGAGAAGATGACGCGTGTGGCTGTCAATGGTGTGATTCTATCCTCGTCTACGGAGTGGGCACGGTCCGAAGTGCTGTTGTGATGTCCAGGATGGAGGTACCTCTGTCAGGGTGGCAGATGACGCCGGCTTTGGATTTACGAGTGGTGGGATTGTTGCTGCTGATGCTGGCGGAGATGTCATCGCAACAGCACGACTTTTCCAGTAAGTAAATATAAATTGTTGTTGTTTGGCGCACGCAGGCAGGCACGCACGCACGCACGCACGCACGCACACACACACACAGAGATACACACACACACACACACACACACACACGCGCGCGCGCGCGCGCACACACACACACATACACTAACACACACACACACACACACACACACACACACACACACACACACACACACACACACACACACACACACACACACACACACACACACGCTTGCTTGCTTTCTTTCTTTCCTGTCAGTTAATCTGGCAAGAAGGTCAGACTAGTTGTAACTTGGTATGAATTTATACGTAAACAGACCACAACAGTACGCAATTTTTGGTATTATTACATTAAAACTTAAAAGTCAGAACTTCGTCGAACTTAGAACTCCCCCCCCCCCACCCCACCCCACTCTCCTGCCCCCTTCCATTTCGCCAACGCAATATTGATTTTTTCCCCCTCGTAATTGTAGACTGGTCTGTGTTTTTATTAAGTGCTGCCGTTAATCCAGACGTCTGCTGAATTTGAGTTGTTAAACTTTTACCCCTTACCGCTTTCTGCGGCCCGCGTTGCGTCAGCACAGTTTCCGCCAAAAGCCTTCTCAGTTCCCTCATCTCGCTTGCTTCAGTCCAAGCCGTAGTAAAACCCAGCGGCAAGCAAAGGGCCTCGGGCCGGCGTCGATCGCAGTGGGCCCGCGCACTTCTGTGCACGGGCCCACTGCGTTCGACTCCGGCCCGATGGTCTTTTGCTTACTGGGATGACTCATTATTTGTGTGTCCTGGATTTCGATTTTTTATTTTATATACGGTTTGATGCCCTAAGGAGGCTATCTTGCAAGTCTTGCAATTTCAAACCCACGCAGAAGCTCTAGGGATGACATATTTGTTCAGATGTAGTATGTGGAGTAAAGGGCTGTGACCCAAGTGAACTGTTTGAAGTCACACCTGGAGCTTCTGCATGGTTTTGAAATTGCGAGGTTAGCAAGGCAACCACCTTAAGCCCCAGACCAGCACATTTCTTCTCTGTGAAGGCAAAAGACTGCAAGTCCATTTTTGTGAAAAGCGAGATTTTCATTGTATCACAATGAAAATCTAGCTTTTCACAATAATAGACATACTGTATTTTTTTCTTTCTTCGAAGGACATATCGAGGTACAGTCCCCTTGACGCCTGAATTTGACACAGCCTATTTAATTCCAAAGGACAGATGTCTAATCTACAAGTTAATCAGCCACTGCCCAGGAACTTCAAGTTTACAACCGATTCGTCTTCTATAGCGCGGTCTTGAAAACAAAGAAGTTTTTGACTTTTTGTTTTCTTTTTAAAGTATGTTTTAGTCATTTGCGCTTAATAACGATATCAATAACTAAGATATAGTTTGTTATTAAGCAAAGGTATTATTGACTTCGTTATTAAATAGATATTGATATCAGCTAAATAGGCACTAACCTTAAGACTGAACTTGCACGAGCATTATTGACGTCGTTATTAAGCGAAGGAAATAATTATTGTCATCAGCTAAATAGGCACTAACCTTAAGATTGAACTTTCACGACCAAATCGGGGCAGTGCCTGATTAGCTGATGTCTGCCATAACTCTCTCTTGACAGTGAAGCATTATTGACAAAGTTGTCACAGGTGAGGGAATATTATTGACAAAGAACTCTTCCGTGTCACTGCACTGATGTGTCTTAAATTTGAATGCGCGGATGGTCGAGTACTACCATTAACACGTTAACCCTTTGGCTGTGGGTAGCGGTTTTTGTCGCGACAAAAACCGCTACCCACAGCCAAAGGGTTCACCCCGCTTGACGCAGATTGTGAGTTATATCATAAATTTGAGAAATGCGCCATATATTTACCATGTATTATTATTTTATTATTATTATTATTATTATTATTATTATTATTATTATTATTATTATTATTATTATTATTATTATTATTATTATTATTTTAAATCTTTTATCAGTTCAAATCCAAAGAGCCTCAGCCAGTTCAAGGAACTCGGGTACGACGTGGTGTCAGCAAGAGGCATAGATTTACATTAAGTCCTCGCAACTGCGGTGACTCACGAGGATCTTTGTTTCTTGCAGACTTTGCATCGTGTTCTTTTTTCTTTTTTTCTCGACAGTGAAGGAACCTGATCTAGGCAACAAAGGGGTAAAGAGCCTGCAATATCTCCTTTATACATGTTCTTTATGTGTCTGTATACACATTCTTAATATGTCTTAACTCATTGCGCCCGAGGTACGGAATACCCACATTTTGGAGTTATCTTCATTACAATTAAGGAGACATATCGACTATGATAGCTCAAGGGTGGTGGCAGAATAGCTTGGCGCCTATCGGCGCCAAGCTATTCTGCCACCACCCTTAAACTATCATGGTCGAGCCATGTCTTGCTGTGGTGTGTGTCGCGGGCAGAATGACTGTGTTAATGCTACACAGAAGGTCTAACCTAACTTATGAAGTTTGAATGTTGTAAAATGAAAGTATTTTCTGTTCATATTTTCTTTTCTTTTTTTTTTTTACGCAGGAAAGTTTCGTCGTTGTATTGTGCACAAGCTCAGTATAGGAAAAAAATAAAAAATAAAAAGCAGCAACAACAAACCAAACTTTGTTACTTTTGCCTATTCAAATAGATTGTGGGAAATGGTAGAAGAGTCTTAGCTAAACATTGCGAACTCGTAGCAAGAAAGGCAGAAGAGTCCTCGCTGAGGCTGGACAGCATTGAGAACCCGTTGTAGCGGTGAAATTTAGCGAATAAAATTCAGTCCTCAAAAGGATGTCGGGCCGTTAAGAGTCCGAAATAGCTTCAGGCGGTTAAGCGTCGGAGCAGGAGAGCGAAGGGAATCGCCGGGTCGTGGGTCCAAATCCCCGTCCCGGCCCCGGTAGCCGGACTCACAATCCAGGGGGAAAAGACGGGCTTGTTCAATAGCATGTCCGTTGAAAGGTCATGGTAAATCAAAGTGGCACACGGAGTGCGCCTGAGTTGATCAGTGTTCAGGTCGTACTCCATAGGTAATAGATTTTCATGTCCCCCATAACCCGCCCGTCAGGGCCGTCCATTATCACCTCGGTGCCGTGGACGTTAAACCCGAACTAACCAGCGTCGGGCCGATCTCGGCCTCCGCCGTTGGTCCGCGCTCGGCCCGATGACCTTTGCGCACTCGAGCGATCTTGGACCAAGTTCCGCCATGGATCAGATCGCTTTAAACTTTCACGTCTGATCCGTCTTTCGTAAAGTTGTGTGTAGAAAAGTGAAGAAAAGATCGACTTAAGCTACGTTTCCATAAGCACGAATCCGATACGAATACGATCCAAACCCGATGCGATGATGCAATTTTCCTTAAAAAAATTGCGTCATTTTTGTTCGAAGCCGGATGCGAAATCGTTTCCGCAGCGGGCATATGGAAACACACAAACATGAAACGAAATTGCGCTAACCTTTCTTTTTCGGACCCGCTTCGGATTCGGATCGGTTTCGTATCGGATTCGTGTTTATGGGTAGGCGGCTTAACTCGTTATTACTAAGTGAATGGATTATTGACAGACTGCCGTATGGCGTCACTGCAATGAGGTGTGTTTGCATGAGCTGATAATAAAAACTTGCACTTGTGCGCGTGGCTCTATTTTCATCTGAAGTGCCATCGACCGGGTTACATCTGTGACTCTCGTTTAACCTTGTGGCGTTAGAAAGCCGCTGAGGCGTGACGTGCGAGTTTATTTACACATCATTGACTTTCTATCTCTCGGTCAGCTTTTGTTGAGTCGTCAGCGAGATACATCGATCCTCATGAGCTACAGCGTGTAAGTGTTTAGCCAGCGTCGATTTAAAATCCGTCAGCTAGATTTTTAGTGAGCAAATGGGTCGCGGGCCGAGGCAGTCGACCGCAGTGAACTCGCGCACTGTCGTGCGCGGGCCCACTACGGCCGACCTCGGCCCGATAGCCTTTTGGCTTACTGCCTTTGTTTTCACAGGGTGTGCACTTCAGACAATACATTTTAGAGTGCGCACACGAAGGAAGTCAAAGCCGCGAGTTCAGCTGGTTGATGGACGAGGGAAGCTGGCGTTGGTTCTAATCGACAGGCATCGTGTTTGCAGAGCTGTTTCAGCTCGTCAGTATGTCACTTAATGTGTGAGAAAAGTGGACAATGGATTTCAGACAGCCGAGTCCTCTCTCTCTCTCTCTCTCTCTCTCTCTCTCTCTCTCTCTCTCTTTCTCTCTCTCTCTCTCTCTCTCTCTCTCTCTCTCTCTCTCTCTCTCTCTCTAATATGAATGCACATTTATATATTCATGTTTGTGAACATACAGTCTTGTAGTTCTTAGCAACCACAGGCATGAACAATGGCAATGTCTGTGCTGATGTCAATGCCTTAACCCTTAATATATAAAGTTTCATTGATTCGTTCTCTCCGTCTCAAGAACCCCGGGCTTGTTCAGATATTTTGTTTGATTGCTGTGGAGATTAGGTCTACTGGTCTTTATCATTGATCGCCTTGTCTGCACAATGCAATAATATCCAGCCCCTTATTCTTCCCCCATCTGTGTCCCATTATAACATTCAAGCTTCAAAATGGAGAGAGAAAAAAAAAAATTTGCCCACACACGATAACAGCAGTGCATTTCATCGTTTTGGCATAGTTATACACAGTAACACATTTTAACCCATTTAACCCCCAAGGCACATTTCCCACATTTTGGACGTGTCACATAATGGCTATGAACCAGTTGCAGGCGATGTATCGACCAAGATAATTCAAGGGTAGTGCCAGATTAATCTGGCACTACATTGAATTATCTTGGTCGATCCATCTCCTGCTGTAGGGTGTTGGGGCTAAGTGGGTTAACTCATTCAGCCCGACGGCCGTATTTCCCAAATTTTCGAGGCGTCATCTAACGACTATGCACCAGTTGCAGGAGATGTATGGACCATGATAATTCAAAGGTAGTGTCAGATTAGCGGCGCCGACAGGCGCCAAGCTAATCTGGCACTACCCATGAATTATCATGGTCGACTCATCTCCTGCTGTAGGGCATCGGGGCTGAATGGGTTAACCGAATCAGAAACAGGACATCTGCGTAAAACGAACTGGCAGGAAAACATGTCCGTGCTTATTTGTGTTTTCACTCTTTCGTTGTGTGCATTGTCTCTACCTCAGCCTCCTCTCCTCCCTCCCCCGTACGCACCCCCCACCCCCACCCCCTCCCCCTCCCCACCCCTCACCTTCCCGCCTAACCCACATTGTAGGATCCCCACTCTGCACCCCTTATCAATCTTCGTCCCAGGGGCCCAGGAACCGTTCCAGACGTGATAACGATGGCCCTGGACTGACCTTTCAGATTCGATCTCTCATCCCTCATCCGAGAATGAACACCGCCCAACTGCAAGAGGCATAGATTCTCATGAGCCTCCGCAATAGCGGGGGGGGGGGGGGGGGGGGCTCATAAGAATCTATACCTCTTACTGACCTTATTTATATTGGCCTTATTAAATGTTACGTCTAACTGTCTAATGCCATTGCATCCTGGCGCTGACTTTCTTAAGGTTGCTTACTGCCCTATGAAGGCTACATTACAGACCAGGAGATAGATCAACCATTTTTTCAAGGGGGTGTGCCAGAATAGCTTGGCGCCTCAGGCGCCAAGCTATTTTGGCACCACGCTTGTACTATCACAGTCAAATTTATTTCAAGCCTTAGTGTATCAGCATGAAAAGGATTAATATATAGATCTGCGTTCTTTGGAGGAGACCGGGAGACCGTCTCGTGCACTTTTACGCTAAGGTTCGATTTTCAACGACAATAAGAGATCTCCATCCACTATCGTACCTTGTCTGTGTCTGTCTGCATTGTTTGGAGATGGTCGTCCAGACGGATCTCCTAGGGCAACCCTGAGTCAACTCCTTTTATAGTCTACCTGCAACAGGCGTAGATCTTTGTGAGATCCGCGTACTCTGCGAAAAGCGTAGATTCGCTGAGTTCCGCGTAGTCTCCCGGCGAGGCCTATCTTGCTGTCGCATTTGCGTCGGTTTTCTTCAGGCCGGAGAGGTTGTGGGGGGTGTTTTATCGCACATCGACTTTCGACGGCCACACCCATTCTTGTTCCCATTCTCTAGATGAGGAGGTCGATTTTATTCAGAACAAGTGCAGCAGGGGCTTCAATTTTCTCCTGTCAGCGCTCGGCGAGGCATCGAGATCCTCACGAGCCCTCGATAAAAGGGACACAGAGTCCTTTCAGACAACATTAATAACAATGATAATGATTCTTTATTTTAAAACGGTGAAAGTTTTGGTTGGGAAAACCAGTTTTCAAACTTGCCGTTGCTAATCTGATTTACATATTATAATGCACATGCTACGAAAATGATATTGAAAAGAGACCTGTCTGCGAGAGGCATAGAGCCTCATGATCCCCTGCTATCAGCAGCGGCCCATGAGGCTCTATGTCTCTTGCTGATTCTGTTTCGTTATTCGGCTTCCTCGGAGGATGCTAGCAAATATACTTCATTATAGGAGTTTTATGACTTCAATGATTTTTACTTTGTGCAAGATGTTTTTGAATGTGCTGCATCACTTGATTGTGAGCACACTGGTTGTCTCCCTCGATTCGTTACCGCCTGCGGCGGTAGCGAATCGAGGGAGACAACCAGTCTGGGTTGTGAGAATAAATTATGCATTCTGGTCGTGTGCGTTGCTTTTTAGCCTACAGACAAAAGTATTTTTCAACTCTTTCCGCCTTAGATTTGTCTTCTACGCAGGCCCAAGTCGACACAAGCCTTGGTGCCGCCACACCTGTTTTTCCCGGCTTCTCTTTTGTGAAAAGATCTGATCAGGAATGTGATTCATTCTCTGAACTGCTTTCCTTCTGATTCCTGCTCCCTCGCAAGTCTTGCCGTTTGGCGTGTGTTCATTTTAGACTTCCTAAAATTAGTAAAGTAGTTGACTACTTTCGATTTGTTTACGAGGCCACACTGATTTGATCATTGCTTTGTTTGCTTCAGCGGTTTTTGTCTTGTCATTCGGGATGTGTTTGATCTTTGTAAATTCTATAATTTTGTTTATTAAAAAAAAAAAAGGGGGGGGGGAAGATGGATGACTTCTAGTTTATAATCAACGATAAGGTAAGAGGTAGGTGTACAGGCAACCAAAAAAGAAAAAAAGAAAGACCGGTTTGTTCAGATAGCATGTCCGTTAAAAGGTCCTGTTAAATCAAAGTGGCACAGTTGTAGTGCGCCTGAATTGATCAGTGTTTAGGTCGTACTCCACTAGAAATATCTGTCCCTGTTCCACCATAACCTGCCCGTTGTAGCCGTCATTATCACTCCGGTGCCGTGAAACGTTCAACCACGAACTAACCAAGAAATAGGTAGGAAAAGCATTAGTAAGGATGTGGCTAAATGACTTGTTTTATTTCTGCCCATTGGCTATCCATCAAACAATAAACTCTTATCAGTGTCGAGTGGCCAGTGATATCACGTTTCCTTCCTTAACCCTTTGCGTGTCGGTAGCGGTTTTTGTCGCGATGGTTCCTACAGGAATCATCGCGACAAAAACCGCTACCGGAACGCAAAGGGTTAACGACTATAGCTCTGTGATCCTTGGTCTAGGATGTATATAACAGTGTTCGTTCTTTCTATGTTGCTTTTTTTCCTACTTACCTGGTGCCTTATCCTGTTTAGTTTTTACGTTTGTCACCTTCTACAGCTATGTCTTTCCAGTAACGTTTGAAACGCCAGAAATTGTTGCATAAATAGCAACTGCTTTTCCAGTTATCTGATCACTGAACGCATTAACACTTAGTTCTTTGTGCTAACAGCAATCGCCCTTGCAAGGGTCTGATAACCGTATTTCAATCATTTTTATTGACTCAATCATCGCCGCTGGGCATTATTTGCGACGCAGGGTGCTGAAACTTGCATGAGTTATGCCCCCTGACATCGGCTCCGAGCATCTAAAGGCTCGGAGCCGATGTCAGGGGGCATAACTCTTGTAGGTTTCCATGTCCTGTGTTTGCACCGCAATGCCTTGTAATCTCAGCTATTTTGGGCGGTAACAAATTTCTGCCTGGTAAAAGCTATCTTGGACGGCCCGATTTGCTAATAGTGGCCGTATCATAAATTGTATGGAACTCCACACAAATCACACTAGCCTTATTTTATGGAACACAGAGGTATATTTGTGGAAAACAGATGTACATTTGTGTAACAGGAGTCATGCAAATTCTCACATGAAATTTATGTCGGCAACAGGGTTATAGAACCTGAGTTATTAGCCCTTTTTGTAGTACCGAGAAAAAATGAGCACGATCCAGCTCCAAGAGACATAGATCCTCACGTGCCCAAGCATTTGCAGGGATTCACGAGGATTTATGCCTGTTGCTGACCCCACTTTATATCCATGTTACTTGGATGACAGGGGTTTATGGCGTTGAATAACGAGGACTTCAGAAACACAATTTTCGTCCTTTGGCAGCGAAGAATAAAACCTTTAGGCTGTCGGTAGTGGTTTTTGTCCCGATGATTCCTGAAGGAATCATCGCGACAAAAACCGCTACCGACAGTCAAAGGCTTAATATTGTCTCACTTTACAGAAAGCATTCGATAGATGTCCCCATACAAAACTTCGTTTTAATATGGTAAGCAAAACACGTAGGTTGCTGCATGCAAAATCAGTCTCAATGTTGTGCATACAATTTCTTTGTCAAGTTACTTCCTTGTTGGAAATTTCTAATTTCACAGACTTCTTCGCCAGAGTTCCAGAATAAAGAGGTAGGGATCTGAAAAGGGCGGTGGGGGGTGGGGGGGGGGGGCAGGCGGGGGAGGGGGGGGGGAGTGGGCACGGGGGGTTTGGGTGGGGGTGGGGGGTGGGGGTGAGAGAGAGTCTAGTGAACAGTGGTGTGTGCACTGATTTCTACTTCGCGGAAAGAAAGATTGCGATCAATACAGTTGTGTATCGATATCACCGTAGGTTGACAGCACTATGACACGCGATCACTCGCACTGGTTGTCTCCCTCGATTCGCTACCGCTGGTCAGCGGTAGCGAATCAAGGTAGGCAACCAGTGTACATCGCACTATGACTCGGCAGCACTTTTCGATAGCACGTACAACGACCTATCTTTTAACCCTTTTCATCCTGATACACCAATTGTTTGAAATAAATTTGACAAATAGTTCATGGGTGGTGCCAGGATAGCTTGGCGCCTAAGGCACCACCCTTGAACTAAAATAGTTGATCTATCTCCTAATCTGCAATGGCCACTACGGTACGGGCCTCCACGTGGCGTGGGTTGGTAGTCTCCTCAGTTACTGACTGAGTGGGCTAGCGAAGGGGTGCCATCTTTGTCCAGGGTTAGGACTTGACGTCAGCAAATATGTTGTGCAGTCTTTTTCACTGGTCCGGTTTTTAAGGAGCTGTGCTTACCCAGGTCAAAACCAAAGTGTTGGATTGGTCCTTAAAAATACTCATTAGTTTTTGGCCCTTTGGATCCCAAGTGTTTGCCGTGCTTGGAGACCCGTGTCGGGGGAAAAGAGGATCCTGGTGGCTGAAACACTCCACTTTGGCCTTGACTTCTACTTAAACGGGAGGCTAGGAGTACCGGCATAGTTAATCGGCATTTGTCACGTTGAGCCCTATCCCACTGTTGACATGCAGGTTGATATACGGAGCACCACGCTATAGCCTATGCTGCTGATTAGGTGCTTTACGCCAGTATTCCCCTGCATTCAACAATGTGACAGAAGGCGGTGGCTCAGACAGTACAATCGGGCTTAACCCCCCGAGTATATCTTTCGGGCAGTCTCCATCGTGCGTCGGCTGGAGACCCGCCGACAGATGCACTTTTCCTTGTTGGGCTCGGTGGGGGCGGGGACCCCCGGGGGATGAATATCTCTACTACTATAATATGGAAACCACAAAAAAAAAAAAAAAAAAAAAAAAAAAAAAATGGCAAAAAAAGCGGCACATAGCCACCGACATTGTACTTAATAGTGTCTCCGACTGTGAGGAAGCGACGCCTCAGGCGTCGGCCGTCTGGCCTTGCTTCCTCATTGTCCATAGCAAAGTGAAAGAAAAGCCTGTTTCCAAGCTGCATCCTTTCCTGGTGGGGCCGGGGAGACCTTCAGGAGCCGTGTTGGCACGCCTGATGCCCAGCGCCTCAGGTCTGGTGACTTGCTGGTAGAGTGCCGTACCGGGGCACACTCCAATGGGCTACTGAGGCTCTCTTCCATCGGAGACACTCCAGTGGAGGTCACGCCCCACAAAACGATGAATTATTCTAGAGGTGTGATAAAAGACCAAGCATTGGCAGAACTGTCGGAAGATGAACTTGTACGGAACCTTAAGTCGCAGGGGGTGACTTACGTCAGGCGCTTCGCTTCCAAGCGAGGTGGTAGGGAGATCCGTCTCCCTACCATCATCCTGACGTTTGGCACCCCCCCCCCCCCTACTACCATCTGGGGAGGTTATTACTCTTTGAAAGTGAAGAAGTACGTCCCTCTCCCCCTCCGGTGCTTTAAGTGGCAAAAGTATGGCCATGGGCAGAAGACATGCCGCCAGGCAGAGGCTTCATGCGCCCGTTGCACTAAGCCCGGAGACTCTCCTGAGTTCTGGACAGCCTGTGTGTGAATTGCCAGGGGGCGCATATGGCTTTAGATAAGAAGTGCCCTCGTTGGATATCCGAGTGAAAGATTTAGCAGGTGCGTGTGGAGAAGGGGCTGTCCTATGCAAACCAAAAAAAAACCCCACAAAAACACACACACTGGTTGAAGGCCCCGGTGCAGCTGAGGCTGCGTCAAACCCTAGTAGCACCTCTGTGTTTACATTCAGTGCTGCGGTGGCAAGCAAGCGCCCCACCAAGGATTTCTCATGTCAAACCCCAAATACTTGGCTGGGGGCGAAGCCTCGGCTTCTCTCGCCCCTGGAGAGTAACCCTCCTCCAGTGGTGACGAGGAACCAGGGAACGCAGAAGGCGGACACGACCGGTCCGGTAGCACCACCTTCTGCTGCCCCTAAGCCTCAGCCCCTACCCAAGCCTGTCAGTCTGTCTACTACTAAGGCTTCTGGCTCTGGTCGGCCTTCTAAGGCCGCTAACTCTAGCGGCAGGAACGCTGCCACGAACCAGAAGTCCAAGAAAGCTACTGGACCGCTGTGCGCATGGATCCAGAAGGGGGACACTGATGTTCCCCTTCAAAATAAATATGCTGCATTGGAGGAGCAGATGGAGGGAGTGGAAGTTGTCATAGGTGGTGCTGCGGCAGCTCCACTCTTCTCATCTCTGAAGAACCAGAGGAGGCCCGGGAGCCGCCCCCCCCCCCCCAAACCTCCCCCCCCCCTCTGTTTCTTCGACTCCTTCCAAAGCAAGGGACTAGGAGGGAAGAAACTATTCGCCCCCACGTAAGACATAATCATGCACGTTCTGCAGTGGAATTGTCGTGGTTTTCACGCTAACTTTGAGGAATTACGTCTTTTAGTCAAGTCTTATAACCCCTCAGTAATATCTCTTCAGGAGACTTACCTGAAGACTTCTGACCCTGTGTCTTAATGGTTTTAACGCTTTCTATAAAGGCTCTGATTTTATGAGGCTCTCGGGTGGAGTGGCTCTTCTCATTAGTAGCCAAATTTTATGTAGCCCCGTTAGCATTGAGCCCGGTCTTTAGGCTGTCGCAGCTCGAGTTACCTTAAAGAAGACCATAACAATATGCAGTGTTTACCTGCCACCACCCCTGCGAGTCTGTAGTAATGATATTTTTTAACAGTAGATCAGCTGCCCCCTCCCTTTATTCTCAAGGGAGATTTTAACGGTCACGCTCACCTGTGGGGTAGTGACCACTATGGCAGTGGTCAGATGTTAGAATTTTTTTTCTTCAAATTAACCTATGTGTCTTTAACGATGGCTCACCTACCTACTCTAACCCAGTTTCAAGATCTAGTTCTGTTCTAGACCTCACTGTGTGTGATCCTGCTCCCATGCTGGACTTTGACTGGAAGGTTCACGACGACCTGTGTGGTAGTGACCACTTCCCAGTAGTCCTGTCATCGGTCAGCTGTGATGAGGATCCACCATTGGGGCGCTAGAATCTCAAGAAAGCTAACTGGCCTCTGTTCGCCTCCCTCTGTCAGTCTCGTATTACAGAGGAGGTTGTCATGTCAGCTGAAGAACCTGTTCTTGTTTTACTTCTATTTTGTTGGACGTAGCAGGTGAAACCATCCCTAAAACTTTCACATTAGTCACTCGGAAGCCGAGAGTACCATGGTTCAACAAAGAGTGCCGTAAGGCCCAAAAAACGCGCAAATCTGCTCAGCGACGTGCTTTTCGTAATCCGTCGCAAGCGAATATTTTAACCTTTAAAAGACTAAGGGCGAAAGCCCGTTACATTTTTAAACGTGAACGCCGTGCTTCCTGGAGACGTTTCGTCTCATCTTTATCTTCTAGGACTCCGTCCCAGAAAGTCTGGAAGGCTGTTTAAAAAAATTAGGGTCAGGGGTGGCTCGGCTTCTGTCGGCCATCTTAGAGATGGTGTCAGTTTGGTCACAGATAAAAAGACTGTGGTCAGTTTGCTTTCCTCCACCATTGCCCATAATTCTTCAGCCAGAGCATTATTCACCCTTCTTCCAGAGAGAGAGAGAAGGAAAAGAGAGTCTTGTATCTGTGATTTTAAATCGGATAACTCAGAAGACTATAATACCTCTTTTACATTATCAGAATTGCAGCAAGCCCTGCAGAAATGTAATGACTCTGCTGCTGGACTAGATATCATCCACTATCAGCTCCTAACGCATCTCCCTGAAAAGTCACTCCTCGTACTTCTCAAGGCCTTTATTATATCTGGATAACTAGCCAATTTCCTCCATCTTGGCGCCAGGCTGTCGTTGTGCCGATCCCCAAGCCGGGTGAGGATGCTTCCGACTCGGGCAACTACCGGCCAATCGATTTGACATCATGTTTATGTAAAACTATGGAACGCCCGGTCAACGCCCTCCTGGTGTGGCATCTTGAGTCACAGGGTCTAATCACAGACCTCCAGTGCGGTTTCCGGCACTTTCGTAGTACAACTGACCATCTAGTCCGCTTTGAGTCGTTCATTCGAGATGCTTTTGACAACAGGCAGCATGTCTATGCAATTTTCTTTGATCTTGAGAAGGCATATGACACTACTTGGAAGTATGGTAAAATGTCTAACTTGTTGGTCATGGGTTTTAAAGGGCACCTGCCCGTCTTTATTCAATTTGTTTTGTCTAACTGGTCGTTCCATGTCCATGTGGACTCCACCCTCTCCGACTCCTTTGAACAGGAGATGGGTGTCCCGCAGGGCAGCATTTTGTCTCCTGTTTTATTTAGTATTAAAATCAATAATATTGTAAAGGCCGTCAAGGATGATTCTGATTGCTCTTTGTTTGTTGAAGACTTTGCTTTGTGCGCACGAGGTCGAGGACTTGCGTCCCTTGAGGGGCGCTTAAAACTGTGCGTTGATCGCATCCAGGGATGGGTGTCTCTCAACGGATTCAAGTTCTCGCCCTCCAAGACAGTCAGTGTGCATTTTACTAACCAGATGAATTTTTTTCCAGAACCTAGCCTGAGCATTGCTGGAGTGCCAATTAAGGTGGCCGAGGAGGCAAAGTTTCTGGGGGTCATCTTTGACAAAAGACTGACCTTCCGCAACCATATTAATTACCTTAGAACCTCATGTCAGAAGGCTCTCAATGTTCTTCGTATCGCTGTTCGTACTGACTGGGGTGCAGACCGCACTGTCTTGCTTCGACTGTACCGGGCCCTTGTTCGGTCTAAACTGGATTACGGCTCTGTGGTATATGGCTCGGCTTCCAAGTCTGTTCTACAGCGTCTGAACACAATTCACCATCAAGGTCTGCGGATATGTCTGGGGGCCTTCAGGACGTCTCTAGTTCCTAGTCTGTATGCCGAGGCAGGAGAGCCTTCTCTGAAGCTCCGCCGTATCCGCCTCATGCTCAGCTACGTTCTGAAACTGAAGGCCCATCCAGACAATCCTGCCTATGATTGTGTTTTTAAACCGCCGTTTGCAGAGATTTACGATACCCATCCGGGAGCTGTCCGTCCACTTTCTTTCCGTGTCCGACCTCATCTGCAGGCGGCCGGAGTGGACCTGGACACAGTTTCGGAATCTCTGCAACGCATCACTCCACCCTGGCTATTACCAGTTCCTGACATCTTGCTGGACTTGACCGCCCACAAGAAGGACTCCACTCCACCAGCCATATACCAACAGAGCCTCAATGAACTTATTTCAAGTTTTCCTGGCTGTTGTCGTATTTATACGGATGGGTCAAAGTCTGAGGATGGGAGAGTGGCTGCGGCCGCAGTGTCCTCTCGCCATCTTAGACGCCCATTTAAGCACCGCCTCCCAGACCATTCATCTGTATTTAGTGCAGAACTGCAGGCGGTTTTGCTGGCACTCAAGCATGCTTATCGGTCTAGGGAAAGGAACTTCCTAATTCTGTCTGACTCTCTTTCTGCCCTGCAAGCCCTTCATGACGCAGGACTGAACAGACCACCCACTGCTGGTGCAGATTAGAGAGCTCTACGCAGACTTGATGAAGGAATATTATGACATCATTTTTATTTGGGTCCAGGGCATGTGGGCATCAAAGGCAACAGGATCGCAGATTCTGCTGCCAACGATGCCCGCAACGACCCTGTCCCTGACGCATAGTGATTTTAAACCTCTACCTCTATATACAATACTTTTTCTAAGTTTCATAGATTCATTGAAGGTCTAAAACATATAATTCTACCGATTTTCGGTTCTACTATATGGTTATGTATTATCTTCTATTGTTTGGCCAACGTCTACCGCGTTGCGTAATGCGCGCTCAAAGGTCACATCAATGTTATTCCATGGAAAGCTCGCGGATTACTTGATTACAGGCACAGGCATGAGATGATCGTCACGTCATCGATCATCTCTGTAGTAATAATAGTGGGATATGTGGAAGATTTTCCATTGCCTGTGTTACAGAGGTTATCGATTACGCAACTATCACCCCCACGCTTGTGAGTGCAGATCTCATTCAGTCCCATCTAACCACATTCATCTGCAAGAGGCACAGATTCTCATAAGCCCCTGTTGTCGCACGGGCTCATGAGAATCTGTGCCTCTTGCAAGTCTATATTTACATCAGCGATAACCAATGGACGAGACCTCAGACGGTTTTGGGGCTCTAGTCTAGGACTGAGGCGCTTACTTAGCGCGAGTTGTACTAGTTACTCCCTCAGTTCTTCAAAATTGAAAAGGGGAAGGGGAAGGGGACTGGGGGGGGGGGGGGGGGAGGAGGGAGGGTTGAGGTGGGGGGGGGGGTCATAGGCTTGGGTAGAGAAAAACCTTTTTTTGTCAGGGGTGGACCTGCCCCCCCCCCCCCCCGCTCCCCGCTCCCCCCCCCCCCACCCAACACCCCCCAAAAAAAGAGAATAATTTTTATATGAAAGGCACGGACGTACATTGTACACACTGTGCACATCTTAAAAATTGCTGGGGCTCTTTGGCGTTCAATGGACGAAGTCTACAGAAGCAATCTGCGTCCATTACCAGCAATGACAAGAATAAATACATATATATAATTATACATGCGGTTGTCTTAAGAAGTACCCAACGGAGAAAGAAACACGCTTAGAAAAGACGGGTACAACACAATTTATTAATATTTCGGGTAAATACCCTTTGTCAAAATAGACAAACAAAGAAACAGAGAGATTAACCGCTACTTATCTTCATTGGCAGAAGGAAGGCCACATTCCTTCTGCCAATGAAGATAAGTAGCGGCTAATCTCTCTGTTTTTTGTTTGTCTATTTTGACAAAGGGTATTTACCCGAAATATTAATAAATTGTGTTGTACCCGTCTTTTCTAAGCGTGTTTCTTTCTCCGTTGGGTACTTCTTTGCATATTACACGCTTGGCAGTCACTTTTTGGTCTGGATTTATGCTGTTGTCTTGTTTTACAGTGTAGAAAAATGCGTTCTGTGCATTAAGACACGTCGTAACAAATCAGTTACACCCTAAAGATTTAATTATCATTTTGTTTAGATATTCTTCGAGGTCTACTTCACAGTTCTGGAGACAAATCGACCATGATAGTTCAAAGGTGGTGTCGGAATAGCTTGGCGCCTGTACAGATCGACCATGATAGTTCAAGGGTGGTGTCAGAATATCTTGGCGCCTGCACAGATCGACCATGATAGTTCAAGGGTGGTGTCGGAATAGCTTGTCGCCTGCACAGATCGACCATGATAGATCAAGGGTGGTGTTGAAATAGTTTTGGCGCCTGCACAGATCGAAAATGTTAGTTCAAGTGTGGTGTCGAAATAGCTTGGCGCCGACACCACCCTTGAACTATCAGGGTCGAGCCACATCCTGTCGTAGCATACAAGCGCCTTGTGGGTTTTATATAAATTTCGATCTCCGCCGCAGCCTGTGGCGGGGGTGACCACGCCATGGTAAAGCGTACAACTCATTATACCAAGTGCCTTTTAGCTAGCGGTTGTTATTCGGCTAAGAACGAAAACGGCACTGTGGAAAAACGGTCTGAAGAGAGTCTGGGATTGATTTTATGGCTTCGATTTCTACAGGGGCTGAACAGGGGCTGGTGAGAGGCAGGGACAGAGCCGCCGTTATTTGGGAAAAGGCACTACGTCCATTTTTGAGAAAAGCGAGATTTTCATTGCATAACAATGAAAATCTCGCTTTTCTCGAAAAATGGGCATACTGGATTTTGCGCAATAACGAGAGAGAGAGAGAGAGAGAGAGAGAGAGAGAGAGAGAGAGAGAGAGAGAGAGAGAGAGAGAGAGAGAGAGAGAGAGAGAGAGAGAGAGAGAGAATGATAACGATAACGTACTTTATTTTCCAAGGATAAATCTTTAGATACAGAGTCCTTTTTTTCAATCACGTGCTTGCTATATCTACGATCAAAAATATAATACATTACAACAATCAAATAGCATACGAATGAAGTTATATAAAAAAAAACGCAGCCTCAAAACAAATGAGAGACTGAGA
>BTPG01000001.1:287714330-287756830 GCA_036245525.1 Semisulcospira habei | reverse complement strand
TTGAAGTGCTTCTGCGTGCGGAATATTAAAGAAGGGTGGAGCCAGAATAGCTTGGCGCCTAAAGGCGCCAAGCTATTCTGACACCATCCTTAAACTATTATGGTACATCCGCCTCCTGAACTGTATGTAGCTTGCAGATGACAACTGTTGTTCGAATTCTGGATTTGGATCTCTTGGCTTTGTGTGCCAATTTCCAAAAACTACAGTAGCTCGCTTGAGCTTGCCCTTAGCACCACGTGAAAGTTCTGTGTTTACGTTCAGTGTGTGAGTGAATGCGCGTGATTCACGTGAGCGTGCTTGTTGGGTTCAGTTCGCGGCGGCGCTTTGAGCCGATTTTCAATTGGGATAAAGCGCCTATTTAATGCGCTTATTATTAATTAGCTAGCTCTGTTAAAAGCCTGCTACCGCAGTAACTGCTCAAAGAAACACTTCTGCAACAGATGGTTACGAAACGCTACACACGGGTCTAGCCAAGCGAAGCCGGCCTCTATACTCTTTGGTCTAGCCATGCTATGGTTCATTTAGACACAGGGCAAACCAGTTCAACACACGTCGTCGTAGTATCAAGTAATTTGACATTCACTTAGCTGCTTAAATATGAACACAACGCTATCTGAAGGAGCAACAGCTAATCATATACTTAATCGCTGACGGCCGCGCAGAATTAACAACTGTGATTACGCGTGCGCGTTTGCTGCGTGTCCAAACTGCCGTAGAAGTTTTTTTTAGTTGTATCGACAAGGCATATCAAACACTTTACTGAACGTTTGTCTTCAGATTTATGCGTAATGGTACTTTAACCCGTTCAGTGCCAGTTTGCGCAGATTGTGTTCCTGAATTCTTAGTTAATTTAACACCAAAATGTCCATGGATTCGAAATGGTGTCAGAAAGAGGCATAGATCATCATGAGCCCCCGCAAATGCGGGGGCTCATGAGGATCTATACCTCTTGTAGCCGGGTGGTGTTCAGATGTTCTCGGCACTGAACAGGTTGAGAGTAATGGTAAGTCATTTGTTGCGTATCTGTGTACTGCGTGGCTGGAGTGAGTTATAATGTCCATGATGGCCGCATCACGGAATTATTGACAGAAGTTTCACCCGCGGTATTCAATCAGTGTCAGCGGGCATCGACCGGGCCTAGTGTGTATCTTGCGCACTTTTCCCGTTTCTCGAATGATCATCCCAAAAGCGTTCCTCCCTCTCTCCGCGACTCACGCCCACCTCCCCCCTCCCACCACATACACACATACACCCACCCACTTTCTACCCCCATCCCCCCTCCCCCCCCCCCCACACACACGCACGCACGCACGCACGCACGCACGCACGCACGCACACACACACACACACACACAAACAACACAACACTCACTCACCATGAAACCTTCTTTCCCCAAACCATCGCCTCACATAGTTTGTTCCCCAACTGATTATCCCCAAAAAGAGACACCCTCCTCCCCCCACCCCGCCACCCCCCACCACACACACACACATACACACCCTTCTCGCCTTCTTCTGCCGTTGTTTACACAGCAGTGTTCTCAGATTTGTTTCCTATCACAAACAGAAAACGCTTAGCTATTCTTTACGAGTAACGCCTGTCATGCCCGGAAATTAACCGTTCAGTACCAGTTTACGCAAACTGTGTTTCTGTTTATTAAGGACCCCTCCCCCCTCCCCCCCCCAAAAAAAAAATAAATAAATAAAAATAATAATAATAATAAATAAAACTAAAAATATGTCCCAGGAACATGGATTTAAATTAGTGTCAGCAAGAGGCATAGATCCTCATGAGCCACCGCAACTGCGGGGGCTCATGAGGATCTATACCTCTTGCAGTTGGGTGCTGTTCGCATTTTCTCGGCAATGAACGGGTTAAGGGTCATTGACAGATTACCTGATTGGTGCAAAAGTCCAATTTTCCGCCAGATTTACCTCGGCGATTTTAATTGTATTACATCAGCAACGGTACCAGGCTGCCGAAGGAATAAACAGCAACCTTAGTTACAAAACCAGTCACGCTGCCAGCGATGTGATTGTCCCAGTTAACCCAATTAACACCAAGGCCGCACGTGTCCCAGATATTAAAGATGTCACCTAACGACTATTTGCCAGTTGCAGGAGATAGACCAACCGTGATAATTCAAGGGCAGTGCCAGATTAACTTGGCGCCTGATGGCGCCAAGCTAATCTGACACGACCCTTGAATTATCAATGAGTTTTTTGGGTTCTTAACAGCGAGCAGGCCACTAAAGCTATCTGACGGAGGGCCTAGAATTATAAATGTCATCATGGTCGATCTATCTCCTGCTGTAGTGCGTTAGCACTAAATGGGTTTAATTTCTCGGGCTGTTCTGGGCACAGCCGTATGTCAGGGTGAGGGCCTTCTTCTCATCGAGTTTGTTTAAGCACGATGTGTTTTATGAAATTCTTTGCATTTGTCTCCCGCTTACTCTCTTCCGCTCCTTTTTGTCTGCAGATTTATTTTGTCTTTCTCTTTATATCTGTATTCGTTGCGAAATTAATTAACATTTTTGTGTTAAGGGTGGGTGGGGGTGGGGGTGGGGGGGGGGGATAGTGAGGGTGGGAGGAGGGGAGGGGGGAAATGGGACTGCTCCAGATTCTTTTTCCCTCAATATGACACCTCAATTTCTTAGCCGGATTGCGGTGAATCGACTTGCTCTAGTTCTGCCGTTGTGCAAAAGCATGCATGTCCATTCTTGAGAAAAGCGAGATTTTCACTTTATAACAATGAAACTCTCGCTTTTCTCAAAAAATGGTCTTTCTGGATTTTGCGTTATTGACGTCAGACTGGAGATTTGCGTGCAGGTCTGTGATTTTAGACTTACGGCCTGTGGCCGTAAGGTCCAAAATCATAGCCCGGCACAAATTTCAGACACGTCAGGAGAACTCACAAACCAGATAGGTGAGGCTAGCGCTGGCAGAATTGTATACAAACCAAGGGGAATCACAGCGCTGGACAGACAAACAATTAGATCCCCTGCCCCCGCCTGGAGAAGCTTTCTATTTGAGAACTGGGCTTTTGGGACATCTCATAGAGTTTGGCAAGATCGTGCTTTTGGTACGGACAGCCGTGTGGGAGAGAGCGGGAGTTTGCGGAGCGACTAGGGGCGAGATGGGGTTTCGTTGGTGCTGGGGGTGTGGGTAGAACGGGGCTAGATTTAGTCTGTAAACGTTGATTCACGTTACTTCACTGACTGGCCAGAATGCCAGAGGGTCTCACCCATGCTATTTATTAACAATAAACAAAATGCGCTACTGTCCCTAGAGTTGTGCGAGAACGAAGAATATTTACAGGCAAATTTTGATCTAAACCGTGATGCATTAATTCTGATGAAAACTGTCATGTGGGGAAAGCAGAACAGCTAAAAATAGTCCCTCACATCTGACATCAGTGACTGTGAAGAGAATTCCATCAGGTCAAAGGTTACCAATTGCAAACCTTTTTTTTTCATTTGATACTGTTTATATCTATTGTGATTATTTTTCACAGGTTCACTAGAAATAACTTCAAAACTTCCCTGTCTTTTCCTCCTCCCCACTCCCCCCCCCCCCTCCTTCATCTCTCCCCCCTACTTCCTCTTTACCCCCTCCCCACCCTCCTCCTCCTTTGTCCTCTTCTTCGTCCGTTCTTCTTCCTCTTCCTCTTCTGTCTCACCAAACCTAAAACTGTGTCTGTTCAATGCACAGTCTGTCTGCAAAGATGGAAAAGCCGACGTGATCTCAGATTTCATTTTAGACAATGACCTAGATGTTGTCGTGATCACCGAAACGTGGCTCCGCTCAGCTGGCGATGACAGCCACCATCGCCAGCGTCACTCCGAGTGGCTACCGCCTGGCCTCCTTCCCGCGCGCTTCCAGAGGGGGTGGCATTGCCATCATCTACAGGGACTGTCTCTCCGCTCACCTCTCCTTCTCTCAGTCTCTACCTTTTGCTCATCCTTCCTTTGAATCTGTAGAGGCCGTAGCAACACTCCTTGGCCAGTCCCTCATCTTCTCATGTATCTATCGGGCCCTCCAAGCTCTCAAAACAACAAACTCCATGTTCCTCACCGAGTTCGACCTCCTCCTCGACCACTACACCACACGACCCGGAAAACACATCCTTCTTGGCGACTTTAACTTCCACTTCGACAAACCCGACCACCCTGATACAAAACGCCTTTGCACATCACTTTCAAACCACAATCGTACACAACACATCACCAAACCCACCCACCGACTCGGCCACACCTTCGACTGGATCATCACTCGCACCTCCGACCAACTCTTTCTTGACTCTGACACCTCCTCTGTGCTTCCCTCCGACCACCTCGCTATTCTCATCTCCCTCAACCTACCTTCCCCCCCAAAACCCAAGCTCCTTGTCTCTCGTCGCAAACTAAAATCTGTCAACCGAGAGAGCTTCTTCGACGAAGCTGTCGACCTTCTCCTGGACCCCGCCTCCTTTTCTGATCTTGCATCCCATTTCGACTCCTCCCTTCGAAAACTTCTAGACACCCATGCACCTGTCACCACCTGCTCCATACCTAACCGGCCCCCCTCCCCCTGGCTCACTGACGACATAGCTGAGGCCAAGCGCGAGCGCCGACAAGCGAAACGCCGCTGGCGCTCATCTGACCTCACCGTTCACAGACAGATCTTCCAAACAACTAGATCCAAAGTCTGCAGAATGATCTCCGACTCCAAACGTAAACACCTTCAAAACCAAATCCTGGAATCCACTTCTTCCAAAACCCTCTACGCCACCATGAACTCACTCCTAGGCATTTCAAAGGACTCTCCTCTCCCCAACACACACAGCAAAGAAGAACTCCAGTCTGCTTTTTCCACCTATTTTTCCGACAAAATCCAAACTCTGCGCAACACACTCGACACTCTGCCTTCTCCGCCTTGCCCTCCCGACACCCCTTTTTCCGGCACCCCCCTCTCGTCCTTCCAGCCCGTCTCTCAGGATGAAGTCCTCAAGACCATAGAAGTACCCAACGGAGAAAGAATTTGCATTTCACACGCTTGGCAGTCACCTTTTTGGTCTGGATTGCTCAAGACCATAAAGTCCATGTCTCTCAAAACCTGCTAACTAGACCCTCTCCCAGCTTCTCTCTACCGGGACGGCCTTCCAAAACTTCTGCCATTCATTACCGACATCATCAACACATCTCTAGAGAACGGCTCCGTCCCTGATATCTTCAAGTCCGCCATCGTCCGTCCTCTCCTCAAAAAACACAACCTCGACCCAAACGAACTCAAAAACTATCGCCCAGTCTCCAATCTATCTTTCCTGTCCAAGCTTCTTGAGAAGGTCGTTCTCAACCAGCTCAACCTACACCTCGCCGACAACAACCTCCTCAGTCCCTTCCAGTCTGCCTATCGCAAACATCACAGCACTGAAACAGCCCTTCTACATATCTTAAACGACCTGCTTCTCTCCACTGATTCGGGCAACATCTCCCTTCTTACGCTACTCGACCTCTCTGCCGCCTTCGACACTATAAACCACTCTATCCTCCTCCACCGCCTTCACCATTCCTTTGGCATCACTGACTCTGCTCACTCCTGGTTTCTCTCATACCTCTCCGTCAGACAGCAGTCCGTCACCATCGACGGCGTCTCTTCCAACCCAGTCACGCTCTCCTGCGGAGTTCCACAGGGGTCCGTCCTGGGCCCGATCCTTTTCACACTCTACACGTCTCCCCTGTCCAGCATCATCCAGTCTCACCACATACATCACCACCTCTACGCTGACGACTCACAACTACTAGACAAAGACAAACTCGAAAACACTCAGCCACTACTGACTCGCACGGCTGACTGCTACGAAGACGTGAAAAACTGGATGACAGCAAACAAGCTTAAACTGAATGACGACAAAACGGAAGCCATGCTGGTAGGCACTCGCCAGAAACTTTCCCAGCTCCCTCCCTCCCTCCACCTTCAACTCGACAGCACCCCAATCTCCCTCTCTGACTTGGCCAAAAACCTCGGCGTTATCCTCGATTCTTCTCTTTCCATGACCAGCTTTGTTTCCGCAACGGCCCAGGCATGCTACTTCCACCTCCGCCGCATCGGTCAGATCAGAAAATACCTCACTACCGAAGCTGCCACCAAACTTGTTGTCTCTCTCATCCTATCTCGCTTCGACTACTGCAACTCTTTCCTTTCTGGCCTCCCTCACTCCACCACTTTCACTCTCCAGTGCGTCCAGAATAATGCCGCCCACCTCGTCCTCAGAAAGAAAAAATCCGACCACATCACTCCCCTGCTCAAACTCCTTCACTGGCTTCCCACCCCCAACGCATCCAATACAAGATTCTGTCTCTCTGCTACAAATCCCTGAACAACTGCGCTCCCGCCTATCTCTTAAACTTACTTCACCCCTACACTCCTCCCCGCTTGTTGCTGTCGGGACGTTAAGCAATGTACAATCAATCAATCAATCCCCGCTCCCTCCGCTCCGCCTCCGACCCTCTCCGCCTCCACATCCCCCGCACTAAACTCAGCACTTTCGGCCCCCGCTCCTTCTCAGTATACGGTCCATCCATCTGGAACACTCTCCCACTCTCTCTCCGTCAGAAACATTCTCCCTCCTCCTTCCAGTCCGCCCTCAAAACTCACCTCTTTCAACAGTTCTAGCACTATACCACCACACTTCCCACCCTAAGCAGACTGTCGTAATGTATTTCACTATTTTGTGGTTCGTGAGTCGTTGTCTAAAGCGTGCGATTGCGTGCGCGAGTTGTGAGTGCGCGCTTAGAGTTATAATTATTATAAGATACGCGCATTATAAATACCGTAATTATTATTATTATTATTTATTATGTTTAAAACAAATGCTGCACATTGACTTTCGCGGTCATATGAAAGGTCAACTTCCACCGACGTTCGACGCGAACAAAGTAGGCTAGATGGAAATGGATTTGGCAGAGATTGTGCTTCAGGTTTTGCATCGCCAATCTTTGAGGGGCTGCGGGAGAGGGAGGTGTGGGATAGGGGGGGGGGGGGTTGGGATGGGGAGGAGGGGATGGTCGTGGATTAGATGGAACTGTTGGACATTCGCCCATTAGGTCTGATATTACAAGGGCGAGAATAGCTGTCTCTCCCGTGGGACGGGTTTTGACCTGAGACACACAGCCACAGGCACGGGATGATTGTTGCGTAATCAATAATGCCACTTCTCGTGTTATATAGAGGTGATCGGTTACGCAACTATCATCCCACGCCTGTGCGTACAGCAATCAGATTTGCGCAGGAACGAGGATTTCGTAGTACACTTTCATCAAGTTTTATTCTCTTCTGATTCAGTCCGTGATTTTTAACTCACTGACCCACAAGTTTGAATTCCCAAATTGTATTGTATAATACTGTTATTTTAACACTGCATACACGTTCTAGTGAAAATTCGGCCATGATAGTTCAACTGAGGGCGGTGCCAGAATGAGGCGCCAAGCTATTCTGGCACCGCCCTTGAACTATCATGGTCGATTCCAACTTTAGGTCGATCTGTCTGCCTCACCGTACGCAGAAACTGAACGTGCTGGAGGGTTGCCGGACTTTTCCGCCCATGCTAAGATTTCATGACACGCCTCGCTAGCTCAGAGAGAGCTGCGCCGCGAGTTTCTCCCCTCAGGGACGTAACTTGGCCGAGGACAGATTTGGAAGCTTAGGGAGACTCCGAAATTTCGCTGTCGGGGAAAGGCCTACCTTTGGTTGACAGCTTTCGGTTCTGTTTGTCATAGATCTAGACGAAACATGAACCGCGCAAACATTCAGAGTTGGAAGCTATTTTGATAGGCCTTTCTCCAGAGAGCGGCTGCTTGTCTTTGCTTTTTTAGATCTAAATGAGATGGGAAATGCAAATGAGTACCGGAGGTGGTACAGAAAACTACCGAAGGCGTGGCCATCAGGAGCGGATCAGTTACCTCGAGGTGGGGGTGGAGGGGGGAGGGTGGGGGGGGGGGGGTCCAGCTTTTTGTTTGGGACCTTCAACCTCATTCAAAAGGCCTCCCCGACGCTAGACCTTGTTTCCAGAGGCGGAAAATATCAAACAACGGGGGAATGGGTGGGTGTCCAAATACCCCAAAAAGGGACTTTGTTATAGCATTTTAAACAATTTTGGGTCTGGGCTAGCGGAGGGGGGGGGGGGGGGTCCGGAGGAGTTCCCGCTTTTTTTTTTCTTTTGTAGTAACTAATTTTGTCTATTGTTGATTATTATGATTGTCACTGTGTATGGAGCAATTCATTGCAGTTGTATTGTCACTTTGTGTAAAAGTTGATATTTCTTTCGTATGTAAAGTGATTCAGTACCCTTGAAGGGTGTTTGAATATACTTGAATGTGAAGCTGAATCTTTTCATGAAGGTGTACTTACTATCTTTTGCCTTCACAGGGTTAGACGATTAAGCTCTCTCTCTCTCTCTCTCTCTCTCTCTCTCTCTCTCTCTCTCTCTCTCTCTCTCTCTCTCTCTCTCTCTCTCTCTCTCTCTCTCTTTCTCTCTCCCCCCCCCCCACCCGGGTCTGCCCTGGGGGACTTGGGTGGGGTTAACTACTTTTTAGTTCCCAGGGTCACCCTGGTCAGCCCCACAGGGTGGATTTCCCCCTCTATTCTGGGGCATGTGTTTCTGTCTACCCTTGGTCCATTCACCTGTATTTGCCTTTTAAAACTTTCCCTACTGTCTGCGCTGCATGTAGCTCTTGATATTGGATGTGTGTTGCTAAATGGTCTTAGCTTTATTTGGGCCCCATGTCTTAGGTTTATTTAACGTATTGGACCGGCTGGCGACATACATTCAATATTCTGTTTAGTTTTTTTTTTCACACGCAGTGCAGGCACGTCCTGAGAAAGACTTGTTGCTGTCGGGACGTTAAGCAATGTACAATCAATCAATCAATCTCTCTCTCTCTCTCTCTCCTCTCTCTCTCTCTCTCTCTCTCTCTCTCTCTCTCTCTCTCTCTCTCTCTCTCTCTCTCTCTCCCCCCCCCCCAAAAAAAAAAAAAAAAAAAAAAAAGCACAAAAAAACCCCAAGAAGATGAAAGGTATGACATGCCTTATCTCGTAAAATTAATGTGGTCATCGATGGGGTTTGGTCGAAGTATACTTTTATTTATAAGGGGAGGGCGCAAGAGAGGTATACTTACTTACTTACGCCTGTCACCCCTCCCAGGGTATAGGCCGTCGAAGAGAGACCTCCAGCGACTCCTGTCCTGTGCTTTTCCTTCGATTTTACTCCAGGTGGTTCCCAGTCTCTTGATGTCTGCTTGGAGGTCTCGACGCCAGGTGTTTCTCGGCCTGCCTCTTTTCCTCTTTCCCTGGGGGTTCCATGACAATGCCTGTCTAGTGATACTGGAAGCTGGCTTTCTCAGACTGTGACCCGGGTCTGCCCTGGGGGACTTGGGTGTGGGGTTAACTACTTTTTAGTTCCCAGGGTCACCCTGGTCAGCCCCAAAGGGTGGGTTTTCCTCTCTATTCTGGGGCATGTGTTTCTGTCTACCCGAGGTCCATTCACCTGTATTTGCCTTTTTAAAACTCTCCCTACTGTCTGCACTGCCTGTAGCTCTTGATATTGGATGTGTGTTGCTAAATGGTCTCAGCTTTATTTAGGCCCCATGTGTTAGGTTTATTTAACGTATTTGACCGGCTGGTGACATACATTCAATGTTCTGTTTAGTGTTTTTTTTTTTTTTTCACAAGCAGTGCAGGCACGTCCTGAGAAAGCGTTGTTGCTGTCGGGACGTTAAGCAATGTACAATCAATCAATCAATCAATCAATCTCAGACTATGACCAATCCACCATCTTCTTCGCCCAATTTCGTTCTCTGCTGTTATCTGCTCTGTTCTCTCCCAAGGGGGAGCTGGGTGGCTCGGTGGTAAAAGCGTTTGCCTCCAGACCAAAAGGTCTCGGGTTCGAATCCAGCTTGGGTCAAAATTTGCTCAGACCCTTTTTCGTTGTCCCCGTCTTTGAAATCACCCTCGTGGTGGACAAAAGACGTTAAGCCCTAAACATTTTTGTTCTCTCCCAGCGTCTGACGTTGCTGATCTTCTCTGGCCAGTGGATTTTCAAAATTCTTCTAAGGCAACTGTTTATGAAGATCTGTACTCTGTTGACTGTGGTTTTTGTCAATCTCCAAGTCTCCGCTCCATAATCCGGACTTTGGTGTGTTGTGACAGCTCTCTGGAACTCCACGCTTTTTTTCAACTGGAGAAAGGCTGCTCTGGCTTTACCGATTCGTGCTCTGACATCTGCATCAGTGCCGCCTTTTTTGTCTATGATGCTCCCGAGATAGGTGAAGGACTTCACCTCCTCCAACGGGGTGCCAGCAAGCAAGACTGGTTCTTTCTTGGTTGTGTTCAGCCTCATTGTCTTTGTTTTCTGTTTGTGGATGGTGAGGCCCACTTGGGACGAGATGTCAGCAAGCCTCGTGGTCTTGTCCTGCATTTGTTGATGGGTGTGGGACAGTAAAGCCAAGTCATCTGCAAAATCGAGGTCGTCAAGCTGTGTCCACAGTGTCCACTGTATTCCACTTCGTCTGTGCTCTGTGGTCCTCTTCATGACCCATGGCCCAGTCTATGGCCAGTAGGAAGAGGAACGGAGACAGCAAACACCCCTTCCTGACACCAGTTCTGACCTGGAGCTCCCTGGTGAACTGCCCTTCGTGGATCACGCGACATGTCATGCCATCGTAGCTGCTCTTGATCAGGCGGACGAGCTCTGTGGGTACACCGTAGTGTCGTAGGAGTTTCCACAGAGTCTCGCGGTCCACGCTGTCAAATGCTTTCTCGTAATCCACGAAGTTGACGTACAGCGTCCACTCCAGAGACTGTTCAACGATGATGCGGAGAGTGGCGATCTGGTCTGTACATGATCGGTTGTTCCTGAATCCTGCTTGCTGGTCTCTCAGCTGGGGGTCAACGGAGCTCTTCATTCTCTCCAGGATGATCCTGTTGAAGACCTTTCCTGCTACTGACAGCAAGGTGATTCCTCTGCAGTTGGAACACTTGCTGAGGTCGCCTTTCTTGGGAAGCTTGATTAGGTACCCCTCCTTCCAGTCAGCCGGCATCACCTCCTCTTCCCAGATCTTTCCAAACAGTGGGTACAGCAGCTCTACTGTTGTCTCTAGGTCTGCTTTCAGAGACTCCGCTGGGATGCCATCTGGCCCTGCTGCTTTGCCGTTCTTCAAAAATGCCACTGGTCTTCTGATCTCTTCCCGGCTGGGTCTGTCACAGCTGATGGGTAGGTCGGTCTCTGCTGGCTGGATGTCTGGGGGGTCGGGTGGGGTGGGTCTGTTCAGTAACTCTTCAAAATACTCGGCCCATCTGTCGAGTTGGTCTGCTCTGTCTGCAATAGGTTTGCCTTCTTTGTCTTTTACTAGTCTTTCTGTATGGCCATACTTGCCCGACAATCTTCTGGTAATGTCGTAGAGCTGTTTCATGTTGCCGCTGCCTGCTGGCTTTTCTGCCTCTGCTGCCAGGCTGTCTGTGTAGGCCCTCTTGTCTGCCCTAATACTCCTCTTCACCTCGCGGTTGGCTTCCGAGTATTCCTCCTGTGCCCTTGCTTTGGCTGCTCTCGTGCGACTGTTGTTGACAACTGTTTTCTTCTGCTTCCTCACTTTTATCTTCAAGGTCTGTGCCGACAGCCAGTCCTTGTGATGGTGTTTCCTGAACCCTACAGTGTCTTTGCAGGTTGAGTTCAGCGCCTCTCTAACTGCCTTCCACTGCTGCTCTGTGGTGACCGCCTCCTCTTCATTTACTAGCTCCTGTAGCGCTTGAAACCGGTTGGACAGCACCAATTTGAACTCTTCTCTCACTCCAGTCTCTCTCAGGAGGCCTACATTATAGCGCTGTCTTTTTGTTGTCTCTGTGCGGCTTTTCTTTAACTTGAGCTTTATTCTTAAGGTAGGCAAATGGTGGTCTGAGGCGACATCTGCTCCCCTCCTCACTCGAACACCTTGAAGGGATCTTCTAAATTTCTTGCTAATGCAGATATGGTCTATTTGGTTCTCTGTAGTATGGTCAGGTGAGACACAAGTTGCTTTGTGTATTCTTCTGTGTGGGAAGATGCTGCCTCCAATGACAAGTCTGTTTAGAACACAAAAGTCTACAAACCTCTCCCCGTTCTCACTCATCTCCCCTAGTCCCTGTCTCCCCATCAACTCTTCATATCCGGTATTGTCCTCCCCTATTTGGGCATTAAAATCACCCATGACGATGGTGATGTCTCGCTCCGCACATTTGTCCACAGCACTCTGGAATCGGTCGTAGAACTCTTGTTTCTCTTCCTCGTCACTGTCATTAGTGGGCGCATAACACTGGATGACGTTCAGCTTGATCTTTTTCTTGGTTCTAAAGGCTGCTGTGATAATTCTTGGCCCAAGAGGTTCCCAGCCCATCAGCGCTCTGAGAGAGGTATAGCCCGCATGAAAAAGGAGATGTGGTCAAAAGAATCACAAGTTAACCCTTTTAGCCCCAAGGTTCTTTTTTTTCAAATTTTGGAGGTGTTGTCTAACGCCTATGTACCAGTTGTAGGAGATTGATTGATAATTCAAGGCGCCAAGCTCATCTGGCACTACCCTTATATTATCAAGATCAATCCATCTCCTTCTGCAGGGTCCCGGGGCTAACAGGGTTAAGAGGAGGTAGGGCCAGGTCAGACCCTCCTCTCCACCCCTGCCCCCTCCATCCCAGCCACGTTTTTTTTATATTTTTTATTCTAACTTAGAGTACAATAAATCAGCAAGAAGACACATCGTCCCCAGCATGTCTTAGGTTTATTTTGCTGATTAGACCGCCCATGCATGCAGCGCAGGCACGTCCGTAGTATGTTAACCTCTTGTCTGCCGTGAAAAATTGAACCCTATAACTATGCAGTGGGTATATTTTGTTACAAAATATCACTCAAGTATGATGTAAGACATCCTGGGACCAGCGTGGTCGACTAATATCACGAAATTAGCCTCCCAATCTCGGAGTTTCTCCAGCTACATCCCAAAAGGGGGAGGGGCGGGGGGGGGGGGGGGGGGGCTCTCTTCAACAACTCATCAGCAACTGCAAGAGGTATATATCCTCATAAGCCCCCGCATTTGTGGGGGCTCATGAGGATCTATACCTCTTGCTGGCACAACTTCGTATCCGCTTTTCTTGAGACGGCTTGGGATCATAGACTCCAATTAACAACGGTTTTCAGAAACAGTCTATGTTTGCTGGCAGTGAGGGGGTTAACCCTTTTAGCCCCGGGACCCTGCAGCAGGAGATGGATTGATCATGATAATACAAGGGTAGTGCCAGATGAGCTTGGCGCCTGAAGGCGCCAAGCTCATCTGGCACTACCCTTGAATTATCATGATCAATCCATCCCCTACAACTGGTACATAGTTGTTATTCAACACCTCCGAAATTTGACAAATGGGACCTTGGGACTAAAAGGGTTAAGCAATATGCAACCAACTCACCAGAGCCCCGACCCGCGGGATTCCTACGCCACCGACTGGTGCTGGAATTCCAACGATAAAGAGTTCATGACTTCGCACATTACCTCACGTACCACGAGCATGGTCCTGAAGGGAGTGTTGGTGTGCTTCCACCAAAGACTTCCTCAGTCGGAATGATATGCTTGAAATGGGGACCAATAACAAGAGGTATAGATTCTCATGAACCCCTGCAGTCGCATGAGTCCATGAGAATCTATGCCTCTTGCAGTTGCTGATGAGGTGATGAGATGAACCCCCTTTAGGATACAGCTGGAGAAACTTCGAGATTGGGAGGCTAATTTAGTGATATCAGTCGATAATGCTGGTCTCAGACTGTCTTACATTATACTTACATGATATTTTGTAACAAAAAATACCCACTGCAGTTTATTATGCAGGTTGGGAGCTGGAGGTTGTGGGATTGGGACTGCATGCATTAGTGGCACTTCACCCCCCCCCCCAACCTCCAACCCTACCCCGTCCCCCTTTTGCATTTTATCCTGAATATCCATTTTCGCGCCCACCACTTTCTGTGGTATCTGAATCCGAGGAAATGAAAGTTTGGTTTGTTTGCGTCTCCTGAATCATAAAAAAAGAAAACTGTTATTTTCTAAGGATGCAGTCCCATTTACCTAATTTATTTTAGAGGATCTAATTATATATATATATATATATATATATATATATATATATATATATATATATATATATATATATATATATATATATATATATATATATATAAACCATCTGTACAAAACGCTCTTTACGTGAAGGAGGATGGTGGGGGTGTGGGGAGGGAGGGCAGAGGGTTGGGGGCGGGGGGGGGGGGAGGGGGTACGTCGAAGGCCTGCGGATGAGGGAGAGGGGTAGGGAAGAGGGTAGATGGGTTCTGGGAGGAGGGGGAGGGGGGCACGTCGAGGCGCTGCAAAACACATTGTATGTGTTTACGTGACACGAAAACATTTCCGATAGAGGGTTTAAGGTTGTCTGGTAAATACAGACTGAACTAGTAGTGTGTCTACGTTCAATTTTTGATGGATTCGAGACGTGCAGCGCGTCTCAAATGTGTTAAGCAGCTGTTCATGCGCGGCGTCTGGAATGAGTTAATTGATTCTCCGGACTGCATCTCAGTTTAGCCATGGTGCACCGGACTAACTCTGCTTATTTACTACAGCACATTCCCAATGCCGACGTCGGCCGCCGTTGGCCCGCGCACAGCCGTGAGTGGGCCCACGTCGGCACGATGGCCTTTTGCGCATTGGATTACTGCCCCTTCAGTAAATCCCATGACCAAATTCTGTCTTGGCAAAGAACGACAGGTCTCTTACCCCTTCACGGCAAAGGATCCTGGTCCTCGCGCATTGACTAGCGAGAAAATGGCGCCTCGTCCGGGGTACTATTAGGTCACGTTATAATTATAATATATTCAAATGAGGTAGGTGAGGCAGTAAGAGGACCGGTGTTAAAAAAAAAATCTTTTGCCTTCTTTGGCATTTTGTACAGAGGCAGCATGCTGGAATTTGCTTAAAATCTCTTGATTGATGAGTAGAGATATGTTTGGTGCTTTGATTTATACCAGCCTTGGCTTAACCAGCGGACTCTTTTTGTCCTAGTTTGAGTTGCCAAGCGGATGGTGATTTGAGGTGTGTACCAGTTTTTGGGCTGCGCTTGTGTGAAGGGTTAATACAGAATCATGTTGATGGCCAGGAAATGAGACGCGTGATGTCCCTTTTTTTTGGATTTTGTGCATGGCAAATGTGCAGCAAGTGGGCATGGGCGGTAGTGTTGTTTAGGGGATTGAAAAATTAGGGGATGACTGGGACAGACTAAGGCTAGGGCATTTTAACAGATGGGACTGCAGGGGAGGCTCACTGTGTACTATGGCCAATAGCCACATTTTTATGTCCAGAATATATCAGATTCCTTCTATCAGCGAGACGCGTCACAGGCGGGAGGGGATCCAGGTTCTGGCAAGAGTTTCGTGCCCCTGACTCAGGGCAGGGAAGTGTGTTCAACTCTGGGCCGTTTCTCCGTGATTTGTCTTCTTTCACATCCTGGGGAGGAAAAATGTTATTGATCGCCACGCAGATAGCAGCACAGGATAAGGAAGTAGGAATCCGGTAAATTTATTACGCTGACTTGGCCTGGCTTTACGGCAGGCAACAAGTAGTCAGGCGGACATCGGCCTTAGTCCCGCCCCGCGTCAAGGACGATAAGTTAGTTAGTTTTGGGGGCTTCCTTCTCTGCCAGCGGGCACAGATTGTGTTTATGAAGTCATTGCAAATTCAATCCCAAAGACCCCAAGCCGTCAGACGAATATGTTTCAACAAGAGGCATAGATCCTCATGAGCCTCCGCAAATGCGGGGGCTCATGAGGATCTATACCTCTTGCAGCTGGGAGCCGTGCAATCTCTCTCTGCAGTGAACGTACTAACGCCGAGCAGGCAACAAGGGCTATCTCAAGGCGAAGAGAACGAGAGGCATTCATTTCGTTGACGTGGCTTCTCAGTAAGCAAAACTTTGCTCGCGCCGATATCGGGTTTGGCTGGCCCATGCGTGTTGGCATCACGAACAAGATAAGTGGAACAGTGTGTGCTTGTCTGTGTGTTATGTATATTTGGGGAAAAAAAGTTGTTTAACCCTAAAGTTTTATAAATTGTGTTGTACACCCTACTGCCCTTGTAACAAGGTCGGCTATAACAACAGTCGGATATATACTTACTTCCATTAAAAACGCGAAAAGTGTCTGTAGGTGTACCCGCAAACAAAGAGCCACCCTGACAGCAAAACAAGAACATTTTATTTGTTGCTTACTTCAGGTGTTTTACACCGTGTTTAGCCTACTGGCTGAGCTACCTTCACACAAAAATTGGATGAGTTATCGCCCATGGCTACCTTGGAGGACACAGGGCTTTATTAGTGGTGAAAATAAGCAAAACTGGACACACTCTGTGAAGCAAGTTTCCCGATATGTTTTAACACACAAGTTGTGTGGATTTCTTATTAACTGCTTTTAACGAAATTTGACTCGAAAAATTCATTAGAGAACCAGAACTTCCGGTGCACATCATTTTCTTAATAAATCTTTTTTGATTTAATGTGCATTCCTTTCAAACCAATTTTTATGCTCCAGTGACTGACACAGAGATAAAGAACACACGCTTATCCATTTGATCAGGTAAATATGGCCGCTAATTTAAAAATAAAGAACTTTTTGATTTCATGTTTGTAGGTCATGTTGATTATTCAGGTGCCTTTGACAAACGAAAAGTAGGTCAAGACCAAATAGGCCGGATTTTAATGCACACGGACCATAGTAACACTGCACATTGGTTGGCTTTCAGCTTTGTCCTCTGCAGATGCTCCCCATTTCACTTTCAATATTCTGTGATGGTAGTGTCACTGATGAAGTCGTCGATGTGCGATTTTTAAGACTAAACATTCTATTTACACACGACATAACACACTCTTCATAACATTTCCTAATAAATGACGTCAAAATAACCCTGATTAAAGCATATTTACAAAGAAAAGCGATATGGTGAAAAAATCGCGTTTCTTTTGTTGATCAGTATATAACAACAGGTCCCAACAACACTCTTTCTATGTCAATTACTTCGCTTATAACAACAAGAAAAAACTGGGTGCCCGGGCGATTTGTTATATCCGAAGTTTACTGTACATGTATTTATTTATTTAGTCATTTGTATTTTTTTTATTTATTTAGTCATTATTATTTATTTATTTAGTTATTATTATTTATTTAGTCATTATTATTTATTTATTTAGTCATTATTATTTATTATTTATTTAGTTATTATTATTTATTTATTTAGTCATTATTATTTATTTATTTAGTCATTATTATTTATTTATTCATATATTTAGTCATTATTTATTTAGTCATTATTATTTATTATTTAGTCATTATTACTTATTTATTTGTTTAGTTATTTGTTCTAAACATATTTCTTCCTTTGTTGGGATTTTCTTTGTGTTGACTTGGCTTCTTATTATGCAAAATTGTCTTGGGCCAATTTTGGCATTATTTGGCAGGCGCACGGCCCCGCCGCAGTCGTTCGCAGACCAGCTAAAACTTGCCTTGGCCTGAGGACCTATTGCTTGCGAGCAGACCACGTCTATGCAATGATTTTTTTAATACCTGGGCTTTTCAATTTATTTCTCATCCTGTGGGCGTTGGAGAGGCATTGAGATATATAATGAGTTAACCTTTTGGCTGCTGGTAGTGCTTTTTGTCGCGAGAATTCCTGCAAGAATCATCGCGACCCAAAAATATGCTTTCGTCAGCCAGAGGGTTAACCACTTGACTGCTGCTGACAATACCGTTCGGCGGAAAAGACGCGTTACCACGCGTCTTTTCCGCCGGACGGTATCATCAGTAGAAGTCAAGGGGTTAAGTCGATACAAGCCAATGCACAAAAGGCACAGAGACCATTAAACCGATCTTGCCAGCTGCGTACACAAAGTGACACATATTGCAACTGAACTGCGTTACAACACAACCATTTCCACATCCCAGCCGTCGTATAATAACAACGATGATGATGATGATGATAACAACATCATCATCATCATCATGAAAATAATATTTTAAAGAATTATTATTATTATTATTATTATTATTATTACCATCCGGATGTGTCGTATTCACTTGCAAATGGCGGCAGCTGTGAGCTGTTTCATTGGGTCGTGATTCTTTAGGCAACTCAAAGTATTCTTTCTTATGAAAATGAATGACAGTCCAACCGAGGTTTTAACACACAGAGAAAACGGTTAGTAGTGTAGATACAAAGAATGTTTAGAGTCTCACATTTAGATCTGTCTTTTGCAAATGGAATCGTTAAGTGAAGGAAGACTTGAGGAATGCTTGACCGGCCATCTGGATACTTAACTGTCTCAGTCGTAACTAATTATAGTCACGCTTTCCGAGCGGCATCTGGATTGCAGCTGCCCGAGTTTCATGTATTATATATATATATGTCTCACTTTTAGACCGCGGGCGTCTGGATATATTGAATTGCCCCAGTATATAGGACCTTTAGAATTTCAGCGCCGTCTGGAAAGACATTAGCGATACACTTTCAAGCATAGGACCTTTTGTCCCAAATTTGCAAGGATTGGAAGCCACTTCAGTTGGATATATTTACTTTTAGCGTTGATGGATCGACTTTGATAGTGAATGTTGTGCCTGATTCTCTCTGAGATCCTCCATGCAAGCTTGCAGTTTGTCTGTGTCGCGGTGGGCGGGTTCCATGCCTTTTGCTTTTGCTGACAGATGGATAAATGATTTTGTTTGGACGTACTTCCACCTCGCGCTGATTGATCAGAGGGGAGGGGACAGAGAACAAACAACAAAGGATGGTTGAGGGAGGAGAATTGTGAAAGGCAGGGGGAGGGGGTGCGGGGATCGAGGGGCAAACCCAGTAAGCAAATTTCCTTGGTCCCACGACGGTCGCAGTGGGCCCGTAGACGTTTTGCTACATCCATATTTGGGGGTTGGTGTGTGTGTGTGGGGGGGTGGGGGGTGGGGGTGGGGGTGGGGGTGGGGGCGTGATTGGGGGGGGGGGGAGGGGGATTCGAAAGGGTCTTAGGTTGATCTACGCATGGATGGGTGGATGGGTGAATCGATAGGCAGATGACTAGGCTGACTGTTTTATCGCGTAGGCCTGCTGGATTTATTGCTCTTCCTAGCTTGCTTGATTTAATTGACTCTGCAGTGACCTGAGTAGTAGTTTGTGCCGTTGCATCATGGGCCATCGCTCGAGGACATTGCTGCGTTGCCATCTCCGAGTGAATTACAGAAGCGACACCGACAAGAGAAAACAATCAGTGTGTTTATCCTAGCCAGCGCGACAGCGTAATTCACCCTCCCTGCTGGATCCAAGGAGTGCGGATGTCAGACCCAGCTCCTAACCCATTACCACCTCAAGTGTCAATCTCCTGGCTTGACCCTATGGTTCCCTGTATTAAGCAAATCCGCCCACGATCCCTCTGTCCCCTTCCCCTACACGACGCACACGTGTATCTATTCAGTATAAAAGCATAGGTAGATCAAGGAAAGCCAGTCACGAAGTTCTTCATGGGCAGAGACATTGGAGGTTTTGTGGAAACCAGAAGTAGGTACGGTCAATATTACACTATTTCGACGAAAACAGTGGATTAACCCCTTCACTGCCGAGAAAATGTAGCCACGATCCAATTGCAAGAGACATCGATCCTCATGAGCCCCCGCGTCTGCAGGGGCTCATGAGGATCTATTCCTCTTGCTGAGACCAGTTCTTTTGGGTGTTTCTTGCACGGTTTTGTGTCGTTGGATGAACAAAGATTTCAGAAACACAAAATGTACGTATGGCAGGGAAGGGGTTTGTCCGGGCTATTAATCCCCTGTTTTCATCGAAACACGTGCAGGTATGATCTATGTCTAATTTCCTAACAACACCTATTACGGTTTAAAAAAAAGGTTCTTCCTTGCAAACGCAGAAATACTATGGTCTCTATATGAACGCTCCGTGGAACTCCTCCACTCACTCCTTCCTCTGTTGCGGAAACACATTACACCAATCGGATTCTTATCAGCAAGAGGCTGAAGTCGCTCTCTATGAACCCGCTCAAGTCCCTGTGATCCCCTGGAGGCTCAGATCCGCTGATCTAAATGCCTCCTCCTGATCGGCGAAGGAGTTTGATAAGTACACTCCATGGAATGAATTTCAGGCACGAGGCTACCGAGATCCGCCGCTCGATTGACGTCATCCAGTACCGAGTGTGTTTTTGGCTAGCCATCTTTATGTTACGGAGCGCCCATGCCGCGAGCATTTCTATCATGCCAGCACAGGGACGGGGGAGCTTGCCGAGTTGAGTCCCTTGACGGCAGCTTTTAATAAGCTGCTGTCAGGGGAGTTAACTTTTATAGACTCTGTCTTTAACTCATTCGAGACGTGCCGCATCCGGATACGCGGCTTTACGCCGCGTATCCGAATGCAGCAAGTCTCAAATGCGTGACTGCCCGAGGAGTTCTCCCTTCTAATTCCAGCGTCTCCACACTGTACTACTTTACTAAACTGTTTTCAACAGACGATGCTGACTGAATCTTGTCAAGGGTGTTTTTTTTTTTTTTTTTATGTCGCCTTAGAGCTGAGTGACTATAACGTTTTAAGAACTGTTGAAATATGAAGTGTCTGCGATCTTGAAATTGACTCTGCATTCAGTTTCATTGTGTGCTACTCAAAATCATTTTGCTGTATTTTCTGCCACCGTGCTCGGATTGGCATGTTGACTGTGTTTTACTGGTTCATGGTGTCTCTAAGCGAGAGATTATTTCAACCTCTGACATAAGCTCCAGACGATCTGTGCCTTAAAAAATATCCGCGAGGTAGCATGCAAAGTATTTGCAGAACATATTTTGAGCGACCGCCTTGATGAAAGACCACCTGTCAATAAAGACTATCATTCTGATGTGACATTTTTTTCCGTTCAAGACTTTCCTTGAGAGAAGACCTGTTTTTTAATACCACTTTTTTGTTGTTGATAAAGGGGGGGGGGGGGGGGTGCTGGAACAGGTTACTCTGTAATAAATCCTTAACCCGTGCACTGCCAGTGGAGGCAGATTGTGTTTCTGATATATTTGTTAACCCCTTCCCTGGCAACTGACGTACATTTTGTTTTTAAAATTTGCGTTCACTGAAATACGAAAAGCCGCAACTGTCCAAAGAACATAGACTCAAAGTGGTCTCAGCAAGAGACATAGATCCTCATGAGCCTCCGCTGTCGCGGGGGCTCATGAGATTCTATGCCTCTTGCAGTTCGATAGCAATCGTTTTTTTCTCGGCAGTGAAGGGGTTAACTCAACGCCAAAGAGCTCCAGCCGTCAAAGAAGCTTGGATATGAAGTGATATCAGCAAGAGGCATAGATCCTCATGAGCCCCCGCAGTCGCGGGGGCTCATGAGGATCTGTACCACTTGCAGCTGGATTGTGTTCACTTTTTTCTCGGCAGTGAGGGGATTTAACTCTTGTTGGCTTCCTGAACCTGTGGTACAGATGGCACACTCCAGCAGCTGTATGTGGTATTGTGTCGCGTATCATGGCGAAGAAATAAAAGAAGAAAGAAACGATGCTGTTGGAGGCACTAGATTCAGACTTGCAATAAAGGAAAGTTTTTGTTCGAGGATTAGCTAAAAGATCCAAGTTTTACGATGGCTCTATCGATATTGTTCGTGTCTTTTGGTGTGGATTTTCAAACACAAGTTGCAGAAATGTCAAAGTACGGTAAACTCCGGTCATATCGAATCGCCAGTGGACACAATTTTTCTTCAGTATTGTAATATCCGGAAGTGTTTTTTTTTTTTTTTTTTTTATAAGCGAAGTCATTTACACAGAGACAGTGTTGTCGGGAAAAATGAAAAAGTGTCGTTATATCCGACTTTTGTTGTATCCGACTTTGTTATAAGCGAAGTTGGTTAATGTCTTTACATTGCCGTTATAATTCTTCTCGGGAAGAAAAGGTCACATCAGTCAACACTCTCCAATGAACGTTCCTGAGCGTTAGTTTGCAGGTAGAACGGAAATGCGTTCAGTGCGTCAATAAGCAAAAGGTGTTCAGGCCGACATAGGCCGCAGTTTGCCCGCGCACAGTCGTGCGCGGGCAGACTGCGGCCTACGTCGGCCCGATAGCCTATGCTCACGGGCTTGAGCCCATGCAGACGGAGCTATAATGTAAGAGGCAGACAGTGGCATAATCACGTATAACTACCGCCAATCAGAACTGACAGTAACAGTAACGACTAATGGCTGGCAGTAAGGATCCAAATTCACTCGCAAACACAATTATTTATTAGCCCGTAGACAAAGTCGTAACTAACCCCTTCATTACTGGTTGCCACAAGTATTTATTTGACTGCATTAGGTCTGCAGACAAGGTTATATTATATATAATTATATAATGAACCTAGTTGATGCTAAATTTATTTTCGGCTGCGGTCTTCGTTGATTCAACGCCAGTGAAAGAGTCCCATCAGTCCCAGGGAAGTGGAGTTAAAGTGGATTCAGCATGAGGCATAGATCCTCATGAACCCCCGCATGTGCGGGGGTTCATGAGGATCTATGCCTCATGAAGAAACACCAGTTTGAATCCAGCTTCTTGGGGCGAACTATGCCTCTTGCAAACTCCACTTTGAATCCGTTTTCCTGGAAGGATCTGTGTCTCTTGCATTTGGGTCGTGTTCACGTTTTGCTGGGCAGCCCAAAACGGGTTATGCTGGTTTTTGGTTTTGGACTTTGCAGGCCCTGCCTAGAGATGTAAGGTCCATTATCACGGATCAGTACACAGCTTGCAAATAGTACAGTTTGCTTTCGGTCGCGCGCACCTACAACTTAAATATCTGTGCTGCTGTGTAATTTAATTATGTATTATTTGTTCAAGATTGCCATAGACATCTGCGGTTATGCCTGTTATATGATACATGTTATGTTAATCAGTTCTTTAGTCTGGTCCCGAATTGCGATAAGCAATCAATCGTTCTGGCCCTGAATCTGCATTAAAATAAGAAATCAATTCTTCTGGCCCTGAATCTGCATTACGATCGGTGTCATAAGTAATCAATTCTTCTGGATCTCAACATGCATTACGATAAGCAATCTACGCTTATGGCCATGAATTAGCATCACGATAGGTAATCAATTCTTCTTGCCCTAAATCTGCATTATGACAAGTAATCAATTCTTCTTGCCGTAAATCTGCATTACGATATACGATAAGTTTTTTTCTAGCCCTGACTGTATATTTCAATATTTAAGTCATTCCTCTGGATCTGAATCAGTATTACAAGAACCGGTTCATTCTTCTGTCCCTAAACCAGCATAATATTTGACACATAACGCTTTTATCTATAGATAGATTATATATACGTGTATATAGATGCGATGTAGTCTAGTCATATGTAAGACCTTGAGCAGGCACAAGTCATTGCAATGCCAGACCGGCATCTTGTTTGCACCCATTTCCATATTCTGCGTGTGCCAATGAATTCCACGACACGTCTCTCATTCGGTGTCATAAACGTGTCTTGCCGGTCTATGAGTCTGGGCCTTACTGCTTCTTCTTGATTAGAGAACATCCGAACAGAAAAATAAACGCGCTAAGGAGAGACAGTTACCACTCAGTTTATTAACCTATTTGACCCCACTGCCACATTTCCAACATTTTGTAGGTGTCACCTAACGACTGTGTGCCAGTTGCAACAGACGGGTCGACCATGCAAATTCAAGGGTAGTGCCAGATTGGCTTGGCGCCTGTTGGCGCCAAGCCAATCTGGCACTACCCTTGAATTAGCATGGTTGATCCATCTCCTGCTGCAGGGCGTCGGAGCTTAATGGGTTAATATTTACATGAAGGGAAAAACCCCATCCAACACCATATTGGGAGTACGACGGCTTTACTAGCTTTTTTTAAAAAAAGCCAATATAAATAAATTGTGTTGCAATTTTGCCTTTCTAAGCGTGTTTCTGTCTTTGCTGGGATGTTCTCTGCGTTTTAAACGCATATTGTCACCTTTCTGTTCAGGATTTCTTTTGATTACAATGTACATTGTATACTGACGAGCAAACAAAATGCAACATAATTATCATCGAAATCATCGGAAACACTGTCAACCCTTATCATTCGGAATACACCAATGTGTGAAATAAGTTTGACTAAGTTTGACTAAAATAGTTCAAGGTTAGTGCCAGAATAACTTGGCGCCTCTAGGCGCCAAGCTATTCTGGCACCACCCTTGAACTAAAGCCACTGGTCTATGTCCTTATCTGTAAGTACTATAATGTAGCTTGCATAAGGCAGTGTACAAAATTTGAAGCTTTTAGCCTCAGTATGATATGGATTAAGCATTTCGCATTTCTTTTACTCCTCAGTAAGTTAGATATGAATGCATGGGAAAGTGAAAGTATTTCAAAAGTTGCTCGCAAGATCATTCTTTCAATAATAATATGCCTCCTTTAGCTGTTGATCACCTGATCTAATACACTTTTTTTTCCTTTTTTTTTAAAGTAGGTCGTTAGTTATTTGGATTTAACGCCGAGCAGGCGACTAAGGCCATCTCACGGCGAAAACAAAATGTAAAATAAATCCATATGAAATAATATATCATTGTATGCCTAGTTACGCTTTTGATCGCTTGACCTGATACACACAGACATGAAAACAAAAGACAAGATAAATCCATACACTTGTAAACACCAAAGTTGTTGGACAAACACATTCTCATCATCGAAATCTCATAATTAATGGTTGTCATGGAAACTTTGCTCATGAAAATCTCGCATCTAACATTACGAGTATAAGAAAACGCGCACAATCTAACTGGCTGAAACAGGCTAAATGTCCACTTTTTGTGTTGTATCCATTTCAGAACGCAAAAGCAAATTTCTGTGCCAGTTTTTTTTTTATTTTTGGGAATCATTGCGGTGACTCAATCGACATTTCTGTGTCTGAGAGACAGGAACCAATTATGTGTGCTGAAGATTGGCAAAACTTTCCAACTACAGTGGTAAAGTTTTGCCGAACTTCATTCAGCACACATAATTAGTTTCTGTACATGATCTGTTTCGGTCTCTCATTCACAAAATGTCGATTCACCGCAATAAGTTTAACACATTCCACCGCAAGACCGAAGCCTCCAAATTTTGAAGTTGCCGTTCTAAAGGACTGTATTTTAATTCTAGAGACAAACCGAGCTTGATAGTTCAAGGGTGGTGCCAAATAGCTTGGCGCCCATAGGCGCCAAGCTATTTGGCACCACCCTTGAACTATCATGCTCAATCCATGTTCTGCTGTAGTGTGTCGGGGCTGAATGAGTTTTTAAAAATGAGGGGGGAGGGGGATGGGGGTGAGGGCGAGAGGGGGTGGTGGTGTTGGTGGGGGGAGGGGGGGGGGGAGAGAAATAGAATATCAATTGACCCATCCTTCTCTTAAACACAAACAATATGTTGATTCACTGCAATGGCTCCACACAAAAAAGGGGGAAAGGGGTTGGGGGGGGGGGGGGTAGGTGGGTGGGTGTAGTGTTTAGAACACTAGCTTATCCAGATTCTCAGGAATGAATGTCAGTTTGCCCCTCCTTCATTAAAAAGAAAAGGTTTATCTTGAGCTGGACAGGAAGAGTTTGTCATGAACTTAATGAAAATGTCGAAAGGCCACTGCTGTGTAAATTGCTTATCGATTGTTGGTCTGGAATTTTGGACATTTCGGCTGGAAGCTATGAATGGATGGAGGGATGAACGGATGGATGGGCGAGTGAATGAGTGAGTGAATCAATTATATACTCCGAGTCTGTCAGTCAGTCTGTCAGTCAGCCAATTATCCAGCTAACCAACCAGTCAGCCAATCATCCCAAAGCACCCAAACCATCCACCATCCATCCATCCATCCATCAATCAACAAGATTACGTGCAATTTCATAGAAGTAATGCTAAGTGCACCATAGATTGATCTATCTAAAACATCATCCAGCGGACATGACGAATTTTTAGTTTGTGTCCTTAATACCCCAACTTACGCGGTACTTACCGATGCGTGCGAGTGTAGCTCTGAGGGAAAATGAATGCGCTCGGCGACATCCTATTGTTTTCCTTTCAATTCCAGTAGTTGGGCTAAACCCAAAAGCCTTGATTGAGTAGCCAACCTTGATAGACAAGCGGCATAGATTCTCATGACCCCTGCAACTGCAGGGGCTCATGAGAATCTATGCCTCTTGCAGGAAACACTTTTTACTAATAGACATCGCAACCGACATTCCGCGTTTACAGAGCCTCTTACATTAGCAGAGTTTTTACCTCTGTAAGAAGAGCAGATCGCATTAGTTTCGTATTAGTTTCGTATCACGATCGTTATGCCTGTGGAACATGCACGGTGATTAGCTCTGCCTGGATCGGGTGACGAAACGTAGTTCTCGGAGACACGACAGCAAATTTATCATTTACTGAACACTGGGTTAACCCTTTGAATGCGTCGCCAACAGCGATAGAGATATCGGCCGTGATGCCGGGCTGTGCGTTGGACTTGAACGTCGAGTACATTACAGACTCATCAATAGCTGCGGAAGTGTCGTGTAGCGTTTTCGCCGCTATGTGGTAATTATGTGTATTCAGTATGTAAAGGCATCTGCTTAGTATTAATTAATCTCCAATGTAGACCCATGATTGGGTCTGCGAAACTTAAATATCACGTGACCAGTTGCATCATGCCACTCAAGGATTGGCCTGAGGCATACTAGGTTCACCCGTACTGTTTTAAAATATAAACAAAACATACGCCGCAGGTCGCGCACAGGTGACTAGGTTATAGGTAGTGCAGGGAAATGATTGCCGCAGGCAGAGTAAATAACTCTTTGTTTGTTTGTTTGTTTAATCTGAAACAAACCAAACTCATGGTAAACACATTTTTATTCACGAGGATTGTTTGGAAAGAAGAAAAAAGAAGCTTCGCTTTCACTTGCAGGTCGTGCATAGAATCATTCTATGTTTGCTAAGCGTACATATTGGAATTAATCCGCTTACAAAATACAAAACGGAAAGAGGATTATGTCCTTTGAGACAACGGAGAAGGATCTCAAACTGTCTCACCGAAGCCTAATTCATCTTAACCCGTTCAGTGCCAGCTGACTCAAACTGTGCTTGCGCAGTCTTAATTAATTCAACAAATGACCAGAAAAAAACCAAAAAAACTAGATGCCCCAGGAACTTAGATTCAAAGTGGTATCAGCAAGAGGCATAGATCCTCATGAGCCCCCGCAACTGCGGGGGCTCATGAGGATCTACGCCTCTTGCAGTTGGTTGGCGTTCAAGTTTTCTCGGCACTGAATGGGTTAAACCCTAATGTGCTGTCAACCACCAGCATTGTCAACGGTGGTAGCTGCGTGCACAAGGTGGTTGAGAGGTCGTGGGGGGTGGAGGGGGGGGGGAGGGGGGGGGGGGAGGGGATTTTTGCCATTTCTTCTTGTTCGACAGATGCATCGGAACAGCAGTAATTTGCAAGCTGTTGCAATTAAGAAAATTCTGGCAAACTTAGCAATTTGATCGTGAACGCCTCCGCACTTTTCAGGGAACAATTTTCAATAATTAGGAATTTGACGATTTTTCGTTGTCAGTTTATTTCGGTTAATACCCTCTAAAATTTTGTCTCCGAAAGATCGAATTCCGCCGCAGCACTTATGAGAGCCGGAAATAGCAACTTTTTTGCGTGTGTTCGATAACTTGGTACGAGCCAGAAGAGTTTGTTGATTCTTTTTAACCCCTCCACCTCCAAGAACGGCCATGATAGTTCAAGGGTATTGCCAGAATAGCCTCGGCTTGGCGCCTATAGGCTCCAAGCTATTCTGGCACCACCCTTGAACTATCATGATCGATCTATGTCATGATCTGATATGCAATCTTCAGAAGGCAGACTGTAACATCTGGAACATTTTCACGACGAAAAGTTCAGATTGTGTTGTAAAGGGTTTTGTGGCAATGTAACGTTTGTCACAAAGCTCTGAGGTACATTCCCTGAAGTCTCGCGTGCTTCGTAACAAAATGAATGGTAATTACTGGTCGCAGAGGGTGTTGAGCCTCCTCCAGCTCTGTGACAAATTCAAAGAATATTCCCAGCAAAGAAAGAAACAGCTTTAAAAGCACATCTGCAACACATGTGTGTTGTAACTGACCTTATTAACTGATTGTGTCCCAGGTGTCAAATAGTCCCCACATTTTTGAGTTGCCCTCTGAGGACTGCATTACAATTCAGGAGACAGAGATTGACCATGATAGTTCAAGGGTGCCAAGCTATTCTGCCACCACCCTTGAACTATCATGGTCGAGCCATATCTGGCTGTGGAGTGTCAGGACTGAACGAGTTAAACGAATTTCTTTTTTGCTGGGACGGATTTCTTTGCGTTTCTTTTTATTTCACACTCGCTTTGCAGTCACATTTTTGGTCTCCATTTTGTAAAAAATTGCCGCAATGCGCATCGAGGCTGTTTGTTTTGTGTTGCTATTGTTCTTTCTTTCTTTTCTTTCCTTTTTTTTCATAATCTTTGTGGCAAATTGTTACAAGCACCGGCATGACTGTCCACAAACATTGTGATAATTGTTCCATTGTCACATCGATCGTTGTAACACGATGTGTTAAGCAGTTGTCTTTACGAAACCTTGTGCTGGCTGGGTAAGTCACGTCCCAGACAAATTACCAGAGAATTAATAGGAAAAGAGAGACTATATTCCCTCTGCTAATAAACTAAGTCTGTGTCGCAGAAAGTCCTGCATACAGACTCTTCGATATGCAAGAGACATATATCCTCATGAGAATCTATGCCTCTTGCTTGCAGAGATGTTGGCATTTAAATCTATAGACCGAGGGAGTTATTTCGGGTAAAGCGTACCACTGTTCAGTGACAGCTTTACCAACGTGAAAATGGCGCCCAAGGGGACACAACCAGTTGAGTGTATTACCTTCCGTGGAGACGGCGTCGTCTCACTGTGGTAAATTTACCGTCGGAAATTTACAGAATTGCTTGAATATGCGGTACTCTGTGGAAGGGTCAGAGTAAAATGGCGATTTGCATGTGTGTGTGTGTGTGTGTGTGTGAGAGAGAGAGAGAGAGAGAGAGAGAGAGAGAGAGAGAGAGAGAGAGAGAGAGAGAGAGAGAGAGAGTTATTGAGAGAGAGAGAGAGAGAGAGAGAGAGAGAGAGAGAGAGAGAGAGAGAGAGAGAGAGAGAGAGAGAGTTATTGAGAGAGAGAGAGAGAATTGAAAATGTATTTTCAAGTCTAAAGATGGGGACGGCATGCACACAGGCCTTTTTCATGTCTGTCCTTTAAAAAAAATCAGCACAGAGAGAGAGAGAGAGAGAGAGAGAGAGAGAGAGAGAGAGAGAGAGAGAGAGAGAGAGAGAGAGAGAGAGAGAGAGAGAGAGAGAGAACTCGAACTGATTTATTGCATCAGGCATCAGCCCATCAACAAAATACAGCGACGAGAATCGCAATAACAACATACGACAGGGGAGGGGTTGGGGTATAAAGGGGATTTGGGGTGGGGTTAGGGAAGGGGTGGGGGTTTGCAATGCCATGGAATCCATCTCATTAATGTTAACCGGTTCCGCGTCGTGTTTATGAATACGCGACTTGATGGGTCCTGTGAATACAGCGTCCTAGAATCTCCTACAGGCAGAAAGAGTGTATACCAGCTACAGGGATCGTCCGTGGTACTTCAAGGGCAGTGCGTGTCAGATTAGCTGGTCGATCCTTCGTGCAGCACAAAACACATTTGAATGACGCCAACAGTGTTTTTGACAATGTGGGACATTATATTATATTGAGCAGCATTTTGCTTGATATAGTGCCGATAACAGGCAGACTGATGTGATTACGAGACCCGAATAAAAATGTCTGAGTCGGTACGACGAGGACATTTCAGATCGGGTCAAGTAATCACATCTGTCTGTTTTCGGCACTATATGAAGCAAATTGCTGCTCAATATAATTTATGTACCCAGTCCAAAACAAAACTTTACCTTTGCTTCGCACCAACCACTCTGTGCGACCATTTTAGGTTTGCACACCGCGACTATCATGCACACCGAAACAAAACATACGCATATTCACAAAATGATTTTAATTCAGTTTGATTCAGTTTACTTCATAAGCAAAGTTTAGCAACGCAACACCCATAGTTTTGTTGACGCAAGGGAGTTAACTGTGTTGAGTGATTTTTAGCGTTTGGCTGTTCCGTCTACCTCCTACCCTCATACAGTTTCGGTGGTTTTTTTTTTAGCTTGGAATGTTGCATTTCGCGACTCTAGTTTGCGTTACATATCTACAGCAATGAAGGTTTCAAGTTATAGGTTAGTATCTTTAGCCTTTTGTACTCTTAGCATCGCTTTTTACGGGTCTCCACGTTCAATGCGAGTGCCGAAGCACACGATGACAGCGATGGCACGGCGTACACTGACGAAAAAAAAGTATCTTCGGCATTGGTGAAGAAGGACAAGTTTAAAATTAATCAAAGTGCTAACGTTGTCATAGTTGAAAAGGATGCATTAGTGTTGCAGCAGAACATTATTTTGTGATTTATTTTGTACGATCCTGGCTCGAGAATCCATCAACAACTTTGCGGGCCAGGGCCGCAAGGCTTTTCGGGAAGGAAAGTATATCGAGCAAGCTCATGAATAATTAATTTGCTTGTAATACAATATATCAGTACATGTGTGAAAGGGGAAAAAATATGGAGTGGGTATATATATATATATATATATATATATATATATATATATATATATATATATATATATATATATATATATATATATATATATATATATATATATATATATATATATATATATATATATATATATATATATGACCTATTGCCAAAAGGTGTTACTGAAAAGGCAACAAGGGTGCTTGAAAATGAAAAGTGATAGAATTACATGAAAAATCCGTGTTGGACAGTTTATAGCACGTGCAAATAGTATGTGAAATCGGAAAATTGCAAATAGTATGTGAAATTGGAATATAGTCTGTTATTTAGTTTCAGAGAAATCTCATTCAGAAGTTTTTATATGACATTATGTCGGAGGTCAGGTATTACAACACAACGGTGTAAGTTTGGGTTTTGTTATTGATCCAAGTTGGAAAATGTTTACTTGAACAGTTAAATGGATTAGTAAATGTAAATTTCTGTTGCAAAACTAAATCATTAATGTTTTCTGAGTGTCACTGAAAGAGATGAATTGTTGTAATACCTGACATCTGACACAGGTTCTTCTTTCTGTTTGTTGTAATGTGAAATGCAGCCACATTCTCTTTCAAACCACATTCTCAGGGATGTAAAAAGAATTAAGAGAGACAACAGAAACATTTCCTATGATCATTTTATTTCAAGTACAGGAAGAATAAATGCAAATTCAGGAAAACAGATATTATGACGAACGTCATAATTACAAACCGAACCGAGGTTTAACATTTATCCATCCAAAAACCACAAGTTCGCCCACAAGTCACTTTTCTTCCGCTACAAACACTGCATATACACATTTCCTCATTTACCTGAACTGCTGATCAATCTGCAATACTGCTAAATCGCATATCGTTCTGCACTATTCTTCATGTATTTGAACTGCTCATCAATCCCTAAAACTGCAAATCACATCTCGTTTTACACTTATTTCTTCTCAAAAGTGTCTCACAACAATGAAGGTTAAAATAGTGTAAAAACATCATACATTTATATGAATATATGTTAATTTGTTTTTTTACACTGGGGCCAAAACCCTTTCGTAGGTGTCGGGGCTCCGCTCAGAGAACTATTAATATAGTGACAGATGTTCAGTATTGGTTTTCAAGCAACTAGAAATTGCAGGAGAAACAGACAAATACAGTGATGTCACGTTTGGTCTGCTACACATGTCAGTAAATATACTGAAATGTTTAGGAAAACACAAGCACCTTGACATCACTGATTTAATTTTATATCCGTTTTTTTCTGCAATTTCTATGCATTATCTGCCCTAAATTACTGTGAAAAACTGACGCCTCTGACTGGATGTGCTTTTATCGAGGTTGAGAGAGACCCTCCTTAAAAATGAATCAAATGGTTCCCACGAGTAGTGAAAGCGGATAGGCCAAAAGTACAAGTGCCGGCGCTTTGACACGAAACTCACACAGGCAACCTGCAGAAGTTCGTCAACGTCTTTAACTTGCCCAACATATTCAGTACCATTTCACTGAACAAAATGGAAGGTTCCAACCACTGGAGCTTGAGTGCCGTGTGTGTGCGGGGAACGATAGGCACAAAGTGGTTTGGCACCCAGTGATCAGCAACCATGTCACTGCGGAGTGAGAACCACATGATGAACAATTTTTGTCCATCTTCACAACCCGGAGCGCGAAAAGTGGGGCTGCAGTGAAGCCTGTACATCTCCCAACCAAGATCTGGAAAAAACCGACTGGTTTGGACGCTTCAGCACAAAACTGGCTGCACAAAACTCCCACAACCCTAACAAGCTGCAGTTTTAACCACTGACATCAGTTCAGCTTCAAACGACAGACGCTCTGAAGCATCAGGTGAAACTGAGGTCAGCACAGCCATTTGAATAACTTCAGCTGGTGACACAGTGTTATGAGGAGCGCACCAATTAGAACCATTCAGAAAACTGTCTGGATGCAGTGCCATTCAAATAACAATGCGATACCTGAGCTCTTCATGGCACATTTCTGTGCCAAATATTAGAAGGCTCAGCGCTCTGAAAAAAACAGTTGCCATCTCCATTTACACTTTCATGTATCATGTACACTTTCAACACTTCATCTGCATGTTCTATTATCAAACATGACACTCTCCCTCTCACGGCCTTTCACCCGATTCCATGGGTGACTCTACGAGATGGAAAGTGCCAACAATGGCGATCTGAGTGCGAAAGGCGTTCTAACAACACCACCATTTAACAGGTGTTTGCACATCAGGTTTACAACATCGGCCGTGTTGCAAATTTGACGGTCGAAACAACTTGCCTTCAAAAGGGAGTTTGTCAACAACTACAAACACGTGTGACCGCATTTTGTCTGAATCGGTTTTACATTCTACACATTGGCAGTTTTCTCCAAACACGACGTTCCAGAGAGTGGTCTAGACAAAGATGCTGCACCAAATATCACCTTTCTTTGATCGAACGTCATGTTTACAATACACGCATTGTGATAATGTAATGACGTACAACTCGCTAAATCATTATCAACGCACATGGTCGGCGACAACAAACTGCCCAATTCGTTTCAGTCTGCACAGCTTGCATATCCTATCGGTACAAATGCCATATCAATCCTTTGTCTAGGTAACTGGTATGCAAAAACTATACAGACAGTATGTTGAACGTGGATTTTATGTCGAACGTCAGACAAAGGCGAATATTACCACATACCTTTCTCAAGTTCCGTCGGTTTGAAGCTTGCCGCAATCATCGATCCAGCATAGCGCCTATGCATCACGTGATACGAAGAAACGATGGGTAAATTTTCAAAAATGAAATTGGCAGCAGTTGAGGAAGAAAAGACAACTATGTCGAACGTCGATTATTACAACAAAAACCGGTGGAAGTAAACTCGCCTTTCAAAAAAGACTGTTTGTGTTGTTATCTTGAAACATGCGAAGTGGGTGCATTATTCATGTACAGGAGAGGAAGTGTTGGTCATAATTCGTCTGCTATGAGGTTCACATTGTGCGAAGTTCAGGGAAGAGATATTCTTTTGCAAAATTACAACACGCCTAACGTTCAACATGCCGTTTTTTAATAGGCAATAGCGCAATATTTCGCACATAAAAATATCTGTTCGTAACTGGTAAATATTTAGTCTTGCCTCACAGAATTGATGATATGAAACCAGTAGGTCGACATTTTCTTTGCACACCATCACATCGCTCACACGAGGTCGATCGGTGATGAATTCTGGCAATGGAAATTTTCAGCCTTGGCCAACATTTTGATCATACAGTCGCTAAACCTCTCAAAATGTGTCTCCCATTTTATTTCTAGTGTATATTTAGGCATTTTACCATGATCTTCACTACTAACAACAGATGAATCAGGACTGGAAGTGCTTTTATTATGCATACAGTTTGGTCAACCATCTTAGTAACACCTTTTGGCAATGGGTCATATATATATATATATATATATATATATATATATATATATATATATATATATATATATATAATATATATATATATATATATATATATATATATATATATATATATATATATATATATAATGTCAAGTAGAATCCTCCCACTTCAACAACAACTTACAGTGCCAGAGCACTTTTAGGAGGAGTCCAGGCCACTAGCCAGTCATAAATTCAATCAGCTCGTTGTATTGATGACATCTTTGTATCTCCGGAGAATGTTGGCATCTCTCTCTAAGATTTATCAACGTCAATAACATCGACCCCCTATCCCCCCTGCATCTCACACCTCCACTCCCCCTACCCTGACTACCCCCATTCCCTGCACCCCACTTCCCCCATCATTATTTGTGGTCTGGCATGGACTGAACGCGATCTGCTTTAGGACGGGCTTTCATTGGTAAAATATGCCGATACAACGGTTTCTCAATGCTGTTTCGCTTCAACTGATACTTTGCTGTCCTCCATTTCACAATCCATGTGAGTAGGCATATAATGTACGTAACAGATCGAGGTTTTCTATTGCTCCTTGTGCATAACGGATTAAGTTTCTTTCAATAATAATAGTAATATGAGTACTTGTATCAAAAGCGCCTAACCTCGGATTAGAGCTCTAGGCGCTTAACAAAAACTAATTGTACAAAAATAACTAATTACAAAACGCAGTTTACAAAAAGTATTAAAAGAACTACAACGCACTCTATAAACAATCTATAAAGTCACCATTTAAAAATGCTACGCTTATGGACTCATACTCGTACTAACGCGCGCACGCTCGCACGCACGCACGCACACACTCACACACACACACACACACACACACACACACACACACACACACACACACACACACAGTGACACACACACACGCACTACTTCTAATACAGATGGAGATGACTTCAACATCAGTGACAAGGCTCTTTCGCAGCAAATGAGAAAATAGCAGAAAAGTCTGTCATTTTACATGTAAAACGATTTGCTCCACGCCGTGCTGGTATTGCTCAAATTTGCCGATATTTGGTTATCCATGTCGTCTTACGCTTCCCCCCCCCCCCCCCTTCTTTTCACAATCCGTTTGAGTAGCTAGACGTACCAGAGGTTTTCTACTGCCCCTTTTGTGTAACGGACGAACTCTTCCATGTACAAAGCAGAATAAGAAACAGAAAGGTCCTGAATTTTACGACATTAAAAACTTATAAGCTGGCGCTTTTGTCCACCATTATTGTAAGATATTCTAGGAACATTTATAACGGGCATTGCAAACTATGTAGTACTGGGGAAAAAAGGGCTAACAACACTTACGAAGTTTAAAGTGACCTAACCATGGGTTAGGTCATTTTAAACTTCGTAAGTGTTGCCTAGCACTTTTCTCCAGTGTGTTTGTATGGCTCACTATGAACATTTATAATAGAGATAATTATCGCAAACTATTAACCCCTTTTTACCTGGAGATTTTTATATATATAAAAAAAACCGATTGTTCTCTAGACGAGTGTTTTCTAAACTATTGGCTGGCAGGCCACTATCCACGAGTTGTGACGGCCAGTCCATGACCCAAAGCTGCTTCTCGACGGGAGAGATCTTAATGATATTTAAGATTGCCACTCTGTTCAATATCAACCCTTTGGCTGTCGGTAGCGGTGTTTACCGCGATGATTCCGACAGGAATCATCGCAACAAAAACCGCTACCGACAGCCAAAGGTTATCTGCCTCCAACGTGCCCCCCCCCTCTCCCCCCCAACCCCCCCTCCCCCCCCCTCCAGCGCACATCCGTACTATGCAAATCTCATGTAATCAACGCTGGCCGACTGTTTGTTCCACGTCAGGGGTGTCAAGGCTTATCCAGTAGGCACGGTTCCCTCGTCCGATGTCGGCCGCAGTTGGCCCGCGCACTGCCGTGCGCGGGCCAACTTCGGCCTAGGGCGGACCCTGTGCTTACTGCGCTGAAATCAACACCGCCAGATGGTTTATTGCGAATCAAGAGATGTCGAAGTCGGCAGAGTTACGATCGTTATTTTCCCGTGTGTTATCGACAGCTGTGTTTTGATTCTGTTATTGTTGCGCAGAGCAAGGCAGGAAGAAGTCTTATGCAGTGGAACGTGCGCAATCAAGCGAACGGCGCAAAGAGAAAGTGTGCTTACAGTTAGTTATTGGGATTTCGGATTTATAGCCGAGCAGGCTGCAAAATCATCTTTCGGCTGCAAAGGTAAACGTCTGGTCAGTCGGACGAAAACGAAGGTCTTAATATATCAAACAGGGGGTCTACATTAAACGTGTCGTTGTAAGAAAACGTGCAGTGAACGGTTTCAAAACGAGATTTGAAGGTTATGTTATGTACATAAAAGATAAGTAAGCGATAAGCAAAGATAAGTAAGTGATAAGCTACGCTTCCGTAAACTGACACGAATCTGATACGAACTCGATCCGAATCCGAAGCCCAGGTCAGAAACAGAAAAGTTCGTGCAAGTCCTTTTCATGTTCGTGTGTTTCCACATGTCCAATGCCGCGGAAACGAATTTGCATCCGACTTCGAACAAAAATGACGCAAGTTTTAACTCATTCTACCCCAGACACACCACAGCAAGATAAGGATCGACCATGATAGTTCAAGTGTGATGCCAGAATAGCTTGGCGCCTATGGGCGCCAAGCTATTCTGGCATCACTCTTGAACTATCATGGTCGATCTGTGTCCTGCACTGCAATGCAGTCCTCAGAGGTCAACGGCAAAATTTGGGGATTTCGGTGTTGGGATAGAATGAGTTAAGGAAAATTGCATCACCGTATCGGGTTCGGATCGTATTTGTATCGGATTCGTGCTTATGGAACCGCAGCTTTACACTGCAGTCTTCGCTCGCTTAAAGCTCGCCACGCGCAAGGTAATAAATGATAGTAGAAAACTGTAGTCGCTGCAGGAAACTGTATAATATACGACGTTCTTTAACCCACATCATATTGAGGCTAAAAGCTTCAAATTTGTACACTGCCATATGCAAGCTACATTATAGTACTTACAGATAAGGATATAGACCAATGGCTTTAGTTCAAGGGTGGTGCCAGAATAGCTTGGCGCCTAGATTCGTCAAGCTATTTTGGCACTACCCTTGGACTATTTTAGTCACACTTATTTAACACACTGGTGTATTCCGAATGATAAGGGTTAACACGGATGATTTTTTTTTTTGATGGGGGGGGGGGGGGGGGCCTTTGTGTTCTAGACATTTGCGTTTGACAGTGTGAAAATGTACTCTAACCCCTTTATTAACCTCTATGTTGCTGTTGATGATACTCCTCGGCGAAAAGAACGTATATATGTAAGCGAGTTTTTTTTCCGCCGATTGGCCCTGTCCAAATCAAGAAAGAAGATGCTTTTTCAAAGAAAACAAACAAACATCAACAAAACAAACAAACAACAACAACAACAACAAAACAACAAGCAAACAGAGTCTTCAGAGTTGCGCAGTATCAGCGGTTGACCACGATCAAAAGCGCGTAATTCCTTTTATTTTGGGGGGTGGGGGTTGGGGGGGGGGGGAGGGGGGTGCTGAGGATAGGTAACAGGGGTGGAGGAGGGGATGGGGGATACTTGTGAAGTGTGCGTTGAAAACCTAAAGGCACTCTGTTTTAATGTGAACAAAAGAGCACCTTTCTTTTTCTTCTTTTTCTTCTTGATGATGTCAAGAAAAGCGAACTTGTCTCACAGTTATCAATACCTCAAGAAAGCTACCCCCTTATTTTCTGACAACTACCACACCAACTAAATTCACTTACTACAACTCCAAGTTACACTTACAGACAGCGTTTACGAGTATTGGTGCCCTCCTAGTGCTCTTCCCCATGAATAATGAAGCAACAACACCAACACATTGGCTAATTAAGCAAGCAGGGTGCGTGCGGTAACCTCGTTTGAACGCCTCTCGCGCCCCATACATCATTGATTCTACCAGATCAAACTATCTACTCAGCGCTTATAGAGAATTTCCCCTTCAGCGTGTAGTCCTCCGGAGAAGGCTCGACCTCGATTGCCCAAGGGGAGACTCTGATTAGCTCGGCGCCTTTACAGACGCCAAGCTAATCAGGCGCTACCCTTGAGCTATCGTGGTCGGTTTATTTCCCTTGATTTTGGGGTTTAGATTGTTAAGAAAATTTTTTTTTTCTTCGATGATGCCAACTTTTGTACTGTGGACGTGAAAGACGACTGGAAGGTAGTTTGTGCACCCAGTACCCATGGGAATTGCTTTATTTGTATTCGCGGCCTCGGTCCGTGCCAAGGTTTGATTACTCTTTGGCGACTTCTGGAGAAAGTAGTCCATCTCATTGTGTTAGATGTGTGTACCAAAGTGCCGTCATGTAACCCATATAGCCGACGCACTACAGCTGAGGACGGATCGAGCGTGATAATTCAAGGGTAGTGCCAGATTAGCTTGGCGCCGGATCGAGCATGATAATTCAAGGGTAGTGCCAGATTAGCTTGGCGCCTGATGGCGCCAAGCTAATCTGGCACTACCCTTGAATTATCATGCTCGATCCATTTCCTGCAGCTGGTGTATAGTCATTAGTTGACATCTTAAATTTGGGGAATGAGGCCTCGGGGTTAGATGGGTTAATTGTGACTTTGGTCAGTGTTGAGGTGTTTATTACTTGTTGAGGCGGTGCGGATGAATAGATAGATGGATGAATGGAATGACGGACGGGCGGGTGGATGGGCGGAGGGGTGGGTGGATGGATGGACCATTAGGTCATCGGATGGGTGGTTGGCTGAGTAGCTGGCTGGCCTGCAGGATGGATGGATGGACAGATGGATGCCTGGTGCTGACAAGACTTCTAGAACACAAATCAGCGACTATGCAATGGCCGCTCTATTTCCCAAACGATGGCGAGATCTTGTGTCTTCAGTTCAGACACAGTCGTGATGTGAATAGACTCGGAACAATTATCAACAGAACTGTTCCATAACGATGAGCGGCAGGATATTTCCGCCCTCTGTACAATGTATTGTTGTAGTACGTCCATCTGCAAGAGGCATAGATGCTCATGAGCCCCTGCAGCCGCAGGGGCTCATGAGAATCTATGCCTCTTGCTGGTAATTTGTATGCACCTACTAATACACCAAGTTACACGACGTATAACATGTCTAACATTTTGTCTAACTGTATGGCAGAAGAACTTAGAAACAGTCGATTTCATGAAGCGGTCTTTTTATTCAGTCATGTCTGAGAGACATAGATTTACATGAGTCCCATGGGCTCATGAGAATCTTTGGCTTTTGCTGACCTTGTGGTTTCAGGCTGTGCGTGTCAGTAAGGGTGTTGTTTAGAGTCTAATTAAAGATTTATCGGTTCGTTGAAAAGAGATGGTAAACTATTGATCAAGCGCGGAACGAGACTTGGCTAAACTCAAAGGTGTTACAATCGCATTTCTTGAAACGAATAAAACGATTGGTCGAAGTCAAATACCAGAATGCAATCTAATTTCTGGTAGTAGTAAGAATTCGAGTTATTATCTGTAGTATGCGATGATTATATCTTTGGTTTTATCCATGCTTCTGAAGTCGGAGTGTGTGCCTAGTCAAAAGTAGCCATACACGCAATCCTCTCAACTTGTGTGACCCTGGGGGTTTGTCAGGCCCGGAACGAAAACAGAACAACATGTTAATTACTATGGCAAGCCCAACAGCCTAGACAGTGTCCATTGTGTTGTAACGAACACACGGCAATTTCACGTGAAACGCGAACAAGATAAGCACAATGAAGTAACGGATATTGATTGAGGCTGGCTAAGTAGCTATATTTTCTATGGGCCAGCTACAGCAGTGCCTGGAGCGATTTTGCTAGAACCGACTTCAAAGAGACTTTCAAGTGGCCAGCAAGAGGTTAACACATTCGAGACGTGTCGCATGCGGATACGCAGCAGATTGCCGCGTGTACGTATGCGAATGAGTTAACACATTCACCCATGTGGAAATACATGGTAGATTGTTGGGTGTGATGGACACGGAGTGGTGGAGCGGGGACGAAGTGGTTTGGAATAGTGTAGGTCCGCTCCCGGTGCGGATTTTTTGTTTTATATGCTGAAGGTGCGACATAGCTGGCAGGTGGAAGGGAGGGGAGGGAGGGAGAGAGAGAGAGAGAGAGAGAGAGAGAGAGAGAGAGAGAGAGAGAGAGAGGAGAGAGAGAGAGAGAGGAGAGAGAGAGGAGAGAGAGAGAGAGGATGAAATGAAGCTTTATTTTTAAAGGATAAATGATTACATGTAGACATTTTTTTGCAGTCACGTCCTTGCGCGCGCGCTCACACACACATATCCCCCCCCCACACACACACACAGACACACACACACACACACACACACACACACACACACAGAGAGAGAGAGAGAGAGAGAGAGAGAGAGAGAGAGAGGAGAGAGAGAGAGAGAGAGAGAGAGAGAGAAGAATGTAAAGTAGTATTGACGGACAAGCAATAAACATATCAGTTTAACTCATTAAGCCCTAAGGACGAGAGAGAAAGAGTTAATTTTTAAGCAGTCCACGCTAATCAGGCACTACCTTCTAGCTACCATATTATATTCATCTCCCAGATGTTTACATATATATATATATATATATATATATATATATATATATATTATATATATATATATATTATATATATATATATATATATATATATATATATATATATATATATATATCAATCAGTCGCTAGACACGCATTACCCCTAGTTTTCTATATGCGGTGAACACAACAAAGAGCTCATATGAACATGGCTGGGTGCGTTCAGAGCCGGTCTTTATTTCCAGCCGCTACACGTACTAAAGCATCGGAACATGCAACTGTCTGTCTGGACCCTTTGAAAACTGTTGTTCGATCAATCGCAATGAAACTAGACCCAATTCAATCGAAAAGGAGAGAGGATTTGGGATTGGGGGGGGGGGGGCGGGAAGGAAAGTACCCCCTACCCCTCTCTCTTTTTCAGTTTTTAGCGCCAACTATGAGGGTAAATAATAGTTCAATGGTTGTGTCTGATTGGCTTGGCCGGCGTTTGGTAAGGCGCCAAGTCCATCAAACACTATCCTCGAACTATCATGGTCGAGGTGCCAAGCTTAGCAAGAGAACAAGAGCTATAGTACCCATTTACCTGTCTCTCTCTTTTAGTTTTCAGCGACAACTGTGGGAAATGGATCGACCATGATAGTTCAAGATGGTGTTTGATTGGCTTGGCGCCTGGAAAGGCGCCAAGCCAATCAAACACTATCCTTGAACTAGCATAGTCGAGGCGCTTAGCTTAATCACGGACTATTTCTTCTGAGAACATCCGAAAGAAGAAAAGGGACACGCTTCGAAAGGATAACTACAGCACCGTTTATAAAAATAGATATCTGTCTTTTCTAAACGTGTTTCTTTTTTCGTTCGGATGTTCTCTGCATTTTACACGCTTGGTGGTCACTTTTTTGTTGTTGTCAGGAATCAATTTCTTCGACACGCTCTTGATCATTAAATCATTCATCTACGACAAACCAGCCGAGCGCTACTTTTGAGCTATCGTGGCCCAATCGCCAACTAATTAGGCACTTCCCAGCACCGTTCATCACTTCAGGCGTCAAACTATTCAGGCACTGCTTCGCCCTGTGAAGGCGAAAAAAGATAGTGACAGTTCATTTTTTTTGTGAAAAGCAAAGATTGTCATTGTATTACAACGAAATCTCGCTTTTCTTAAAAATGCACTCGCTGTCGTTTTGCCAGCAAGGCGAGCAGTACTAGCCGTTCCATCATCCTCAATTTTGGGCAATGGTGGGACAAGAGATGTGAGGTGATTGAAATAGTAGAACTCATTGTCAGTGTCATGCAACGAAGGAAGACCGGGGAATGTATAACACCGACTGGTTCAGAAAGACATAAACGCCAAATCGACCTGGTGTATCTCTGGCATGGCAACTTTGCGTTTGAGATGTGACACGCCAAAATGCTGCCCAGCAGAGTGCAAAAGAGTGCAAGACATTTGTGAAAATCGAAATTTTCATTTTATTACAATGGAAATCTCGCTCTTCACAAAATTGAATGTACTGTCTTTTGCCTGCACGGGCAGAGCGGATGGACTACATCTACATCAGAAGTATTGTCGTTTCTCGTTTATTTGGCTTGGTGGTGGTTGGGTGTACTTCTATTTTCCTTAACAGAATAAACCTTCTGAGTGTCGGCAGCGGTTTTAGTCGCGATGATTCCTACAGGAATCATCGCGACTAAAACCGCTACCGACAGTCAAAGGTTTAACCATCTAGTCACCACAG
>BTPG01000001.1:287599330-287711830 GCA_036245525.1 Semisulcospira habei | reverse complement strand
AAGGATTGTCTGTTTCACTTTCAGATTTTTGTTGTTGATCGCTTTCGTGAGGAGCGCGATGTTACTGATTCTAGTGTAGAGAACCGTGGTGTTTTGCCGCCTAGAGGTATACTCTGGTTCCCAGAAAGCACCGCGCGATAAGACTAGGAAAAATGGTTAGCGGGAATTTCTCATGTAAAAACGGTCTTGAAAGGTTGTATTGCACAATAGTAAGCTTGTCATGCCCATAGTCAACAGTACACTGCAAAATGGTAAGCTTCTCCTAGTCAACAGTACACTTCAAAATGTTGCCCGACTCTACTGTCGTGAAGACTTTAACTCATTCGAGTCGTGCCGCATCCGGATACGCAGCATAAAGCCGTGTATCCGGATGTGGCACGTCTCGAATGTGTTAATCGTACTATATAGTATATGTCTGTATTTCTGAAGTGTCCTAGCAGTAGATAATGGTGATTTGGCGCCATTAAAAATGAAGAGGTAAAAAGATCTGTTTACGTATTTTGTTTAACGTTTAGTGTACGATTTTCTTTTCTTTTCTCTATTTTTTTTTTAGACAAGGTCAACTAATCCAGCTTAGGTTGTATCTGTTCGTTCCAACCCAAATTCAGGCATAAACGTATTTTAAATTAAGCCAAAAACTCCGTTTAGTTAATCGCGTGATGAAAATCTTTATCTGATGAACACTTTTATTCAACAATGAAGCTGCTATCTTTGGACAGACCCAGTGTGGTGACGAGAGACCAGACCTGTTTTTCCCCGTGGGGAGGGGGGGGGGGTGAGGGGGGGGGAGGGGTGGTGGTGGAAGGGGGTGGGGGGGGGGGGGCGGGGGGGGGGGGGTCATTTTATTTTCCTGTGTAGCAAACCAGGAAGAGACGGGCAAGAGACATAGATCCTCAGGGGCTGATGAGGATCTATACCACTTGCCGATGGAAAGGCGCTGGATGAGGACACGGGTGCTGACTCTTCACCCTTTGAATCCCTGATACGAACTGGCTGCCAATCTCCGGTCTGATAATTAGCTGTTTAAAGTCACTCCTGCTAATGCAAGAGCCTAGATTTCCTTGATGCCTCTGTGCTTGTCTTCATAGCAGCGCATCTTTCAGTAATGACCATTAACCCTTTTAGCCCCACGGTCCCATTTCTCAAATTTTGGAGGTGTTGCCTAACGACTGTGTACCTGTTGCAGGAGATGGATTGACCATGATAATTCAAGGATAGTGCCGGATTAGCTTGGCGCCTTCAGGCGCCAAGCTAATCCGGCACTACCCTTGAATTATCATGGTCAATCCGTCTCCTGCTGTAGGGACTCGGGGCTAAATGGGTTAAAGTACCATTACGCGCAAATTTGAAGACACGTTTTAGCACCATTTGTGTTTATTATGCCTTGACCACACACCTTAGCGACTATAACAGCAGTTGAAAAACGCAGCAAAAGCGCACGTGTAATCGCACTTGTTTGTTCAGCGCAGCCCTTTAACGCGTCAATCTATTTTTTAGCTGTTTCTCGTACTGATAGCTTTGTATTTAAAGAACGGAGTGGAGTCATTGTCAGGTTACTTGATATAAGGACGACGTGTGCTGAACTGGATTGTCCTGTGTCTAAATGAACCATAACTAGACCTGTCTGTAGCGTTTCGAAACCATCTGTTACAGAAGTGAGTCTTTGAACAGTTACGGCGGTAGTGGGCCTTCAAACTAAAACTTTTCTACCTTTTTTTTTCTTCAAAATCCGTGTGAGTGTATGCACACGTACCGGAGGTTTTCTATTGCCTTTTCAGCCTAAAGGAAGAAGTTCTTCTGTGTTCAGAGGAAAAGAAAATTCTTTGTCTTTTGCCACATTCACACTGCATAATTTAAGTTAGCCATTTTGTCCTTTATTGTACGCATCCTGAGAATGGCAGAGAACAGAGAGGAATGGAGGGAGCTGGTTGCCAAGTCATCAGTGGTGCCCCAACGGTCGGCAAGACTACGGAATATAGACAGACAGATAGATCCTAAGAACACAATAAATAAGAGACTGCGAACTATTAACCCCTCCACTGCCGAGAAAAAGTGAACACGATACAACTGCAAGAGGCATAGATCCTCATGAGCCCCCGCTGTCGCGGGGGCTCATGAGGATCTTTGCCTCTTGCTGAGACCTATTTGTATCCATGCTTCTTGGACGTGTTTGACTTGTTGTTATTGAATAAACAAAGATTTTTTTTTTTAAACGACAGTGTATGTACTGTGGCAGGGAAGGGGCTAACCTTTTACTGCCTGGAGTAGTTAGCTTTAAAAAAAGATGATCGACACACGAGAAAGTCGACACAAGTTCAGGTCAGTTTATCTGTAAGACTCCAATGTTTGCTGCGATGTAACCGGTTTCCTTTCTTCTGTCCAGGTGTCCTTTTGATGATACGGACGTGTTCCTCTGACTTGAACTTTCACCTCACGATGATTGACGGAGTTTGCCGAACGGAGAGGAACGGGAACGGTTATCTGTGCATGTGCGGGAAACATCTATGCAACTCTACTCAGCCATTGGCTAATTCACGCTTGATACAGGCCATCTCATTGGCTGCCTGCTTAGTGGTCGCAAGGATTGTTACCATGGTGACGTAAGACGCGACTTTGAAGGAGTGTTGTTGGTGTGATTTCCTTCGTGAAAACAATGGTGAAGGATACACATTAAATTATGGTTTTGATTGTTCGAAGAATGATATTCTGCCGAGGGTGCTATGGCAACTTACAGACTGGAATTTTCGCCTTTGAGCCGGTTCAAATTCAAAACAACGACATCGATGTGTTGCTTCCAGTTTATTTATCAGCTCTCTCCGCACCAATGTTTGCAGCCCAGCAGTGGTATTCATGAGCGTGGAGTGAAACAGTCGGCGTGGTCTAAGCCAGAAGTCTTAGCCTATTGTTATTGCAGTAGGCTAATGCTTCTTGTTTAGACTAGGCCGATCTTTCAATCCACGTTCATGCATACCACTCCAGTACAGTTAAGTTCTCGTGGGGACCCCCCCCCCCCGCCCATCCGCCCCCCATCCCCCCCCCCATCCCCCCCCCTAACAAAACAGTGCAGTTCAGTCCAAACCAAACCAGTTCAAGTCCAGTCAAGGTCTTAATGGATCCAGTGGTACGCTGAATCTGATGGTGTAGGTGTCCAGAAGCCAAGCTTTTCCGGTACACCCCTTCAACCATCATGGTCGATCAATATCGTGAGCTGATATGTGGACTTGAGAGGACAACCTTTGACCTTATGGCTTTATATACTGACTGGCAAAATAAATGCGACACCACTAGAATCATCGGAAACACTTCAGTGTTCCCGATGATTTCTGTGATGTCGCATTTATTTGGCTCGTCAGTATATGATAGATGACAGTTTGTGTTGAGACACCGCGATGTGTCACGTGTGATCAAGATGACGAAGTGTACTGCTAAAGGGTGCTGTAATACAAAACAAAGAAAATTACACGACGTGAGCATTTACAAATGTGTGAGAATAATGGTGTGTAACAGTTTGCACGACAACTCCCATGGGTTTTCAAGTTCTCTGTGAGTGCGATTATTATAGAGACAAAACTCAAAACACGGTCTGTAGTGGGGTGCAGTACGTGAAAAAAAAAAATATAATGAATGGAGCATAAATTCTCACCTGCTTTTGTTCGGGGTGAAAATAATTGTAAACGTCATCACAAACAGTCCACACGGATGATGTACGGATGTTCATTGTGATATGATGGACAAAATGTGACCAGAAACGTTGTCTGTACCCAGAAGAAAAGCGCAAAGCTATGCTGGAAGTGTTCTTGATGAACAAAGTGTTTTTCTAGATGGATAACGCACGCTGTGGTGGTACCGTTCATATTGATATATTAACTGAATAAGGTCACACTCATTTTGGGAATGTACATCTGTAAGAGTTTTATTCACGATGGGCATTACGGGAATATATCTGCCCTGTAAAGACAAGTCCATTTTTGAGAAAAGCACAAATTTCATTGTATTACAATGAAAATCGTGCTTTTCACGAAAATAGACTTAATATCGTTTATCTTCACATGACACTGATGATTAACCCTGTTAGCCCCAAGGTTCCATTTATCAGATTTTGGAGGTGTTTCATAATGACTATGTACCAGTTGCAGTAGATGGATTGACCATGATAACTCAAGGGTAGTGTCAGATTAGCTTGGCGCCTTCAGGCGCCAAGCTAATCTGGCACTACCCTTGAATTATCATGGTCAAACCATCTCCTGCTGTAGGGACTCGGGCCTATACGGGTTAACCAGAAAGACTGTTTTCCAAAATGGACATAATGGAAACTATAAGAAAACGTTGGTCGCCCTTTGCTAATAGTCCTGTGCCACCATTAGGGCGATTTCAAAGACGGGGTACACTGACAAGGGAAATTTAGAGACAAAAAAAATCTTGAGTGTTGGTCTGTGAAAGGTAAAAATTCAGATCACAGACTTGTTTTTGCCAGATTGGTTGAAAGTTGTGGGCTGAGATATCGACATTCTTCAAGTTTGTTGATCAAAGGACTTGCAGCTCTTTGTGAAAAGGGTCGCCTTTACGAAGGAGGTTTGTTGATCAAGAGGACTTGCACCTCTTTGCAGAGGACGCATTATCAAAGGGGGGGGGGGGGAGGAGGGGGGGAGGGGGGGGGGGGTTATGAGCCTGGTCTCATCTCCTCACCGAAAATTAACGAAACTAGTAATATGCAATATTGTGTGTTCCCCACCCGTTGTTTTCCTTGTTGAAACACAGACATTTGAAGATTGTACTAAGTGAGAACAAAAACCAAACGAGAACGCTTTTGTTGTCAGGACATGAGCCAGCTGCAAGAAGCATAGATTTTCATGAGCCCCCGCATTCGCGGGGGCTCATGAAAATCTATGCCGCTTGTTGGCATCATTTGTGTCTGCGCCAATAATAATAATAATTACGGTATTTATAATGCGCTTATCTTATAATAATTATAACTCTAAGCGCACACTCACAACTCGCGCACGCATGCGCACGCTTTAGACAATGACTCACGTACCACAAACAGTGAAATACATTATGACGGTCAGCTTGGGGTGGGGAGTGCGGTGATATAGTGCTAAAACTGTTGAAAGAGGTGAGTTTTGAGGGCGGACTGGAAGGAGGAGAGAGAATCTGCTGCTACTCTTAAAGCGATTTATGGTCCATCCATCTCTCTGGTTTGTATTCGTCAGATTACGACTCCAAGGTTTTGAAATTCAGTCCCGTTCTTTGTGAAGGCAAAAGACAGTAAGTCCATTTTTGTGAAAAGCGAAATTTCAATTGTAATACCATTCAAGACTTCGCTGTTCAGGAAAATGCATTTGCTGTCTTTTGCCTTTACTGGGAGTGGGAGTGGCTAAAATACGTGAAATAGTTAATCGGATGAAGTTCTCAAGTCAGCAATCTCCAAACGTCTGTGTGTTTTTGAGATAATATTTTGGCTTCCATGATTCTAGTGCTAGAGTACGCACACGCTTTACACGTTATTGTCATAGCCTTAAGTCATTCGCAGCCAGCCGCATCCGGATGCGCGGCTTATGCCGCGCATCCGGATGCGGCCGGCCGCGAATGAGTCAACCCTTTGGCTGTCGGTAGGGGACATAGTCGCGATGATTCCTGCAGGAATCATCGCAATAAAAACCCCGTTACCGACAGCCAAAGGGTTAGATTTTAACTGTGAGTGTTTTAGTCTTGATGCGATTCGTCACTCAAAAGATGCAATCCATTTGTGCTGGTTTCATTTGCGCGTTCCGATTTTATTTCAAAAGTCTCATCTAATGATCTTTAACCCAACAGAGTATTTAGTGCACACTAGATGCATCCATTAGTGTCCCAAACTCTGTTGAGAAATGTTCATATCAAGAGGAGAGAGACAAAATCTGGCATTTTTGTTTCTGATATATGCATTGAATCTTGTCTTCTTTCCGATTTTGCCTTTGACATCAACTCCCTGATCATACCCTCGAGTTGACAGGAACTTATGGCAAGGCTTAACTCGTAATACAAGTAATAATATCAAATGAGTACGTTAGTGAGGCCTTATGGAGGCTATTGATGCTGGCAGCTGTGATTGATTCATCATAATTTAACATGACAAACACAGCTGTGTGTAACGTCCAATTATGACGTAGTACAGCTGCTTGCACCCAGAACAGTGCCAGTTATGTACCACGTAAGATTGATATAAACATAGGGTCAGTGAATGATATTTGAATTTAAAATGACAATGACATAGAAGAGCAGATTTAAAATGGCAGAGAATTATAATTTTGGGTGTAGAAATGGTACTTGATTATCATTTCCGATTGATATTGGCAATGCATGATAATTTTGGATTTAAAATGGCAAAATAATGTATGGACAGAATAGCCTATCATTGTGGTAGACATTGTACATTTTCATCTCCATGAGATTACATGTAAGTGTCATTATTATCAACGGTACTTTATAGGTTTTCTAGACGCCACATTGCGTTCAGAAGATTACTATCTTCTGGTCATGGCGTCAGATATTTGTACATCGCCTTTCCATATAATTTTAATTTAATTTCTATATCTGGCAGGCTATTCACTCACTCACATCTGACGGCTTTGTTCAAGTGGGTCACTGTCTTCTAATGTGCAGGCCATCAACTGGTAGATGATACTAACCAATTAACCTGCTCACTACTGAGGAAATGTGAACGCGACCGATCTGCAAGAGGCATAGATCCTCATGAGCCCCCGCATTTGCGGGGGCTCATGAGGATCTATGCCTCTTGCTGTCACCACTTTGTGTCCACGTTCCTTGGACGGCTGGGGCTCTGTGGCGTTGAATGACTAAAGATTCAGAAAGCCGGACAGCGTCCGCTGGCAGGGAAGGGGTTAATCTGCTGATTCAATTGAAAGCCAGCGGCGTCTTCATATACAGTGCATCGCCGTTAACCCATTCTACCCCAGACACACCACAGCAAGATATGGATCGACCATGGTAATTCAAGGGTGATGCCAGAATAGCTTGGCGCCTATTGTCGCCAAGCTATTCTGGCATCACCCTTGAGCTGTCATGGTCAATCTGTGTCCTGCGTTGTGAAGCAGTCTTCAGAGGACAACGGCAAAATTTGGAGATTTGGGTCTTGGGGTATGATCAATTATCACATTCTACCCCAGGACCGAAATCCCCAAATTTTGAAGTTGCCCTCTGAAGGGTTGTATTACAATTATAGAGACAGATCGAGCATGATAGTTCAAGGGTGGTGCCAGAATAGTTTGGCGCCTATGGGTGCCAAGCTATTCTGGTACCACCCTTGAACTATCATGCTCGATCCATACCTAGCTGTGGTGCGTCCGAGTTGAAAGAGTTCAGTCAAAACACAACACTTTATGGGTAGTGTCAGATTAGCTTGGCGCCAAGCTAATCTCGCTCTAACATGTTGTTCCTAGACCATCGAGACGCAAGCGATATCTTCGTGAGCAGTTAATTTGCATACTTTTTTTTTTTTTTGGTTGCATTATTTGTTGACCGCCACTATGAGCATTTGAGTGTCGCATGCCGCTGCATTAAGTTCAGAATCTGATCAAGCAGTCAGTCAGTACGAATTTGTTTTATCATCGAAATTTTTCTTTTGGGAATGAGATCAAAGAATATCCTTGTCTCGCTCGTTCCATTAGGGCCGGCGGCTGGGAAATTGGCAAAAACCACGCACAATTAAACCCGGACAGAAATCTTCAGCATGATGGATACTGGTCGGTAGACACACTGAGGTCGAAGAAAGCATCTCTCTCTCTCTCTCTCTCTCTCTCTCTCTCTCTCTCTCTCTCTCTCTCTCTCTCTCTCTCTCTCTCTCTCTCTCTCTCTCTCTCTCACCCGCTATTTTCCATTCTCGCCTTCCACAGAAAGTGAGTACGAGTTATTGATGGATTTGTAGCTTTCTCTCCACTGTGATGTCTCTGTGCAAACAAATTTCCAGCAAATCCCCCGTCTTTCCGTCAGACGAGATCGAACACAGGCAGCCGCCTGGTTATTATGTGCTTGCTCCCTGCAGCTATAATCACAGGACCAGGAAATTCGTTCGAGTGAAGTCCCCTGACCGCGGCTCTGTAAGAGCCGCGTTCAGGGGACTTCACTCATACGAGTTTCCTCGGCCTGTGTTACGTATAAGCTGTGTGTCCTTACATGCGTTTAAAGGTCTGCTATAAGAAATTAGATCATCTGATGAAACAGCTGGATAAGGACCTACCATGCTTGTTTTGTTTCCTGAAATGTGAGCTGGTGCGTAGGCTTCAGAAAATATTTCCGACTTTTGGGATGTCAGTCTTCTGGATAAAAGCTCTCTCTCTCTCTCTCTCTCTCTCTCTCTCTCTCTCTCTCTCTCTCTCTCTCTCTCTCTCTCTCTCTCTCTCTCTCTCTTTCTTTCTAAAGTATGAACAGTGGATTTTGTGTCATTTAAAAAAAAATTGAATTATCCACTTGAGCATCTGATCAAAAACAGCAATTAGGTTTATTTGTGTTTGGATTATAAGACATCCTTCAAGACACCCTGCATCAATAGCTGCGGGAATACTATCTTACATTGGTGTGAGCACCACTGTACAACACTTTCACAGCTATTGATGTGATGAGCATTGAATGAGTGAAGGCAGACAGCATGACAACAATGACGATTATAAAATTATCACTGAATGCTCATTTTCAAGGGGCTTATCAGACTTAGTTATCGTCTCTGTATTCTTTTTAAACTAGGACTAATTTTTATTTAAATAATAGTGCCATGGGTGCAGAGGCTGGGGGATGGGGTTGAGGGGTGGGGAGGGGGGTGTGGGGGTGGGGTTGTGACAAATGGTGAAATTGGTGTTTGTGCTTTGTTATTAACGGTGAAGACATTTTTTTCAGACCTTACAAGAGTGACTTTCACTGTACAGTATTCACTTTTTATACTCACTTGTTACAACAATAAATGTGTGCTGGGATGTGATTTTGGACCTTATGGCTGATAAGCCATAGTCCATAATCACAGACCAGCATGCACAATCACCTTGTTACTATGATCACCTTACTAGTATGTTTGTCTTTGTATGAGAAATTATGCAATTTGTGTTTTCACTCCATTATGAAGGATTGTTATAATGCTGTGACTGATGAATGTGAAGATATGATCAGATGATACTTTATGTAAAAGCTTAATTTAATGATAATCCAGCAAATAGGAATTTATTAACTCGTTCAAGATGTGCCGTCTTTGGATACATGGCTTATGCCGAGTATCCAGAGGGAGCACATCTCGAATGAGTTAATCGTGTGTACATACTGCTTTTTGTTGGCCATATGTCATTGTTCTTTTTACAACAAAATGTAGACTTAATTTTTCCCCACCCTTACCCCTGCTTAATCTGTTTGTGTCTAAGGGCGGGGTTTACCTAATATAATTACCTAAGATTTAAAAAAAAGAGAAGGCTGTAAAGCAGCTTCTATGCCTATCATTAATTAGAATCAGTGTAGGGATGTGTGCTGTTAAAAAAATCACAAATCTGCATACTGATTAGATGTTTAAAATTATTTGATGTGGCTAAATATTTTGTTTCGTGACACATTCTGTTGTGCAAAGATTTGAAATTCATATCTTTTTCTCATGTCACTACGTAATATTTAAATAGGATGTGTTGTAAACTGAAAAAACAAACATCTTTTCGGATTTCACACAATTGTTTTAACTAATTTTTGCGTGTACTAGACCTTTAAGGATAAGAACCATTGAATTTTGTTCTCCATGCTCACATGGAGGAATATAGACTTTTCAACACTGAATCTTTGAAATATTTTTTACGCTTGTAGACAAGATCAAATGCTTAACTCATTCAAGGCACCCCGAATGAATAGCTGCGAAAGTGTCGTAGAGCGTTGCAACGCTCTACGATACTTTCGCAGCTATTCATTCGGGGTGCCTTGAATGAGTTAAAGGCTTAGTGTCGTGATTTTCCTAGCAGACACTCAGTAGTTTTTCTTTGATGGTATTATGCATTTTTCCTCACCCTTCAATAGTGGTCTACTCACACGCCCGTAGATAACATTACACGTGAGACTAACTCTTCTATACACGCGCTATTTATACGAGTATTTCCTTTGTAAATAAAGAGAATCAGATGAAGATAGTATGCCTCTGACTTGACTGTTTGCTTCTTAGATATTTGTGTAAATGGTAATGGCGATGGAGGTGGTGTTGTTGGCAATGATTGTGTTGGTGGTGTTTTTGTTGTTGTTGTTGTTTGTTTTTTGGTTTTGTGTTTGTTTGTTTGTTTGTTTTGTTTGTTTGTTTTTTGGGTTTTTTGTTTGTTTGTTTGTTGTTTCCTTTTTTTTTAGGTGGGGATGGGGTGGGGTGGGGTGAGGGGTGGGGGGGGGGGGCGTTATTCGTGGCGGTGGTTGATTTTGTTGATGTTAGTGGGATATGTGTGGGTTTTTGGGTGTTTTTTTTGTGTTGCTTACCTTTGGTTTTTGTTTCTTTGGTGTTGTTTTTTGTTGTTGTTTTTGTCGTTATTCTTGGTGGTGGTAGCGATGGTGGTTGATTTTATTGTTGATGGTGTTTTGTTTTGTTGCTCTTTGTCGTTATTGAGTTTGTTGTTGTCTGTAAGTTGTGAGTGGTTTGTTTGTTTTTTGTTTTGTTTTGTTTTTTTGGTCGTTATTGGGTTTTGGTAGTGATTGGTTATGGTATTAACTAACCCTTTAGCTGTCGGTAGCTTATTCCTGCAGGAATCATCGCAACGAAAACTGCTACCGACAGCCAAAGGGTTCAGATGGTGTAGATGTGGTAGAATGAGTGATGATTATGTTGATTGCAAAGCCATGCATCCAAAACGTGTACTATTAGTGTTTGATTTTTAAGTTTAGTTCCAGGTTTAACGCACAGGGTACCCGAGTGATAACAGACGGGCCTAACGATCATGCCGGACAGGTACAGCTTAGTGTTTAATTTAGGCTTTGGTAATGCGTATTTAATCTTTCATCACTGGCATACAACACACACAATACGACAATGCAATTATTTATGTTACTGCTTTTGTTCCCTCTTTGTTTCATTTCATAAGCAGACATTCAACTTGAAAATCTAGCAGAGTTTTAATAACGTAAATTAAATTATCATTATGGTCAGTGTAGCCTAGCTGCAATTAAACAAACGATGGGCCAGTTATGACGGTTCACTCCTTTACTGACGAGAAATGGTTAACCGGATCCAAGCCGCAAGAGACATAGCGCCTCATAAGCCCCCGCGACTGCAGGGGCTTATGAGGCTCTGTGTCTCTTGCTGAGACCACATATTCTATAGACGGTGGTGGTTTTTGGTCCTTGAAAAAACAAACATTTCAGAAACAAAATATTCGACAAGTGACTGATGACAGATAAAGGGTAGTGCCTGAGCGGTTTGACGCGTAGAAAGGCGCTGAACTGATCCTACACATCCCTTGAGCTGTCACGATGGGCCTTTCCTTGCATTTTTGCTCTTCTCATTCAATCCTCTGACTCTTCTCTTTGGTAGGCACAGAACGACAGTTCTTTTAACCTTTGGAATCAAGTGTCAACCTTTAAGACGCGCCATGATAAAAAATAAAAAAAAAAAAATGAAACAAGGAAAATGTCATGAATATTAGTTTTTTTGGGGTAATTTTTTTTAACAAACGCATTCGCTATCGGACGAATCATAATTGATGCACAAAACTCGACTCCCGAAAGATTACACAAAAGACAGCTGTTTTAAATGTCAGTTGTTATCTGGGATATTTAGAAAAAAAAAAAAAAAAAACGTTTAAGATTTCCAAACATAGGCGTTGCGCCGACAGGGACTCGTGGAAGATTGTGTTACGTCTGCGACATTTTGAAGCAGATCGAGGTACACTGGTGTGCACAAGAAATGCGACATCATTCGATTCATCGGAAACACTGAAGTTTTTCCGATGACTCGAATGGTGTAGCGTTTCTTTTGCTCGTCAATACAGAACATAGATTATTCTTCTAAAACAGTGTGTACACTGAAATGCCTCAAAAATGCGACATCATTCGAGTCATCGGAAACATTGAAGTGTTTCCGATGACTCGAATGATGTAGCATTTCTTTCGCTCGTCAGTACAGAACAGAGATTATTCTTCTGGAACAGTGTGCACACTGATGTGCCCCCAAAATGTGACATCATTCGAGTCATCGGAAACATTGAAGTGTTTCCGATAACTCGAATGATGTAGCATTTCTTTCGCTCGTCAGTACAGAACAGAGATTATTCTTCTGGAACAGTGTGCACACTGATGTGCCCCCAAAATGTGACATCATTCGAGTCATCGAAAACATTGAAGTGTTTCCGATAACTCGAATGATGTAGCATTTCTTTCGCTCGTCAGTACAGAACAGAGATTATTCTTCTGGAACAGTGTGCACACTGATGTGCCCCCAAAATGTGACATCATTCGAGTCATCGGAAACATTGAAGTGTTTCCGATAACTCGAATGATGTAGCATTTCTTTCGCTCGTCAGTACAGAACAGAGATTATTCTTCTGGAACAGTGTGCACACTGATGTGCCCAAAAAATTCGACATCATTCGAGTCATAGGACACACTAAAGTGTTTCCGATGACTCGAATGATGTCGCATTTCTTTCGCTCGTCAGTGTAGAACAGAGACAATTTGACATTTTCTGCTGCAACAGTTCATGGAGATTCGACGATAAGCCGCCCACACTCCACGCACCTAACTTCGTCAGAAGCCATATCATTGAACATTCGCGTACCGATGGCCAATAACACCCTCTACGTGGACAAATATGGATGAGGCCAACAAACGGTACAGATCCTCATGATCCATCTTGAAGAACTCCCGTAATGCCGGTGTTCAGTCATGACGATCTATGCCTTTGAAGGTAGGAGCAGTTGCAGTGAGGTTTTGTTTGTAACGAACGACTCCCAACAACGAACGAGAGCGAAGTCTCAACGATATGTGATACGCCCTCCTTCGGGGGGGGGGGGGGGGGGGGGCTTCCATATGCATTGCTTTCAGTCACTTGCTTAGCGCACCCCTCTTTCCTATCTTTTTTTTGTGTGCTTGGACCAAAGTAGATCTATGATCATTGGTCTATCATGCACACTTCTCTCCCTTGACAGTGCCTTTTCCTACTCACTTGGTAGCTTCTTCTAAATTACAGGCACTGGCAGTCAACCCTTTCGGTCTGTTTTTTATTTTTTTTTAAGTCTCAACGGAATACCAGCCTGTACCATAAGCATAGACAGCACTCCAAAATAAGCAACACTTTGGCAGGGCTGATGAGGATCTATGTCTCTTACAGATGTTGGGAGTGGTGTCTGTGCCTCTGGTACCAGCTGGTTATCCGCAGTGACTTTGCTCGCGTTCGTTGTTGAGGGTCGCCCGGCGTAAACGTAACCGCACCAGTGAAGGAGTGAAAGGGCAAACGTTCACGGGATGCCAGTGTCGGCCTAAGGATTGACTGCTTACTGGGGCAAGCAACTACTTCTCCGGCCACCACTGGAGTTGGCGATCCACGCGCAGAGCTGTGTAGAGTCAAAGTCGAAGAGAGAATCTCTCGTTCACCACGAGTGCCAGGTCTCTAATTCTCTAACTTTAACCCATTCTGCCCCAGGACCGAAATCCCCAAATTTTGATGTTGCCCTCTGAAGGACTGGATACAATTCTAGAGACAGATCGAGCATGATAGTTCAAGGGTGGTGCCAGAATAGCTTGGCGCCTATGGGCGCCAAGCTATTCTGGCACCACCCTTGAACTATCATGCTCGATCCATGACGGTCTTGTTGTGGTGTGTCGGGGCTGAATGAGTTAAGTAATCTTGGAACAAATCAAACCTGACAATGAAAAACGAAAATTGTTTAGTAATTAGTGTTTTACTACCAGATTGTTTGGTTGTTATTGTGTTATTGTTCTTGTTATTATTATAATTGTTGTTGCTGTTGTTGTTGCTTGCTGTTGTTGTTGCTGGTCGCCCCGGCATTTATTTCTGCTGCTTCTTAGCTGACAGTTTTGATGATGAACACCTCACAAATGTGCGGCTCACGCAGAGACACAGCAACCGTGACGTCAAACGATTCCTTCTGCTTCTGCGGCAGGCCGCACACATAAACTGGTGACGTAATCAAGCTGGACTCCATGTACGCTTCCGCCATTGCTATGGTTTCGTCATCCATAACTTTAGGGTAGATCTTCTGGAACTGCTCCAGGCATTTGACCACGCTCCTGGCTTTGACATTCTTTCGTGTGGCTCTCACCTGGTACCTCTCTTTGCCTTCCAAAAGGACCAGGGCTAGATGGTCCTCAAGGTAGACTTTTCTGACGTGATTGATATTTGCTGCTGGTCTTGCTTGCTTGATTACGACGGCTACGCGTGTACTCGTATCCTGCAGGATGGTTTTGTCGACTGAAACGATAACGAGAGGTTTAACCCGTAGGCAACCCTCGAGCATCACTGCATAATCTGGCACTACCCTTGATAATTCAAGGGTAGTGCCAGATTATTTTATCCATACGGTTTAAGCCATAGGGATAATTAGCCCTCGGACACCACAACAGGAGGTGGATCGACCATGATCATTCAAGGGCAGTGCCAGATTAGCTTGGCGCCTGATGCCGCTAAGCTAATCAGGCACTACCCTTGAATTATCACGGCTGATTTATCACCTGCAGGAGGTACAACAGCCGTTACTAATGAATCTGACACTACCCTTGAATAACCCAATGAAGAAAGAAACACGCTAAGAAAAGACAGTCACAACACAATTACGGTGGGCACAGTCAATTGTGCGGTAACTGACTTTTGTGCGTTGGGTGGGTTATTCTCTGCATATTGCACGCTTGGCATTCACCTGTTTGGTCTGGCACTACTTTTCAATTATCATGGCCGATTTCCAATCGAGGGGAATTGCGGCCTTGGGGTTAAATGGGTTAACTCATTCTACCCCAACACCGAAATCTCCAAATGTTGCCGTTGTCCTCTGAAGACTGTATGGCAGTGCAGGACACAGATCGACCATGATAGTTCAAGGGTGATGCCAGAATAGCTTGGCGCCCATAGGCGCCAAGCTATTCTGGCATCACCCTTGAACTATCATGGTCGATCCTTATCTTGCTGCTGTGTGTCTGGGGTAGAATGAGTTAAGAATCAAAGTACATCGAGACATACATCTGCTTATAAATTACATCAGTCTGTTTATTGGCCCTTTGGCTGTTGGTAGCACTTCTTGTCGCAATGATTCTTCAAGACAAAAAGCGCTACCGACAGTCAGAGTATCGCGACCAAAACAAACAACAAACAAACAAACAAACAAACGACGCGCGACAAAAATGCGCTACCGACAGCAAAAGGGTTCAGTATACCGCTAATTCATCAATGTTTATTTGTTTACACGCCGACAAAGCAAATTTGCAACAATCAATATCCGTTCACACCATTTTTTTCGTTGTTCCCTCCCCCCCCCAACCCACCCCCCATTCCCCCTCCCCCCCGCACACACATATCACCACCACCCCCACCATTAACCACCCATATTGCGAACCGCTAATCTTGTTCAGGGGCGGATCTCGGGTTGGGGGTGGGGGGGTTCAAAGGTTACGGAACGCCCCCCCCCCCCCCCCCGCCCCTTCAGACCCTACATTCTTTAAAAATGCTATAACAAAGCCTCCCCCCCCCTCCGCCCCCCTCCCCGTTTGATATTCGGGCGAGTTTTCAAATATGCACACGTTCTCTCCCCCTCTCCATCCCCCGTTGTTTGAAATTTTGGCGAGTGATGAAAGTGTTCACGCGCCTTCTCTTTCTCTCCACCCCCCCCCCCCTCCCCCCGCTTTTTTCGATATTTCGGCCACTGGAAGCAAGGTCTTGCTTCGGGGAAGCCTTTTGTGTAGGATTGAAGGTCCCAAAATAAATGTTGAAACTTCCCCCCCCCCCTCTTCGCGACCAAAACAAACAAACAAACAAACAAACAATCAAACAAACAAACAAACGACGCGCGACAAAAATGCGCTACCGACAGCAAAAGGGTTCAGTATACCGCTAATTCATCAATGTTTATTTGTTTACACGCCGACAAAGCAAATTTGCAACAATCAATATCCGTTCACACCATTTTTTTCGTTGGTCCCTCCCCCCCCCCCCCCCCCCCCCGCACACACATATCACCACCACCTCCACCATTAACCACCCATATTGCGAACCGCTAATCTTGTTCAGGGGCGGATCTCGGGGTGGGGGTGGGGGTTCAAAGGTTACGGAACCCCCCCCCCCCCCGCCCCTTCAGACCCTACATTCTTTAAAAATGCTACAACAAAGCCCCCCTTCCGCCCCCCGCCCCCCTCCCCGTTTGATATTCGGGCGAGTTTTCAAACATGCACACGTTCTCCCCCCCTCTCCATCCCCCGTTGTTTGAAATTTTGGCGAGTGATGAAAGTGTTCACGCGCCTTCTCTTTCTCTTCCCCCCCCCCCTCCCCCCGCTTTTTCGATATTTCGGCCACTGGAAGAAAGGTCTTGCTTTGGGGAAGCCTTTTGTGTAGGATTGAAGGTCCCAAAATAAATGTTGAAACTTCCCCCCCCCCTCTTCGCGGTAACTGATCCGCCCCTGTTTGTTGATGCAATGTAGTGGTGACACACTGATGTCTGCTGGTCTCTGGCGCCGAGCCTTAGAGCACACTCCATGTAAAGGCCCCGCTACACGAGCCCGGTTTTGAGGCCGATTCCCGATCAGTTTTCGAATCGGTAGGTGATCGGGCCGGATTAAAAAACGTGTGCAGTGCCACACTGACATTTCTCGACTTGTCAAGTTTAGCCGACCGGTTTGAACCCAAGATCAAAGTCGTACCTGTTCTGCAAAATGACTGCTAGTTCATTGACAGTGATGATGATGTGCTTGCATTATCAGCAGTTTTGGATCATATTCGGGAAGAGGCGTGCGAAACATCAGCGGCAACGGCGGTGATACTGATCACAACAGGCGTGTTCGGCCATTTGCAAACCCTAGGACCCAACAGCTTTTTGGGTCCTAGGCAAACCGTGTTGAAACGACATGCTTTGCGAGACGCGCTCTGATTGGTTGAAGCTTACGATCGGGACCGATTCGGATCGGAAATATAGAGCAGGTTCTAGTCAGCCGATTCCCAGCCGATTGGGACCGGATCGGATAATTGACGTCATCCGATCGCAAACGGATCGGAATCGGCTTCAAAATCGGGGCACAACCGGCCCGTGTGGCGGGGTCTTAAGGCCCGCAAAACCCAAAATAATGCATTGTTCTCATTTATCTATATTTAACCCTTTCACTGACCGTGGACGCAAATTGTGTCTGAAAATCAAGAGAGTTCAAGCCGTCCAAGGAACATGGATACAAAGTGGTGTCAGCAAGAGGCATAGATCCTCATGAGCCCCCGCAACTGCGGGGGCTCATGAGGATCTATGCCTTTTGCAAGAGTTGGGTGGTGTTTACTGTTTCTCAGCCGGCTGTGAATACGCATGCAATGGCCTATTCTCTTGTATACATACCTTTCCCAGACAGCTGTAGTTCGACAAGGCAGAGGCCTGCTAATTCTTGGGCCTGCAACATGCGTACGAGGTAACACAATGTCAGAATTTTCGTAGCAGACTTTATGTCATAAATCACTATCTATCTATCTATCTATCTATCTATCTATCTATCTATCTATCTATCTATCTATCTATCTATCTATCTATCTATCTATCTATCTATCTATCTATCTATCTATCTATCTATCTATCTATCTATCTATCTATCTATCTATCTATCTATCTATCTATCTATCTATCTATCTATCTATCTATCTATCTATCTATCTATCTATCTATCTATCTATCTATCTATCTATCTATCTATCTATCTATCTATCTATCTATCTATCTATCTATCTATCTATCTATCTATCTATCTATCTATCTATCTATCTATCTATCTATCTATCTATCTATCTATCTATCTATCTATCTATCTATCTATCTATCTATCTATCTATCTATCTATCTATCTATCTATCTATCTATCTATCTATCTATCTATCTATCTATCTATCTATCTATCTATCTATCTATCTATCTATCTATCTATCTATCTATCTATCTATCTATCTATCTATCTATCTATCTATCTATCTATCTATCTATCTATCTATCTATCTATCTATCTATCTATCTATCTATCTATCTATCTATCTATCTATCTATCTATCTATCTATCTATCTATCTATCTATCTATCTATCTATCTATCTATCTATCTATCTATCTATCTATATCCCGTAGTCTTGCCGACCGTTGGGGCACCACTGATGACTTGGCAACCAGCTCCCTCCTTTCCTCTCTGTTCTCTGCCATTCTTAGCGTATCGCGCAGCTTCAGTCCTGTCCACTCTGAGATATTGTCTTCCCATCTTTTTCTCTGTCTTCCTCTCCTTTGTCCTCCTTGCACAGTGCCTTGCAGGAATGTTTTGGCAAGCCCTGCTGAGCACGTGGCATGCCCATACCACTTTAGTTTGCGTTTTTTTTCACAATGGCTAGTAGGTCTTCATATGAGCCGATGGCGTGCCTGATTCTGCTTCCCACTTCCACGTTTGTGACGTGATCTCTGTATGAAATGCCTTCGAAAACATCTCATTTCATTGGCTTGTATCCTCCTTTCAAGATCTGCTGTGAGGGTCCATGACTCGCAGGCATACAAAAACACTGAGATGATTAAGGAGCGCATCAGTCTGATCTTGGAGCAGAGTGTGATGTTTCTGTCCTTCCATATGGTCTTCAATCTTGTCAGTGCTGTTGTTGTCTGCGCAATCCTGCACAGTATTTCTGGTTTTGATCCCTCATCTGTCACAATGGCTCCTAAGTATTTGAATTTATTAACGGTTTCCAGTTTTTGGCTTCCAATCATGATGTCAGTGCCAATGCGACTGGTGTTATTGGTCATCAGTTTGGTCTTCTCTGCACTGATTTCCATCCCGTACGCAATGGCTGTACTGTCCAGCTTTTCCACCAGCTGAACTAGTTCCTTCTCTGTTCCTGCAAGGCCATCAATGTCGTCCGCAAAGCGCAAGTTCGTGATTGTTCTGCCTCCAATACTGAAAGATCCTTCATGATCTTTCAGAGCGTCTGTCATGATTCTTTCCAGGAAGATGTTGAAAAGATTGATTGATTGATTGATTGATTGTACATTGCTTAACGTCCCGACAGCAACAAGGCTTTCTCAGGACGTGCCTGCACTGCTTGTGAAAAAAAAAAAAAAAACTAAACAGAATATTGAATGTATGTCGCCAGCCGGTCCAATACGTTAAATAAACCTAAGACATGGGGCCTAAATAAAGCTAAGACCATTTAGCAACACACATCCAATATCAAGAGCTACCAGCAGCGCAGACAGTAGGGAGAGTTTTAAAAAGGCAAATACAGGTGAATGGACCAAGGGTAGACAGAAACATGCCCCAGAATAGAGGAGAAAACCCACCCTGTGGGGCTGACCAGGGTGACCCTGGGAACTAAAAAGTAGTTAACCCCACCCAAGTCCCCCAGGGCAGACCCAGGTGGGGGTATGTTGAAAAGAGTAGGTGAGAGCAAGCACCCTTGTCTGACTCCGACTGTAGTCCTAAACCAGTTTCCTAGTTTGCCGATGAAGCAGACTGCGCTAGTGTCCTTGTTGTAAAGGTTTGCTACGACTTTGATCAGGTTGGCATTACTGTTGTATAGCTTCATTGTGGACCAACGGGCTGCATGCCACACCCTGTCAAACGCTTTCTTAAAATCCACAAAGACATGATAGAGATCTTGCTGGTGCTGGAGGTACCTCTCACATAGAACTCTCAGGTTGAAGATCTGCTCAGTTGTGCTGCGCCCTGGCCTGAAGCCTGCCTGTTCCTCAGCTATGCTTTCCTCTGCCTGTGGCTTCAGCCTGTTCAGCAGGATCTTTAACATGACTTTGCTCACACAAGAGTTTAAAGGCCCACTGCCGCCGTAACTGTTCAGGGATACTTTTCTGTACCAGATGGTTTCGAAACGCTACACACAAGTCTAGTTATGGTTCATTTACACACAGGACAATCTAGTTCAGCACACGTCGTCTGTATATCAAGTAACCGGACAATGTCTCCACTCGGTTCATTAATACAACGCTATCGGTGCGAGAAACAGCTAACAATAAATTGACACGCTAACGGCTGTGCAGAATAAATAAGTGCTATTACTGCATGTCCAAACTGCCATAGAAACTCATTAGGTGCGTCGCCAAGGCATAACAAACACAAATAGTGCTGAAATTTGTCTTCAGTTTTACGCGTATTGATACTAGGAAGCGACCTAATCTGCCCCGGAGCCAGAAATGTGTCCAAAGCAAGCCGAGGCTCATAAATCATCACTACGCATGGTTTAACGTATTTATACCACTGTCGTATGGACTCCGTTTCATGTCATGCAGGTTTGATGGCCGGATTGACTCGACAAAGCCTACAGAAGCGTTTTTCTTATAATACCCTGATTTTTTTTTTTTTTAGGGCCTCCATAACACGAAGTGCCACAGTTATGTCGTCAACAATTCTTTATCGAGTTTTACTGTAACGTCAACAATGCTCTTTTGCGTTCAGCCGCAGTGATCTGCCTGAAATTACGATCAATGTGGCCCCGGTCTGAATGAAGGGTTTCATATACCACACGATCTCAAAATCCCGGAATGCAGGGCACGGTCGCGGAACAATATACGGAACGTTAACGAATAGACAGTTTCCGGAAATCAGAAGTAAGTCAAAAGTGCACGTGTCTCGACGAAAACAGCGGAGTAAAAGCCCGGACAAATATGCGATATCGTATGTTTGTCCGGGCTTTTTAAAGTACCATTGCACGTAAAGTTGAAGACACATTTCAACACCATTTGTGTTTGTTATTCCATGTCGATACACCTAATGAACTTTAACAGCAGTTGGGACACGCAGCAAAAGCACACGCGTACTCGCACTTATTTATTCTGCGCTGCCGTTAGAGTGTCAATCTATTTTTAGCTGTTTCTCGTACTGATAGCGTTTTATTTATCAGGTTACGTGATATACATACGACGTGTGCTGAACTGGATTGTCCTGTGTCTAAATGAACCATAACTAGATCTGTGTGTAGCGTTTCGAAACAAGTTGTTACAGAAGTGTATCTTCGAACAGTTACGGTGGTATGGGCCCTTCTATGGCCTTCAATCCACTGTTTTCCGGCGTCGAAACACGTGCAGATTTGACCTACTTCTGAATTTCGAGCAACGTCTATTGTATTCTTATTATCCTGCAGAAAAGACATGCAGAAAAGACATGAGTATATACATGAGTATATAACTCCATATTTTCCCCCCCTTATTTCACACATATATTGATATATTGAATAACAGGTTTCCTTTCTTGGGGAGCGGGATCACTAGAGACTGTGTCCATTCTACTGGCCATTTCTTTTGCTCCCAGATCTTTTGACAGAGTGTAGTGAGGACCTTCGTTGTTACTTCTCCTCCATGTTTCAACAGTTCAGCAGGTACGTTGTCTACACCTGGAGACTTTCCTCCCTTCAGGCCGCGTACGGCTGCTTCCACCTCTTCAGCTAACACTGGCAGGTCTTCAGCCTTCCTGGCCCCAACCTGGTTGTTTTGGAGGATGCTGGTGTCTGGCTCAGCCTTGTAGTTATACAAGTCTCGGCAGTACTCAGTCCATCTGTTTAGTACAGCAGTGTTTTCCGTAAGGAGTTGGCCGCTGCTGTCTTCGATGACTGTGGCTGTTCGCTGTTGAGTCTTGGTGAGGGTCCTTAGCGTTTCATAAGCCTTCTTGCTGTTGCCGTTTGCCATGCCCTCTTCCACGCTACAACACTGGTCTTCAATCCAATCTTCTTTGGCTTCTTTCATCCTCTTCCTGATCTTCTTGTTGACAAGTCTGTACTTGTTTGCTGATGTGAGGTCTTGGCCTCTCTTTTTCTTCCAGGCTCTCCTCTCATCACAGAGATCGAGGATGTCATCGGTGACCCAGGGCTGTTTGCGCTTCCTCTGCTTCCCCAGCACTTCTTCTGCTGTAGAAAGTAACACCAGTGGCCAGTAGAATGGCCAGTAGAATGGACACAGTCTTTAGTGATCCCGCTCCCCAAGAAAGGAAACCTGAAACAGTGCCAGAACTACAGAACTATCAGTCTGATAAGTCACCCTAGCAAAGTAATGCTTAGAATCATTCTCAACCGCCTCAAAACTTTCGCCGAGGAAATGCTGGCAGAAGAACAGGCTGGCTTCAGAGTTGGAAGAAGCACTGTAGAGCAGATTTTCAATTGCCGCGTCCTGATCGAAAAACATCTGCAGCATCAGCGCGAACTCTACCACAACTTCATTGATTTCAGGAAAGCATTTGATCGCGTCTGGCACGACGGACTCTGGCAAGTCATGAGATCGTTCAACATAGAGGAGGGACTGATCCAAATGATAGAAGCGCTTTACAAGAACGCCTGCAGCGCGGTTCTACTTAACAATCAGTCAGGCGAGTTCTTCAGGACGACGATCGGTGTCCGTCAAGGATGCCTGCTCTCTCCTGTCCTTTTCAACATATTCCTGGAGAAGATCATGCAGGAAACCCTCCACGACCACCATACTTCAATCTCTATTGGTGGCAGATCCCTGTGCAATCTTCGATTCGCAGACGACATTGACCTCATGGCAGGCAGCAATAGTGAGCTTCAAAACCTGACAGACAAACTTTCAAGTAGCGCAGGGTCTTATGGCATGGAGATCAGTACGGATAAAAGCAAAGTGATGATCAACACCACAAGCGACAGCAGCAGCAACATCCACATGAACGGCCAGAAGCTAGAAGAGGTCAATAGCTTCAAGTACTTGGGAGCCACCCTGTCCAAAGACGGTAGTTGCATAGCAGAGATCCGTATCAGGATATGTACAGCAACATCCGCAATGGCCAGGCTGGACAGGATATGGCGAAGTAACTCCATCAGCTTCACCATCAAGTACAGGCTTTACAAGTCCCTCGTAGTGTCTATTCTACTCTACGGCTGTGAGACTTGGACACTTCTTGCAGACTCAGAAAAGAAAATCCAGGCCTTTGAGAACAAGTGCCTGAGGAAGTTGCTCCGCATCTCGTACCGCGAGCACAAGACCAACGAATATGTACGGAGCATCGTCACTTCCCTGGTGGGCCCACATGAACCCCTTCTGGCAACCGTGAAACGGCGCAAGCTTGCTTGGTTTGGCCACGTGACCCGACACAACACCTTGTCCAAGACTATCCTCCAAGGCACTCTCGAAGGAAGTCGTCGGCGAGGTCGTCAGAGAAAGAGTTGGGTCGCAAACATAAAAGAATGGACCGAACTCGAGATGCCAGACTTGCTTGCCACCGCCCAAAATAGAACTCAGTGGAGAGCACTGTCTGTTGCTGCTGCCTTTCAGTCCCCCCAACGCCCAGTTCGGGCAAGGGACTGATGATGATGATGATGATTGAATAACAAGCAAATTAATTATTCATGAGCTTGCTCGATATAATTTCCTTCCCGAAAAGCCTTGCGGCCCTGGCAAAGTTGTTGATGGATTCTCGAGCCAGGGTCTTACGAAATAAAACACAAAATACTGTCCTTCTGCAAGACTGATGCTTCCTTTTCAACTATGACAACGTTAACACTTTGATTAATTTTAAACTTGCCGTTCTTCACCAATGCCGAAGATTTTCTCTTCCGGCGTGTGTCGTCGCTGCCATCGTGTGCTTCGGCACTACTTGCATTGAACGTGGAAACCCATAAAAAGCGATACAAAGAGTACAAACAGCTAAAGACACTAATCTATAACTTGAAACCTTCATTGTTGTAGATATGTAACGCAAACCAGAGTCGCGAAATGCAATATTTCAAGCTAAAAAACAAAACACAGAAAATGTATAAACTTAGAACAGCCAAACGCTCAAAATCACTCAACACAGTTAGCTCCCTTGCGTCAACAAAACAGCTCCCTTGCGCCGGAAAACAGTGCTTCACATACACCTATAGTGGAGTCATGTTTTCTTGTTTGCTCGCTACTTTTTTTTTTTCTTTTTCAAGTTATTATCCACATTGCTGCTATGGGTGTTTCATTGCTAAACTTTGCTTATGAATTAAACTGAATTAAAATTAAATTGCAGTGGGCAGATGTTTACATTTGCACAGGACATAGACGACTTCGCCCTCCACGAGTCCCCTGCTGCCTTGCAGGTTAGGTTTTGGATCACCAAAGGCTAGGGTGCTGACACGGTACCTGATTGGGTGTATGAACTTCCTTGATGAAGTCACCACCCAGGGCGAAGGGGTCCCATGAAGGTCTCATCGGCCACGTGTCCAGGACCATGGCGAGCCACTAGTTTTGTGGAGTTTTGGTTGTGGTCAACAGCCTGGAGAGGGATGGTTCCGCCAGTTTCATTTGCCCAAGACACACCATATGCAATGACAACCTTATCTCAATCCATACCGGATCGGTCGTCGACCGGAACAAGGACCCCGCCTTCTGTCTTGCGCCAGGATAGAGGTGTTAAGTGTGTTACCATCAAAACTCCGTGCCAGAAACAACAACAGCAGTGGCATTTGGAACGTCAAAACAAAATGATTAAGAACGCCTGGAAAGGTAGAGGAACTGACACACGAAATGAACAGATACCATTGGACCATCCTAGGCCTTTGTGAAGTACGATGGAAGAACCTTGGAGAAACACCAACCCAGGAAAACCACAAACTGTACTACAGTGGCAGAGATGACAAACACGAACAGGGTGTCGGATTTCTCGTCCACAAAGACATCGTGAACACTGTCATGAGTTGTCGGCCAGTCTCCAGCAGGCTTATCACCATACGCTTTAGGGCAACCCCATTTAATATCACCATTGTACAAGTTTACGCTCCAACAACAAACTATGATGATGAGGAAATAGAAGACTTCTATGACCAACTGCAAGAAGTCCTGGACCAGACCCCCAAGAAAGACATTCTTGTGGTGCAGGGAGACTGGAATGCCAAAATAGGAGAGGATGCTGTTAAGAACTGGAAAGGCACATGTGAACGCTACTGCAATGCAGAGACCAACGACAGAGGCTTAAGGCGCCTGGAATTTGCCAGCGTAAATGATATGAAGCTGATGAACACGTTTGGCCCACACAAAGCATCCAGAAGGTGGACATGGCACAGCCCGAATACCATAACCAAATTGAGTACATCAGGGTGAAGAGACGCTTCCAAACCAGTATGAACATTGCCAAGACAAGAAGTTTTCCAGGAGTAGACATTGGAAGCGACCATGACTTTGTAATGAGGATCTTCTGACTTCGCCTGAAAAAAGTCAACAAGCAGGATCCCACCAGAATCAAGTTCGACCTCGAGAAGCTAAAAGACCCAGAGGTAGCGGAGGCCTTCCAGGCAAAGATAGGAGGAAAATTCGCACCACTGTTACTTCTAGGTGCAGAAAACACGGATGTGGACACACTGATCGACACATTTAACACTACTGTAACACAAACAGCCAGTGAGATCCTTGGCAAACACCGACAAGCAAAGAAACCTTGGGTTACAGCTGACATCCTTGATCTGTGTGACAAGCGTCGAGAATTAAAGAAAAAAATCAGTGGTAGAAGGAGCTAAACAATACAGGGAAATTAACTAGGATAGTAAGAAAAGCATGAAAAAGGCAAAGGAGAGGTGGATTGAAGACCAGTGTAAACACGTAGAAGAAAATCTGAACAAAACTAATAGCAAAAAAGCATACCAGCTGGTGAAAGACCTGACCAGTGCAAAACAAGAACGCTCCTCTATCATTCAAGATAGTGAAGGGAACTGTCTTACGGAAGACAAAGACATTCTGAAGAGATGGACAGAGTACTGCTCAGATTTGTACAACCACCGAGATACAGGGGACCCATGCATACTTGTCACCCCACAAGTGACCAACAGTGACAACTATCCCATCCTCCGAGAAGACGTAGAGGCTGCTGTGAAGTCGCTGAAAAAAAGGGAAGGCAGCAGGAACAGACAACATCCCTGCAGAACTAGTCCAAGAAGGGGGAGAAGACATGATAATCGCCTTACTAACTATCTGCAATAAGATCTGGCAGTCAGGGGAACGGCCCATACCATGGACACAATCACTTATAATAACTCTCCCGAAAAAAGGCAACTTAGAACAATGCCAGAATTATCGCACGATCAGTCGTATATGCCACCCAAGCAAAGTCATGTTAAAGATCCTACAACAACGCTGACAAGACTGAAGACCATATGGAAGGACAGAAACATCACACTCTGCTCCAAAATCAGACTGATGCGCTCCTTAATCATCTCAGTGTTCTTATATGCCTGTGAGTCATGGACCCTCACAGCAGACCTCGAAAGGAGGATACAAGCCACTGAAATGAGACGTTTCGAAGGCTGCTTGGCATTTCGTACAGAGATCACATCACGAATGAGGCAGTGGGAAGCAGATTCAGGCAAGCCATCGGGCCTATGATGTGACCCCGGCGATTAAAATGTCCTCGTCCTACGACTCGGACATTTTGATCGGGTCAAGTAATCACATCTGACTTTTTTCGGCACTATATCAAGCAAATTGCTGCTCAATATAATTTATGTACCCAGTCCAAAACAAAACGTTACCTTCGCTTCGTTCCCTCCACTCTGTGCGACCATTTTAGGTTTGCATACCGAGACTATCATGCACACCGAAACAAAACATATGCATATTCACAAAAAAGATTTTAATTCAGTTTAATTCATAAGCAAAGTTTCGCAATGAAACACCCATAGCAATGCTGAAAACGAAAAAAAAAAAAAAAAAAAAAAGTATCGAACAAACAAGAAAATATGACTCCACTATAGGTCATATTACATATTCAAATTGGGCAGTTCAGGCAGTGCAAGGACCGGAGTTTTTTAAAATAATTTTTGCCTTGTTTGCAAATTTGCAGTAGGGCTGAATGTTGGAATTTGCTGGAAATTTCTGGTTAGATGAGATGTTTAGTGCTTTTATTCATACCCTCCTGAGCTTATCCAGTGGGCAATGGTGGGCCGATGTTAAGTTGCCGTTGACGTAATTATGTGAGGGGCACGCTGATTTCAGCTGTGCTTGGGTGTGGGGTTGGTAAAAAAGCAGGTTCATAGCCAAGAAATGAGACTGTCAATGTGCTGGGTTTCTTTGGTATTTTGTGCATGACAAATGTGCAGCTGGTGGGCGGTAGTGTTTTTTTAGAGGCTTGAAAAATTAGGGGGTGATTGGGACTGACTATGGCTAAGAGACTGGACAGTACGGAAACGGCACTGTGTTCTTTGGCCTATAGGTGCTATGTGAAGCAGACGACAGTTTTGTTGACGCAAAGGAGCTAACTGTGTTGAGTGATTTTGAGCGTTTGGCTGTTCCGTCTACCTCCAACGCTAATACAGTTTGGGCGTTGTTGTTTTTTAGCTTGGAATATTGCATTTCGCAACTCTGGTTCGCGTTACATATCTACAACAATGAAGGTTTCAAGTTATAGGTTAGTGTCTTTTTTATCTTTGTGTACTCTTTGTATCGCTTTTTACGAGTTTCCACGTTCAGCAATGGCGGCGAGTGCCGAAGCACACGATAGCACGCACACAGACGAAAAAATTATCTTCGGCATTGGTGAAGAACGGCAAGTTTAAAATAAATCAAAGTGTTAACGTTGTCATAGTTGAAAAGGATGCATTAGTGTTGCGGCAGAACAGTATTTTGTGTTTTATTTCGTAAGACCCTGGCTCGAGAATCCATCAACAACTTCCGCAGTTGCCAGTGCCGCAAGGCTTTTCGGCGGAAAGGAAAGTATATATAGTAAGCTCATGACATATATGATAATTAATTTGCTTGTTATACAATATATCAGTACATGTGTCAAAGAAGGGAAACAAATGTGGAGTGGGTACATAATATAATATCATAGGAATTTTCTCCAACAATGGGATAATACACATTCTGACCCGCGATGGAAAACTGAAATCATTCCACAGACCCATTTTTTTGTGAACAGCAAAGTATTCATCGTAATGCAATGAAAGTTTGGCTTTCCACAATAATGGACTTTGCTACGTTTTCCCTTCACAGAGCGGCTTTGACCAGTTCGTTGACTTGACTGACCTACCTGTTCTTCGTTCAGAGTAGCAAGCTGATCCATGCGGTATGCGTTAAGACCGCCAGGCACCACCGAGTCCGCCAGAGACTTGCTGACCACAAACCTAAATGGAATAAACACGGTAGTGTGACCCGTTCAGTGTCAGATCAGGCAGACTGTATTTCTGTAATCTTTGTTAATTCAACACGAAAACCCTGATGTCCCAGGAACATGGATTCAAAGTGGTGTCAGCAAGAGGCATAGATCCTCATGAGCCCCGCAAATGCGTGGGCTCATGAGCTTCTATGCCTCTTGCAGTTGGGTGCTGTTCAATTTTTCTCGGCACTGAACTTGTCAATCCTTTTGGCACTAGGGCAAGAGATTGAGCGACCATGACAATTCAAGGCGTCAAGCTAATTTGACACAACCCTTTAATTATTATATCAATCCATCTTCTGCAACTGGTACATAGTTGTTGGAAGACGCCTCCAGATATTGGGAAATGCGGCCGAGCACGGTTTCGGACCCCTCCATCCTCCCCCCCTCCCCCCACCCACCCCCCCCCCCCAAAAAAAAAAAAAAAAAAAAATAATAATAAATAAAGTCCTACCCACCCCCCCAGCCCAACCCCCTGCCCTCCCACCAGGCCCAAAATACTTGAAAAAGGCTATATTAACGTCCCTTTTCAGGAGTTTGAACCCCCCCCCCCTCCCCACGCGCACTCTTGTAAATTTACTTGAATCCCCACCCCCCCCCCCCCCCCCCACCACCACCACCCCCCCACCCCCCGCTTTTAAAGTCTGTTATATTTATAGAAGAGACTCAAGTTTTTAGGATGGGCTCGGTGGGGCGATTTCAGTAGAATAACCGTGTCGTCAAAGGCGTGCAGACCTCAGACTCTGACAGTGAAGTAACACAATAAAAATTACGTCATGTCTAGCTACGCTAACCGCGCTGCTGAACGTACATTTGGCGGGAAGCACCGTGTGTATGTGTGTGTATGTGTGTGTGTCTGTGTGTGTGTCTGTGTGTGTGTGTGATGGTGTGTGTGTGTGTGTGCGCGCACACACACACACGTGCGTGTGTGTGTGTGCGTGTGTGTGTGTGTATGTATGTATGTAGACACGAGTATCTCCGGTGTTTTGTGTACATACAGGCCTGAAATTGTTCAACTGCTTTGATCGAAATGTATTTCGGAGAGCCTCCGAATATATTGAAATTATGTGACACGTTAAAGAGAAAAATTGCCGTTTATAATTATAAAGTTAGTTCCTAAAAAAAAAAAAAAAAAAAAAAAAAATATATGAGCTCCAAACTTTCCTTTGGGATGAAATCCTCATCTTGTTTTTATGCTGTAGACCCGCGGGCGTATTGTCTGCAAAAAGTGGAACTCATATAGTTGGACCACCCGCCCCCCCCCCCACCCACCCCCACCCTCCTCATCCCTCACCCCCCCCCCCTCGCCTCACGGAAGTTAACTGATCCGCGTCTGGTTTGAGTCTAAGAATGTCATCGCAAACGCAAAATTTACCAAACACCACCATTGAACAACTGTCATTCTTTTCACTCATTCAGCCCGACGGCCGTATTTCCCAAATTTTGGAGGCGGCATCTATTGACTATGCACCAGTTGCAGGAGATGGATCGACCATGATAATTCAAGGGCAGTGCCAGGTTAGCTTGGCGCCGAAAGGCGCCAAGCTAATCTGGCACTACCCTTGAATTATCATGGTCGACCCATCTCCTGGTGCAGTGCGTCAGGGCTGAGTGGGTAAACACATTCAAGATGCCTTGCATCAATAGCTATAAGGAAGTGTCATATACCGTTGCCAGCGGCAACGCTATACGACGCTTTCGCAGCTGTTGACTGACGCGAGGCGCCTTGCGCAAGTCTCTCGAGACCTGTTGCATTCGGATGCGAGGCTTTTTTTTTTTTTTTTGCTTTTTTTTTCTTTCGCCGCGTATCCGGATGCGGCATGCCTAGACTGAGTGAACCTGCCTGTCATGAGCGCGATCAGCACCATGCACCAGTGTTTCCTCTTCATCGCCGATCATCCAGGCGTAACGGTTCAGGTTGACATTAGAGCAGAGGTCACCCTCAGCGCTTCTGTCGTCCGCTTTTACGGTACCAGCGATGATGATATCCTTGGACAGCGGAGTTTGTTTTACTCAGTGGCGATTCAAGTTTTGTCGTGATATTACATGTATTAATTTTCGTCACCTTCCTCGACTTTTTGCTCCCAGGATGACTCACGGGCGGATGGGTGCTACCAGTAGGCGAAGATCCTCGGACCCACGCGTCCTCGGGGCCACGACGACCGTCGTGGGCCCGAATACGTTTTGCTACTGGGGGTGGGTGGGGTGGGTAGTGTGGGGTCGGGTGTGCGTTTGTGTGTCTGTGTGGTGGTGGGGGCGGGGGGGGGGGAGAAGAAGAAGAAGAAACGTTAAAACGTTTAAGGCCTCACGTCTTTTGTCCAATACAACGGTGATTTCAAAGACGGGACACCAAAATAGGGTCTGAACAAATTTTGTCCCCGGCTGGAATCGAACCCGGGACCTTTCCGACCAGAGTCGAAAGCTGAATAATAATAAAAATAATAATAATATAAAAATAAATAATAATGATGATGATAATAAAAATAACAGTAATAATAATATGTTAATAACAATAATAATAATATAACAATACAAAGTTAATAATAATAATAATAATACGAATAATAATACGAATAATAATATATCAACAATATTTTTTTAATAGTAGCCCAGTACGCAAAGGACCAGTGGACCCACGTCGGCCGCAGTGGGCCCGATGGTCCTTTCCGTACTTAGTAGCCGTCGTTATTTAGAAGCCGTAGTAGTAGTGGCAGTAGTCGTAATAGCAGTGGGGCAGATACCGTAGCTATGTCACAGCGTCTTTGGTAGTAGTATATATGTATACTGACGAGCAAAAGAAATGCGACGTTTTGGAGTCATCGGGAAAAAACTTTAGTGTTTCCGATGATTCAAAAAATGTCGCATTTCTTTTGCTCGTCAGTATGATATTTGGATGTTTACCTGCACCCCCACGAATGACTTTGTCAGTTCTGTCACTCGTCGAAGTGCTGTTTCTTCGGAGGCGTTGTCTGGGGCATCCATATGGACAGCAATGATGACAAAATCTTGCAGAAATAAAAGATGAAGACATTCGTACAGGCCGTTGTTACATCGGAGCGCACAAAGTTTTCCCCAAATGTCTCCGCAAAGAAACACGTTTCTCTACCATATTAACTCATTCGGGGGTTCTTTCTCCGGGTACTCCGGTTCTTTACCCCCCCCCCCCCCCCCCTCCCCCCCCCCCCACACACACTTTGGTACCGGTTTCAGGCCACTTTACAAATTTCAAATACAAGCGATCAAAAATCTCTGTAACTTCAGTAGCTGAACTGGCCCTTCGTCTGTCTTGTACTGTGTTTGTCTTAAATGGCGTAAATCCGTGTCTGTTACGTGAGTGTGCGTGTTGGGTTTCAGTTCGCGGCGCTTTGAGTCGATTTTCCCCAAAAGTGAGAAAAAGCGCCTATATAATAACGGTATTATTATTATTATTATTATTCTGCCCGCGACACACTACAGCAAGATATGGCTCACCCATGATAGTTCAAGGGTGGTGGCAGAATAGCGGCTTGGCGCCTAGAGACGCCAAGCTATTCTGCCACTACCCTTGAACTATCATGGGCGATCTGTCTCCTGAATTGTAATGCAGTCCTCAGAGGATAAATCCAAAATGTGGGTATTTCGTACCTCGGGCACAGTGAGTTAAGAACAAATATCATTTAGTGCCAATTGACCCAATATGGGCTATTTTTATTTAGCTCCTATGATTTGTCGAATTTGTTGTACTGTCGTAAAGATTTGGTGAAAAGAAAATAACAGGCCATTTTCAGTACCCTAAATAGAGCCCCGGCACATATCAGTATCGAGGTCAAGCTTGCAGACGTCTTGTTTGCCTGCGCTGTTTCAGGTTTGAAATCGTGGTCAATTCAAGTGAAAATGGATCTTTTTATACAGGGCTGAATATAATTATCTGGGGCACATTTGGGGATGTCAAATCAGACATTTCATGAAAAAAGTCCGAATTTGTACGACTATACAGCAACTGAAACAGACACATTGTTCGAGTTTCTTAAAAGTAAATCGTATTAGGTCAACTGACACTTAATGATATTTGTTCTAAGAGAGGTATAGAAAAGTGGTTCTTTGCGAAGATATTTGCGATAAATGTTGTGCGCTCCAAAGTCAAACAACGTATCATGCTGATATATTCTGAAGAGCAGTAAGACTAATGCGTGTGCGCAAAAATGTAGTACACATCTCCGATGTCAAACGACCTATGATGTTAATATGTTCTGAGGTCCAGTAAGGCTAATCCTTGTGGACAGACATGTGGTACAAATCTCCGATGTCAAACGACCTGTATGATGCTGATTTGTTCTGAGGACCAGTAATGCTAATACGTATGGACAGAAATGTGGTACAACTGAAACCAACCAAACAACAACCAACCTGAACCAGCCAGCCAGCCAGCCAACCGACGAACCAACCAAACTAACAACCAGCCAACCAACTAACCCACCACCCAACCAACCACCCAGACGACCAGTCCGTCAATCAGTCAATCAATCAATCAATCAATCAATCAATCAATCAATCAATCAATCAATCAATGAACATTCAGTCAGACAGTCAAGCAGGCCGTCAGTCAGTCTGTCATTTAGTAAATCAGTCAGTCAGTCAGACAGTCAGTCCGTCCGTCCTGTCCGTCAAAGAAGCAAGCAACAAAGCAACGAAGTAACCAGTCAGTGAGTCAGTCAGTCAGTCAGTCAGTCAATCTGCCACACCTGTCGTAGATGATTGAAAGCATGCGGCGAAGGGCTGACTTTGAAACACGGACGTTGCTCGTTCATCTTCATCGACGAACTTATAGCCATAGAGGCTTTTCACAGTGACTCGATCAGTTCTGCAAAATAAAAGAATAATGATGATGTGGATAATAACAATAATAACGATAATAATAATAATAATAATAATAATAATAATAATAATAATAATAATAATAATAATAATAATAATAATAATATGATAATGATGATAATAATAATAATAAATAAATAAATAAATAAATAAACCAAATATCTAATAATGGAAGATCAGTTAGTATGCTGTTCTTTGATATTGGACCTTGATAAACAGCCATAAGGTCCAAAATCACAGAATAGCACGCGTATGACTTAAAGAGCGCCGGGGAAAAAAAAATACTAATTTTACCTTTCCTCCTTTCCCGCAGCATAAAAACAGGCACCGTCAGTTGCGGCAACTAAATAATTGGTACATTCGCAATATAGGACTAACAAGAGACACTATAAATCCTCATGAGCCCCCGCGACTGCGGGGGCTCATGAGGATTTATGTCTCTTGTTAGTCCTATATTCTGTGCGCTCATCTTTGGTCCTTTGTGTGTGTGTGTGTGTGTGTGTGTGTGTGTGTGTGTGTGTGTGTGTGTGTGTGTGTGTGTGTGTGTGTGTGTGTGTGTGAAGTCGTTTCAGGCGCGCATTTGGCGTCCCCTGACAGCGAAGAGGTGGGGGTGAAACTGAATGGCACTTACCTGGAGAGGAAAACGTATCGCTCTTTCAGCTTTGTTGTGTAGCCGACTATCTCGCTGTCTACTGTCGAGAGTGAGCATCTAGGATCACGTCTGTCAACAGAAAACACATCTTTAGGTTTCTGCTAGAAACTGAGGTGCAGGGGAAAGACTCCCTTATCGGAACGCACAATCTAACACGTTCATAGTTTCAAAACTGAATGGTGACCTTGATAAGAAAACGTATGAAGGTCAAATGTTCACACAAGAGTTGAAGAACCATTAGTATCCAGTCTAAATGACCTTGATATTTTTGAAGAAGAAGAAATAAATAACGGAAATGCTGCCGGCGTGCTGAAATCGGAGCCTATAGTTCCAATATTGGAACGCTAGATTTGCGATATTGGAACGCTTACGTCCAGTGTGTCAAGCTGTACTGAGCTACTGTTGAAAGATTTAGCTTTATTATAGATGTAGCGTGGTATAGATGTAGCGTGATTCAGTTAGCTGGAATCTATACTGACGAGCAAAAGAAATGCGACATTTTTGGAATCACTGATCGGAAACACTCTACGCCGGGGCGCATGAGGATCTATATGCCTCTTGCAGATGTTTGCAGTGGTGTTGCCCATGAGTATAGTACAAGCTGGTTATCAGCCGTGAGTTCGCTCTCTTTCTTTGTCTGTAATGGTTCGCTGGAAACGAAGCCTCACCCTTGCAATATATACAATGAATTTCGGATATAACGAATCACCAAATGTTATTGATGATATAATTTTTTTTTATAAGCGAAGTAATTTGAATATGAATGGCGTTTCCGATTATTTCAAAAAATGGTCGCATTTCCTTTGCTCGTCGGTATAATTAAGTTAACCCTTTTAGCGCCATTGTATCATTCGGTATATCTCCCGAATTTTGCAAGCGTTACTTAACGACTATAAACCACTTGTAGGATATGGATTGACCATGATAATTCAAGGGTAGTGCCAGATTAGCTTGGCGCCTGAAGGCGCCAAGCTAATCTGGCACTACCCTTAAATTATCATGGTCAATCTCCTGCTGTAGGGTGTTGGCGCTAAAAGAGTTCAGGTGTGAGAAGTAGCTCTTACCTGGTCAGTCTCTCGACTAAGCTGTCCACGGGGCACATGTCACTGCCAACGACTCCTTGTAGCAGCACGATGTCATAGCCTTTAAGTGTCTGCAGAATTTAAAAATATATATCTTTTTTCGATCACTTGCGATCCTTTTGCAGGAATCTGACGCCGGCAAAGAAAATTTCAACAAAGAAAGAAACGCGCTTAAAAAGGACGATAACATCACAAAGTCCCTTTTATATGCGAGCTGTCCTCGTTTTCGGGTTAATTATTTTTTTCTTTTCAAAAATTGACACGCAGACAACAAAACAAATTTCTGCTTATCTTTGATTTATCATGGAGAAGAGCGGTAACTGAATTCACAGCTGACAGCGGATTTTCTGTGAGTTTAAAAAAAAAAAAATCAAATTTTATTTTAACCCGTTCAGTGCCAAGAAAATACGAACACCACCCAATTAAAGAGGTATAGATCCTCATGAGCCCCCGCAATCGCGGGGGCTCATGAGGATCTATGCCTCTTGCTGACACTACTTTGAATCCATGTTCCTGGGATGGCTAGCGCTCTTTGATGTTGGATTAACGAAGATTGCAGAAACAGTCTGAGTGAACTGACACTGCCTCCCCGACCCTGTCCGTTACTGTCAAACGCGCTTCTCATTCAAATCCCTTGTCAAAACCCACCTCTAGTTCATTACTAATTCTTTTCCCCAGCCATACACAATTCATCACCACTGTCACGTATGTTGTGTGTGTGTGTGTGTGTGTGTGTGTGTGTGTGTGTGTGTGTGTGTGTGTGTGTGTGTGCGCGCGCGCGCGCACGTGCGTGTTAGCGGTTAGCCTTTCATTGTATCAGCGCTTAGAGCTACTTTTAGATTAAGCGCTTAACAAGTCTCCTTTATTATTATTATTATTACTGAACGGGTTAATTATATTATCATTTTCAACTTAAGATCCATTGTCATTGCCATGCGACTTTTCTTGTGTGAAATTCCCGGAGGCTGTGGCTCAATGAACAAACCACGGGAGAAATTACTCACGACAACCGCAAACGTAACAGCCGCACCACTACAAAAAACCCACAGTCTCTTCTATATGAGAGGCCTAAACCACAAAGTGCCTTTTATGTGCCAGCTGTCCTCGATGTCAAGGGTCTCTATCTGTTGTCTTTGACCTGATTCTGATGTTGAAAATCCCCTATTGAAAAACCGCCTTGAGATGGCCTTAGTCGCCTGCTCGGCGTTAAATCCAAACAACTAAGTTAACTCCTATCGAAAATTAGCCTCGCAGATCTGCAAATGCGTCAGTGAAATTTCTATATGGGGCACAGTACATACGCGTCGTTGGTTTGAAACCGTCATTTGTCATGACGTAATTTTAGTTTTTATATTTTACGTGATAAGTGTTTTACTTTGCCTTCTAGACTTGAGAAACATGGTGACAAATTTCGGTACGATTTCAGCTATAATTTGTCTGAAGTGAGGATGATACAATCATGATATTCTACTGGGCACCCGCGTGCTCTTCTGACAGCGCGCGCGCGCGCCTGTGTGTGTGTGTGTGTGTGTGTGTGTGTGTGTGTGTGTGTGTGTGTGTGTGTGCGTGCCTGCGTGCGTGCGAATGTGTGTGTGTGTGTGTGTGTGTGTGTGTGTGTGTGAGAGAGAGAGAGAGAGAGAGAGAGAGAGAGAGAGAGAGAGAGAGAGAGAGAGAGAGAGAGAGAGAGAGAGAGATCATATCTAGAATATTGCGTCGATGTCTGAGAATGACGTCATATCTAGTGCGTTGTGTCGATGTCTACGTATTGCGTCGATGTCTGAGTGGTGACGGGATCGGTGCTTTTACGTCACCGTCTCTGTCAGACTAATGAGTTTCTCCAGAAGTCGAGTTGTTTTTGTTGGGTTTTTTTGGTTGTTTTTATGTTGTTGTTGTTTTTTGTTGTTGTTTTTTGCATATAATTAATTTTTACTGAAAAATTTCAAAAGATACAAAGCTGGCTAAAAAGAATTCATTCAATGTCTTTCAATCTAGCCATATCCAAAGTTTCAAGTGAATTTGACAAAAATTACGGACTCTGATATGGTACAGCCGAATTTCCATAAACGGTCTTTTAACCCTTCAATGAGACACCCAATATTAATATGCTGGGAGGCTGTCCTAGGCGCTCCTTGAACGAAACACTTACTTAAGTTTCAAGGTTGTACTACACAAATATCGGAGATTTTCGTTAGTGTTTACATACATTCACGCGCGCGCGCACGCACGCTCGCATGCACGCACGTACGCATGCTCGCACGCACGCACGCATGCACGCACACACACACACACACACACGCACGCACGCACGCACACACACACACACACACACACACACACACACACACACACACACACACACACACACACACACACACACGCACATACGGCACTTCGCGCCAAAAGTATGTTCAGCAGCGAGGTTAGCGAGTGACTAGATATGACGTAATTTTTATCTGGTTACTTTCGTTGTCAGATTTTTAGATATGACCGCCTAATGGGCATGCTATTGAATTCGCCCCACCGCGACCCAGCCTAAAAGTCTCTTCTATAAATAGAAGAGACTTAAAATGCGATGGGTGGGTGGAGAGGGGGGTGGGTGGGCTGGGAGGTGGGGGTAGGGGGCCGTTCAGAGAAACACTTTTGCAACGGATGGTTTCGAAACACTACATACAGGTCCAGCATTGGTTAATTTAAATACAGGAGAATCATCAAGCGCAGCATTTATCGAGCAAATTTGACAATGACTCCATTCCGCTTTAAAAAAAAAAAAACTATCTGTGCGAACAACAGCTAAAAATAGACTGACGAGTTAACGGCTGCACAGAATAAACATGTGTGATTACGCGTGTGCGTTTGCTTTGTATCCAAACTGCCGCAGAAGTTCTTCGTAATTATCGACAAAGCATGAATACAAACACACATAGTAGTGAAATTGAACATTACCTTAACTCATTCAGCCCGACGGCCGTATTTCACAAATTTTGGAGGCGTCATCTAATGACTATGCACCAGTTGCAGGAGATGGATCGATCGACCTATCTCCTGCTGTAGTGCGTCAGAGCTGAACTCGGATTAAGATGTACGCGCAATGGTACTTTAATTCACCGTTACATCTCTAGTATACTGACGTACGCTGGTCTATGATTTTGGTCCTCACGGCTGTAGCCGTGAGTACCAAAATTACAGACTAGCACACACTGTGACGATCCCAACCTTGATTATTACGTCAGCAACGTTTCCCAGGCTTTCTGTCCTCTCTCCAAACTGTCGCAGGTTGAGGTTGGCAATTTTCAGGGGCTTTTCTGCCACCCGCTGTTCCTGTGGATCTTTAAAAGTGAGGAAAATGGGACTTAGTTTTTGCTGCACTGACAGTTTGCGGTATAAAATGCGGAATTTCTTGACCGCAGACTGTGAGCTAATCGACCTTCATTCCTAATCAGGTGATGCCTTTAACCCCTTCAATGTATGATAAAAAGTGAGTGATATATCCAGCCGCAAGAGACACATATCCTCATGAGCCCCCGCAGTGGCGGGGGCTCATGAGGATCTATGCTTCTTGCTTACCCCACAATCTCTACGATCCTTGGACTGGTTTGTTTTTGTTTTTTTCAGGTTTTTTTTGGGTGTGTGTTCCCCCTTCCTCCCCCCCCCCCCCACCCGCTCCTTTTGAATGAACGGTTTCAGAAATGCAGTCTGTGACCATTGGTAGTGCATGGGTTACTTTTCTTACTAAGAAAATAACCACCACCACCACCCTCCCACACACACCCTCCACTCTCACCCACCAACCCCCGTCTCCACACACTTCCCTCGCGTCCTCCCCCCACTCCCACCCCCCCCCCCCACCCCCCCCGGCAAACCTGGATGTAAATTCAGCTGCAACATTAATGGGAACGACGGGTCACGATGTCGTGTATGACTGTGAACTAAACATGATGGAAAAAATAAAATAAACAAAAAAGGATCAGCTATACCCTAACCGTTTACCCCTTTGGATGTCAGTAGCTTGTTTTTTTTTCGCGATGATTCTTGTCGCGACAAAAACCGCTACCGACGGCCAAAAGGTTATCTTCCCCGTAGTCGTTTTATTAAATTAAATGTACCCACACACTCACCTGTCTCTTGGATGGAACACTGCGTCGAGAGCGCACGCACTGCCATGATGTTAGCCTGGATGATGTTTAGGTGTTTCTGGTGCCAGATGTTTAGGAGCAGTCGGTACACACTTTTGTTGAAGCGTCATAACTGATTGTAAAAAATAACGTATAATTCTGACGCTTAACTATTGATGACGCAGGAAAGATAAGATGCATAGTGGATAAGATTTGACATAAAACTGCTTACGTTTTGTCTACCGTACTGAAACTGAAGACTTTCAAATGGGGCTATTATCGGAGTGCGTTCCATAGAATGCACCGGCCGAATTCTGGCAACGAAGTAACAAGATAAAAATGACGTCACGTCTCAGATACCTCCAGGGTGGGGAGTTTCAACTTTTTGTTTGGGACCTTCAACCTAATAGTCTAGCAGCTTACGCAATTTCTGCAGACATAAGTAGTTCGTCAAAAGAGTAACAATGGTTTGCAGGTACTTAACGAAAGTACTAATGCCATATGGTTTATGGATAGCAACAATATTTGTCCTTAGGATGGAGACATTTTTGTATAAGTGTTTTTCGAAAGCTATTTTTTGATGAGGGAACCAGTCCTCGTACACGGCCCAGATAAGGTGCAAGACATTTTTTGTGCATAACATTGAAAATTTTGAACATACAAGTTACACGTTTATTCCAGTGAATAAATTAAAATCATGTGCAAGTAAACATGCATACATATTTACGATAAAATAATTTTAAAAGTAATATTTTTAATGCCGTAAGCATACTCGCGTCGCTAGTTTCAAAATGGCGGTCAGCGAGATGCCTTCGAAAGAAGTCAATCAGACGCGCACGGTTAATCAGCTTTACTTTGCTCCTGAAGTGAAACAGAGATTATTTTGGATTTGAACTTTGAAGTACATTTTATCAACGTCAAATACGTTATTTTTCCTGGTCTTGAAAACAGCCTTTCCCATAGAACTCGGTCTCATTTGTGGGAGAAAAGCATATCGAAAGTAAACTCCCTTCGTGCATTGTGTCTGCCGACCATCTTCAAGATTCTGCAGACTTTATGTCCGGATACAACATGCATGTTGTTCGTCCGTTTTCCAGCCTAACGGCTCTAAGTGTAGGTCTGCTCTTTTGTTATTAGTGGGGATGGGATTTGTAACTGGTCAAGCAACTTTTATCCGACTGGTCTTAAGCACAAGCCAGGCAGAGTGAAATCCATCTCCGAACCGTTTCCATCTAAATCACCATGTTCAGCTAAAGACCTAAATATAAAAATTTTAGTTTTTGCAACCCATTCAACCAATCCACACTCAAGTACTCACAAAAAACTCTTATGATCAAGCTTTATCGGGACTGCATGAGACACAATACAGATAGTAGCCCTCTCCATTGTATTACATGTTTTATTTATTTATTTATTTATTATTGATTCATTTATGTATTCACTTACATATTTATTTATTATTTATCCTTTTAATTATGGATGGAAGGAATTCCTTGATGCACATTGGTAGTGGTATGGTGGTGGCCACCAAGGAGAGGAAATTATTTTTCAATATGCATACATCTGTGCATGTTCATAATCTATCCTTTACTTGCATGCATATTCATAGGTCCCAGGTATCCCCGACTTATTTTATTTATTAATTTATTATTTAATTTAATTTATTTATTTACTTGTTTGTTTGTGATGTATGTTTGCACATACACATCAGCATACAAGATGAGAACATACATGTACACATATATGGTAATATGTATTTATTTAAATTATTTATTTATTTACTTTTGTTTGTTTGTAATGCAGTTTTTGTACATACACATCAGCATACAAGAAGAAAATATACACATATATATAGAATTTTAGATAGTAATAGGTGGCATACCGCCCGCTCCCAACCCCTACCCAAATACACACACAAAACCGCAGAGCACCTACCAAAAGACATGCACATCTGTGTATGTTCATAATCTATCCTTTACCTAGCATGCATATGTCCCAGATACCTTAGACTTACTTTATCTTATTTATTTAAATTATTTATTTATTTATTTATTTTGCCTGTAATGTAGCTTTTGTACATACACATCAGCATACAGGCTAAGAACATACACCATGATGCCTCTGTGCATGTGGCCACCAGTACTATTCTGTCAGATCTGTCGCACCCAGCCAATCATCTCTACGAGCTTTTGCCCTCTGGCCTGCGGTTCCGTGCTTTGAAAGCCAGAACCTCTCGATTTAGATGCAGTTTCTTTCCAGAAGCTGTCCTCAGTACATCACCATCCATGGAACAACGTGATTCCATGATTTGTGACATATGACTGATTTGTGTTTAATATTGTGAGCACCATTCATTTGGAAGTTAAGCGCTATATAATTATTACATTATTATTATTATTATTATTATTATTATTATTATTATTATTATTATTATTATTATTATTATTATTTATCGTTTAGTGCTCTATACAGGATGATCGCCAACTGAGTGTATGACATGATGAATGCCCTACAAGTGAGGATGTATTTTACTGTCGCCATGCCAAAAATCCTTGTAACGTTTTACTTGGTGAATAAATGTCTTATGTCGTATACAAGTATATGGTCTTAGGTGCCGTACTGCTCGCTCCCAACCCCACTCCAGTTACACACACAAAACCGCAAACACCCACCAAACGAATCTATATCTGTGCATGTTCATAATCTATCCTTTACTTAGCATTCATATGTCCAAGGTATCTTTGACTTACTTTATCTTATTTATTTAACCATCGTGAGGGTGGCCGTAGTCGCCTGCGTGGCGTTAAACCCAAATAACTATTTATTTAAATTATTTATTCATTTTTTTTTTTTGGTAATGTAGGTTTTGTACATACACATACACAGAAATAGGTGCCATACTGCCCCGATTTGAACCCCACCCCACATACGCACACAAAACCGCAGAACACCCACAAAAGACATGCACAATTGTATACTGATGGGCATGTATTTTAGCCTAACCTAAAAATCTCATGTGTACAGTTAATCACACTGCACATGCAGCCATCAGTTCTGTGAAAAGTATTGTTGGCCTCATCCAGTGATGCACAAGGGCACCAAAACTTAGAGATAAGGCCACACCTGATAACAATAACAGAACTAATAATTATGCATACTCAGCCACTAGTTCTGTAAATAGCACCTTTGTAAAGAGTACCAGTGGCCAAATGCACAGGCATACATCATGGATGATGCCACCACTGATCACTTCAAACAATAGGCTGCCCAGTTCACATTGATAAGGAAAACTGCAGAACACCCACAAAAGACATGCACAATTGTATACTGCCTGTATTTTAGCTGCCCACCTATAAATCTCATGTGTACAGTTAATCACACTGCAAATGCAGCCATCAGTTTTGTAAATAGTACTGGTGGCCACATGCACAGGGGCACCAAACTTAAAGGTGAGGCCACAACTGCCACCTCAAACAAAACGATACCTACACGCACATATCAGTGATACAGTTGTAACCCAGATTCTTCAGAAAAAGATGATCCTTAATTAACACCCATTCCCTCTCTCTCAGAAAGTAATACCAAAAGGATTTCCCAAACAGTTTAAAAGATATTTATTTTCACTATGACATCAATAATAGGATCAATTAACCGGTTGTATGGCGACACAAAAACATCAGTGACTCAGAGACAAAATAAAGCATGAGAGAGCAGACTGACAGCAACCCGATTCGTGGACACTGTAATAAACAACAAAAGAAATATAGGTGCCATAACATAAAACAAAAGTAATGGTTGTTTCCCATTACAAGTATTCAGACTAGAACATATAATTGAGCACACAGTGGGACCTAATACAAAATAGATCCTTCGATTTACCTGCAAAACCCCTCGCAGCAAAAACACAATATATTAGGGCTGTTATGCTTGTTTGATCTCAGTGGCCGGAGCAGCTCAAGCGCAAGAAAGCTATACAAATCACCCTGTTTAAACTTATTCCATAAGTTTAATAAATGTCGGTTAATACAACAGCCCTACGCGCGATTGTATCATCCCAACACCAAGAAATCCACCCTTTAAGCCCCATTTAAGACTGCAGGTGAAGATCCAATTACAAACACTAACCAATATATGGCTCAAAGTCAAAACACCCAAAATATTACCAATTCCACAGATACATGTTGAAGCAAAGATACACATGGTTCTTGTACTATTAGAATCCAGGAATATCCCCTGCATCACAATATAATTCGCATAAAAAGAAACTCATCCTATACATTTAATGCAATTCCTAAATGAAATCAACAATATTTCCTAATTAAAACACTGTACCAACCTGAATTAGCATCCGAGAAATCAGTGCATGCTCTCTGTCCCCGCTCAAACAATGAAATGGCAGAGGAAGTTTAAATAGCCACAACAGGAAGAAAAAAATCAGAACCAAAATAATTACTAAAAATTTTAATATTACAAACTACACCAAAAGGTATTCCTGCAATATTATTACAAGGTCATTTTCAAAAACCAAAACTAAAAAATATACTTAAGGAAAAACTTAAAGGAAAATTTATCTATCTCTGTCTAAAAAGGGAAAACAACAAGAACAATTCTAACGTCAATCAACTAAGCTTACTCAAAATGAAATACAACTTATTAACCTATCACAGAGGTGATATAGGTTACACAGTCAAGCTCCATGTGCGTTAGTCGGGACAGGCTTAAAGTATGGGACTGTAAATCTTACAGCGAAATGTCAAAGCCAGTAAGAAAATAATATAACAGCAGCAAGTACATGTATTTTGTAAATCACTCAAAACATGAGAACTCATCGAGGCCAATGGTGTTACGAGTGGGTGATGGAAACACTGAAAGAAATAGCATGTGCCTCCCCCCTCCCCCCCCCCCACTGAACCCTCCCCCCCCCCCTTTAACTAGCTGTTAATCATAAAGCATAGCTCATTCATTTGATCACTCTGTGTTACCTGTCTCCGTTTTCTTTCTTGTTTTAATCCCAAAATATATGAGTGTCAGTGTTAATGCCAGCTGCTAAGAATCCTTGCAGCAAACTGCAATAATGCAGACAAACTGAAAATTATGCAGCAGCAAAATAGTTCCTCTTTTGTGCAATAGGCTACTGCTAGCAAGATAGGGTTTAATATTAAACAAAGCATTGCAAGCGTGTTCACATTGTGCTGTGTATTTTTTATATGTGAAGTGTACTGTACCATCAGTGATCACCGAGACTGCATGGCACTGATCGCACATCACAACATAGCTTGCCAGTACAACTGATTGAATTAACATAGGTTTGGCGAAGACTCATAGCGTTTTTTTTGTTTTTGTTGTTGTTGTTTTGGTGTCGAAATGAAACGGGCAAAGCGATGGTAAAGTGAATGAAAATAAACGTGACAAACCTTTATCAAGACGTAAAAAAAAACACAAAGCAACGTTGCATGTTCACCTTTTTGGGAAATTGAAACACGCTTCTGTAGAACAAATTAAAAAGAACTCGCCTGCACACCGAAATTCACCGCAGGGAAATCCGCGTGTATGGTGATCATGTTTTGATCACGTGATTTGGGATACCTTATTGTTGAGTAACGATATTTGGCCAGCCTTTTCGTAATTGCTTCTTCTCTTAATATACCTAAGCAGTTAGTCTCCAAACTCCTCGAGTTTGTACTGCCGTGAACCTAGCCTGGGCTTTCCTATCGCGCTATTGTCTGCGCCATAGAGGAGCAGTCGCCTAATGAGACTTGCTGACAGCCGTCGCGAGTGTGGCCGGTGGATGATAAAAATCCAATGCATACTGGCTACCTAAACATAACGACATAGACGTAACACTAGGCAGCAGGATGTATACAGATTCGTTTTAGCTCCGCGCCTGTCTGATGCTAATGAGCAAATATATCTCTTGCAGCTGTTCGACTATTTGCCTTTGATTTTCCCGTGCGGTAAGCTACATAAACATAGCAACATAGAAGTATAAACAGACAGATTCTTATGAGCCTCCGCACTCTGCCGGGATCTCTGCCTCTTGGAGATATTCGGAGCTTTGTTACTGTCTGCACCTGTTCTCTCTCTCCCCCCCCCCCCCCCCCCCTCTTACGATTGTGGTTGTGTTATCCTGTGAGAGCATACATGTGTTATTCGTAGGTAACGATCCGATGTTTATTTGAGCTTTCACGGTTACGATTCACGTGCCTTTTTAGTAAGATTTTCTTTTGTTCGTGAGTAGAGCCGATTTCGTTTTGTTAAGTTTAGTCCGGAACGTTCTAGAAAGGTCGCACTGTCTAGTGACATCGTAAGTGTCACGTCGGGTAGTTGGCATCGCAACATTTTCGCTACTTTTTGTTTTCCTGTGCGCGTGAATTGAGTAGCTTTTATTTTGTTTTGGGAATGTTCTCGTACCTTTTTGAGCTATCATGGAACGTGGTGATAGGGATACCATACTTTTATGTGTCTTAATTATATGCTAGAATTTAGAGCTGAAGTGAGCAGCCGAGTTTTTGTAGCCTGTTATAGTTTTCTGGAAAGTTTATTTTAATGAGCTTCGGCTGCCTGTTTCGTTCTGATTGGTTGCGTTGTATGATTTCCGTAGAAGATTCTGGAATTTGATAGTATATATAAGGAGGGCGCTGGGAAAGCCCGTTCGTACATTGTCTTGCTTTGTCAGTTGTAGAGACACGTAGTTTATTGGGAGAGACGCTGTGTATGAGAAACTTTGTGTCGCAGTGTGGACATTGCAAAAGAGACTTTGTATCAGTAGTTTGTGCATTTGAAAGTGCATTACTGTGTGGATATCGCATCGCTAAATTAAATATTGTTGGAACTGTTACTCCAGTATTGTCTACATCCGTAAGCCACGTGTGACGGATTGCAGCTGAACGAGGTTTATTTTAAAGAACTCTACGTGTGTGTGTCTGGTGTGTTTATCATACTTCGACTACAACTCCACCACGTAATATTTTGGCGACCCCGACGAGATCTCTTCAGTTGGTTCAGTGGAAAGGGTAGCAGGAGAAAACAGCCAGCAGTGAAAAGCAGAGATGGCGACATCGGAGATGGAGACATTCCTGAAAATTGGAAAGGAATGTGGACTCGAAGGAGCTCAACTCCTCGAGTTTGTAAAAGAGAGAGAGAGAAGGAGAGACTAGAGAGAGAGGAGAAAGAAGAAAAGAGACGAGAGAAAGAAGAAAAAGAGAGATTGGACTCAAGAGAAGAAAGAGCTAGAGAACGTGAAATCAGGAAACTTGAAATCCAAGCAGAAGACTAGCAGAAAAACAACGAGAAGAGGCGGAGAGGCAGCGACAACACGAAATTCGTCTGAAGCAGATGGAGGCACAGAGCCAGAGAACTAATGAAGCAACAGCATTAGCGAGCAGAGAACAAACAGCCCGTGCGCCAAAACTTCCACCTTTCATTGAAAATTCAGATAAGATGGACGCTTATCTGGAGCGATTAGAGCGCTTCGCAAATAGCAACAATTGGAAACAAGAGACTTGGGCTATTAAACTGAGCGCACTTCTAACTGGCAAAGCGCTTGAATTTTACACCCACTTACCAAGAGAAGAAGCCGAAGATTATACACAGTTGAAAGCCGCCCTGTTGAGACAGTACGATTTCACTGAAGAGGGTTACAGGCGACGATTTCGGAACTGCAAGCCTGAAGAAAGAGAAACACCCGGCCTATTCATTGAAAGAATCAGAAGCTACCTGGAGAAATGGATACAGCTGGCTGGCCTAAACAGAGAGTACCAAGACCTGTGCGACCTCATCATCAAAGAACATGTTTTCAGCGCATGTTCTAAGGACCTGGCCGCCCACCTCAGAGAGCAAAAAGACCAGTCACTAAAGGCCCTGGCCGACTTCGCTCAAAGATACCTTGACGCTCACAACATGAAGTTCGGGTCCAGTAAGCCACAGCGTGTGTCTGCACCAGCAGAGGAAATCCACAATGTCAGAGACACCCCGAGATACAAGCCGGTGGAGAACCTGACATGTTTTCTCTGTGGAAAGAAAGGTCACAAAGCGATACGGTGTCCTTCTAAAGATGTTCCCCGAGGCGACAACATCAGAAGATCCAACCAAGATCGTGGGATAGCAGGCAGAAGCAGTACCACGTCTCAACACAGAGCTGCCGCTGTATTAGCCAATGATGTGACGTCATCCAAGGACTTTGAGTCTAGAGAAACGCGAGTGACACCAGAGCTGATCGAATCTTTTAAAAAGAATGGACGCATCCCAGTAGGAGATGGGGCTACATTTTTACCAGTTTCAAACATCGAGCTGCCTGAGAATGAAGTGCCGAACATGCCGATGGTGTCAAGATTCGTCGGCGACACACCAGTGAGAGTGTTGAGAGACACTGGTTGTAGCTGCATCATCGTGAGAGAGGACCTAGTAGCTGAAGACCAAAAGCTACAGGAGTGGACCACCCTCATTTTGGCTGACGGAACTGTAAGGATTATCCCCCTTGCCAAAGTCAGTGTCGACACCCCATACTTGACAGGAGAGGTGAAGGCGTTGTGCGTGAAGACACCAGTCTACGACCTCATCATCGGAAACATTGATGGTGCCAGAAACGCAGACGATCCAGATCCAGAGTGGAGACCTGAAATATGTTCTGTTACCACGAGAGGTCAAGCAAAGAAGAGTCACCAGACCACCCCTCTAAAAGTGGCGGACAACACGGAAGCAGCAGTGGTGAATAAAGAAAGGCTGGTGGAGCTACAGAGAGTCGACACCACGCTTGACAAGTTCCGAGGTCAGACCGAGCCCGTAACGCGAAAGGGAAAAGAGATAACCTTCGAGACCAGAAAAGATATCCTGTACCGGATATTCGACAGCAATGGAGATAAACCTGTGCGTCAAGTAGTAGTTCCTGAACCTTTGAGAATGCAGGTGATGAAATTGGCACATGATTCCATATTGGGAGGACATTTGGGAATCAACAAGACGCTCGATAGAATCCGAGCCGTCTTCTACTGGCCTGATATCGGAGGCGACGTCACCCGATTCTGCAGATCGTGCGACATATGCCAGAAGACAATCTCCAAGGGAAAGGTGCCCAAGGTTCCTCTAGAGAGAATGCCATTGATCGATATGCCTTTCAAGCGGGTAGCTGTTGACCTTGTGGGGCCAATATATCCTCCGAGTGAAGATGGTCATCGATACATTTTGACCCTGGTGGACTACGCTACACGTTATCCTGAAGCCATGCCATTGAAAAAGATCGACACTCCAACAGTAGCAGAGGCGCTCGTCGACATGTTCAGCCGTTTAGGAATCCCTGAAGAGATCCTGGGTGACCTAGGAACTCAGTTCGTCTCAGACTGCATGGAGGAAGTCAACCGGCTATTGAGCATCCAACACCTTACTACCACCCCTTATCACCCCATGTGTAATGGGCTGGTTGAAAAGTTTAATGTAACTTTGAAGGCTATGTTGAAGAAACTGTGCGCTGAGCAGCCAAGGTTGTGGCATAGATACATCAATGCCTTGCTCTTCGCATACCGTGAAGTTCCTCAGGATTCGACAGGGTTTTCCCCTTTTGAATTACTGTACGGTAGGACTGTAAGGGGGCCCATGTACATCCTGAAGGAGCTGTGGACCAAGGATATCGACGCACCTGAGGTGAAAATCAGCTACCAGTACGTCTTCGACCTGAGAGAGAAGCTGGAAGATACCCTCAGGATGGCTCGAGAAGAACTACGGAAGGCGCAGAACAAGGGGAAGCATTACTATGATCGTAAGGCAAAACCTCGACGATTCCAGCCAGGTGACCAAGTATTGGTTCTTCTTCCTACCGACAACAACAAACTTCTGATGCAGTGGAAGGGACCATACGTTGTCGACACGGTGGTTGGCATCAACGACTACAGAGTCAAGGTCAAGAACAAGGTGAAAACGTACCATGCTAATTTGCTGAAGAAGTATATTGCGAGAGGTCGTCAAGACAAAACACAAATGGCCGCATCGGTGCGTCTTGCTGATGACGAAAGACTAGACGACGAGAACCTTTTTGACACTAAACTACAGTCTATCAAGGGTTCGCAGAATTTTGGAGCAGATTACCTAAGCAGAGCAGTTTGAATGAACATTTCTGTGTCCAGAACTTTTTGTATGAAACATTTCGATGCTCAGGACTGTTTACAGGAACTGTGAGACGTTTAGTTTAATTTGATTTTTGATGTGAAATTATATTTGTTTAGGGTTTTGTGTAGGTTTACACAGCCACAACCGTATTTTTGAAATTTGAGAAGAAATTTTTGTGAAATTTCATTCTTAAGAGGGGGGTAATGTTACGATTGTGGTTGTGTTATCCTGTGAGAGCATACATGTGTTATTCGTAGGTAACGATCCGATGTTTATTTGAGCTTTCACGGTTACGATTCACATGCCTTTTTAATAAGATTTTCTTTTGTTCGTGGGTAGAGCCGATTTCGTTTTGTTAAGTTTAGTCCGGAACGTTCTAGAAAGGTCGCACTGTCTAGTGACATCGTAAGTGTCACGTCGGGTAGTTGGCACCGCAACATTTTCACTACTTTTTGTTTTCCTGTGCGCGTGAATTGAGCAGCTTTTATTTTGTTTTGGGAATGTTCTCGTACCTTTTTGAGCTACCATGGAACGTGGTGATAGGGATACCATACTTTTATGTGTCTTAATTATATGCTAGAATTTAGAGCTGAAGTGAGCAGCCGAGTTTTTGTAGCCTGTTATAGTTTTCTGGAAAGTTTATTTTAATGAGCTTCGGCTGCCTGTTTCGTTCTGATTGGTTGCGTTGTATGATTTCCGTAGAAGATTCTGGAATTTGATAGTATATATAAGGAGGGCGCTGGGAAAGCCCGTTCGTACATTGTCTTGCTTTGTCAGTTGTAGAGACACGTAGTTTATTGGGAGAGACACTGTGTATGAGAAACTTTGTGTGGCAGTGTGGACATTGCAAAAGAGACTTTGTATCAGTAGTTTGTGCATTTGAAAGTGCATTACTGTGTGGATATCGCATCGCTGAATTAAATATTGTTGGAACTGTTACTCCAGTATTGTCTACATCCTTAAGCCACGTGTGACGGATTGCAGCTGAACGAGGTTTATTTTAAAGAACTCTACGTGTGTGTGTCTGGTGTGTTTATCATACTTCGACTACAACTCCACCACGTAACACCCTCTCTCTCTCTCTCTCTCTCTCTCTCTCTCTCTCTCTCTCTCTCTCTCTCTCTCTCTCTCTCTCTCTCTCTCTCTCTCTCTCTCTCTCTCTCTCTCTCTCTCTCTCTCTCTCTCTCTCTCTCTCTCTCTCTCTCTCTCTCTCTCTCTCTCTCTCTCTGTGAATTGGTGTTTTTGCTGCACAGGCCTCGTACTCCATACGTGAGCCAGTCCATACCGTGCACCCCCCGCCCACCCCCCCCCCCCGCCACCCCCTCCCCCTCCCCCCCCCCCACCCCGGCCAGTACTCAATAAGATGGGTTTCAAAGTATACTTTAGTAGGTCCTGAGATGTTTAAGCCACGTTCCCCTAAAATCCTTAAGAACACACCAGAGATATTATAACCGATGGCGCAAGGATACCCCCATTTACGGTCTTTGTGGATGCTAAAATGAGGTTGAGAAACATTTCCCTCTAAATAAATCAGAATTCATTCCAGAAGCCCAAATCAGGCAATATTATGTTAAGGCGCACATTCTGCATCCTCTGCAAAAAAAAAAAAAAAACAGAGTGAACAAATATTGAAACTCTGGCTCACAGTGAAGGTATTTGTGCACCCAGTAAACAGCCATTTTTGCGAAATCGAAAAAAAAGACAAAAATAATGTGTCAGATGCCTTCAGACATTTTCTATAGCCCTGGCAGTCCATTTTCAGGCTTACAGCATTAAAACAGGATGTGACAATTATTATAAACTTGACTAGGTGATGCTGTGATTACTGAGTGCCACAGTGGTTGATTTTGTATCCCTACCCCCATTTTGTAAAAATACACAAAATTAATTAAAAAATTACTAAAGTTATTCCATTTCATTTTGACCTCTCTTTACCTATTAAGTTTCAACAATGTGAGCATAAAGTGCAAGAAAATTAGGAAAGTCGGCATTCTTTACGTTACGTTCATGGTGAATGATAGCTTTTTCCCATTTAAAATTGCCGAATTGGGAATTGTACTTTGTTTCAGATGCCCTCACAAAATTTGTATACAACTGCGTCCTTTTTAGGTTTTATTGATTAGGATAGAGTACCACAGATACTCCCAGCCTGATGTTATGATGCTATGATGCATTTAGGGGCCACAGTGGCTAAATCTGCTGCCCTAACCCCATTTTACCAGTACGCAAAGGAACGCAAAATGATCATAACAATTTCTTACGTCATACTCCTCTGTTTAAATATTTGTTGCCAGTTTTCTTAACAAAATATGCATATTGAGCATACAAATGTGTGATCATTTCATTAATTTCTATGTGACCCATCAATTTAATTGTAACTATTTTAACTGGCTGGTCTTTCAGGTGATATTTTACCTACCGTAAGGCGGGTCTAGTAAGGCCTCCCCTTTTCTTTTCATTTATTTCAGTCTAGAAAGGTCTAAATATGAATATGCGTAATAAAGTTTCATGGTTCCTAACAGTCAAAACAATGTTATCAAAATAATTAGTTTCCACATGACCACCACGAGATCACCACTTCCACCCCCACTTTTTGCCTTCTTCTTCTGCAACGTTCAATTTCTTGATGACCGTCTTTAAATCTTACATTGTTCTGGCTGCCAATAAGTGAGCTGTCAAGAGCTCGGCAGCAGGTTTTTAGAGTTCGGTGTACAGAGCTGCCAGCGGACCGCTTCTCTGTATGGACAGGTTTGGAGAATGTGCTAAGGAGACTGATTTTCTACGCCACATTCGCATAGGGCTGTTTCCGCAAGAGTCCCCACCCGGGTCTGCCCTGGGGGACATGGGTGGGGTTAACTACTTTTTAGTTCCCAGGGTCACCCTGGTCAGCCCCTCAGGGTGGGTTTTCCTCTCTATTCTGGGGCATGTGTTTCTGTCTACCCTTGGGCCATTCACCTGTATTTGCCTTTTTAAACTCACCCTACTATCTGCCTGTAGCTATTGATATTGGATGTGTGTTGCTAAATGGTCTTAGCTTTATTTAGGCCTCATGTCATAGGTTTATTTAACGTATTGGACCGGCTGGCGACATACATTCAATATTCTGTTTTTTTTTTTTTTTTTTTTTTTTTCACAAGCAGTGCAGGCACGTCCTGAAAAAGCCTCGCTGCTGTCGGGACGTTAAGCAATGTACAATCAATGTACAATCATGTTTCCGCAAGACCCAGTCTCATGAGGTGAGTCCAGAGTGAACAATGCGTAGATGGAAGATGGTGGCCTGGCTCTCCCTGTTCAGCTTGTTGATGTCGTCTGCCCACGGGTTGCAGCCGCCATTCTGCTGTTGCCAATCACTTTGTTGCTGTAGTGTCTAGGTACCTTTACAGGAGGTTGTGATTCAGGTAGTCTGGCGCCTGCTTTGGCCAGACCGTCAGCCTCCTTATTCCCAGCTACTCCAGAATGCACTGGAATCCACTGCAACACTATTTTGTGGAAAGGGCATCCAGTCTACCTTGAAGTTTCCTGGTGAGGAGATCAATGGATCAAGCTTCTGCCTTTCCCTAGCTAGTGCTCTGCTGCTGTGTTGAGCACTTGCAGATCTTTGCGATAGTTGGAGCTGCTGCCGCCAGCTATTAAGGAGAGGGATGTAGTAGTGCGGTCTGCACAACAGATGTACATGCCACTTCCTTCGTTCCGCACAGCGTCTTGGGCGGACCCGCCTGTGTAGATGTCAGCACAGCTGCTGTGAGGGTAGCGCTTGTGCATAATCTCCAGCGAGATGGCTTTGTGCAGTGCCGCGACCTTTTGCAAAGAGTCCTGGAACATCGTTTATGTTGTCAAGAAGGCTCTTTCGAGATGTCCAGGTATCTGAAGGGAGCTCTTCACACATCTTTGAGCTTGGTTCCAGGAAGTCAGTTTTAGCCCTTTGCAGGACCTTCAGTTGGCTTTTCGGTTGGGCGTTTCTGACGGTTCTTGGTTTGCTCCTGTAGTCTCCAGTGATGTCGGTGTTTAGAAAGTCTCTTCATCGTGTGTGCTGTTCTGCGTTCCACTGGCTCCAATGTCCTCCATTTCCTAAATCGGGATGCTCCAGGTGGCTCTAAGAATGTCACTGCATAATTAGAATGACCCATGTTCTGCATCTTGTCAAGCCTGACTTTTTTGGTTTTGCAGGCAGTGTTTCATGTTGTCGATGTACCGCACTACAGGTCTGACCGAGTTGGTGTTTGCTTGCGCCAGGATGCTGTAATTTGCGCCAATGTGGTCCGCACCAGTTTCTTCGTCAGAGACTTTTTTTTCCCTCGCAGCTCTAGCTTCCATTTATTTGTTTCCAGTAAAGTTGGCCTGCCTGTCTTTGGTACTGGAAGGTCTCCAGTTTCAAAGTGACCTTTTCCATCTGATTGAAAGAGATGGTCTAGCTCAGTGGTGGGTGGGGGTGGGGGGGGGGGTTGTGCACGTTAGCCAGGACTGGCTTATGGACTATCGCGACCTCGTACATGATTTGCTGGCCGGCATGTGCACTAACTTAATCTTGTATAGCCAATAATGAAAAAGAAAACTGTTGTCAAAGTTTACATAATTTTACATCAGAGTTCCAGCATTGTAGTAAGAAGAAATTATTATTTAAACAAGAGAAAATGCATGCGACACAAGAGAGAAACTAGACTTATCCGTTAACTAAACTGATGCAATGAGATCAATAATATCCACTATTTGACAGTAGTCGTAGTATTGTGACGGGAACTTTTTCAGAAACAAAATGTTTGCGAAACGTAAGTTTGTAACAAGTATATTATGTTCATGTTTGTGTCAAAGTCAAGTTATACCAGTCGGTGGATTTTGTCCCTGTGTAGAAAGGGCTCAGTCTCACACTGTACTATACCAGTTCGCTAAATAAACAACTATTTCCGTCTGAGGCAGGCATAGATCCTCATGCCGCCCCTCATGCAAGAGCTAACGAGAATCATGCCTCTTGCCTGCCTCACGAATACATGCTGGTCCTCACATTGAGGATGCTGGGCGAGACTACTTATTCAGTAAACACCTGCCATTGTCTCAGTGTAAGATTGACATAAAATATATCCAAATGGGGCTGCTAGGTTTCATGAGTATACATATACCTTACACACTTTATTTACGTCTATGACCCTCATTCTGCATCGGAATCGGGTCTACCCAATGTAATGCATGACACTCATCACCTTTTGACAGCAAGTTAAACAAACCGCTCGGTCGGGCTGGTCGGGCGGGCCAGAATAGCGCGGCGCGCATTCCATCGAATCAAAATGATTAGGCTTTTCGGAGTCTGAGTTAGAACTGTAAGGGTGAACATTTTATTTAAAAAACAAATGAAATCCTTTTAAGTGACATATAGTGCATACTATCACTGAATACATGAACAATGAGACCCGCGTAAATTACTGATCCCCTATGAACATGACTGCGACAGTCCTGGTTTCGCCGTCTAAGTGCAGCCGAACTAGAAACAAAATGTACTACAGAAAAATGTCTCCATCCTCCGGCGGTTTAAAACGAGTGCGCACTGCTTTTATTCAAACTATACTTCATTTTGATATACCCAAACCTTTGTTACTCTCTAGAAAATCACTATCTCGTAAACGGCTGATCGTCTATGAAGGGCAGCTGCTAGACTGTAAGACAAAAGGCCTCCCCGACGCTAGATCGTCTTCCAGTCGGCAGACGTGGAGAGGGGGTTAGGGGGTGGTGGTGGTAGAGTGGGAGGGGGGGGGGGAGGGGATTTGCGTGTATGTGCGTGAAAACTCACCAGGATATCAAACAGGACGGTTGAAGGGTGGTGGGGGTAACAGAACCACTAACCACACACCCCCCTCCCCACCATCACCACCACCCGCCGACGGAAAATTCTTTAAAATGCTATAGCATTTTAAAGAATTTTCCGTCGGGAAAGGGGGGAGGGGGTGAGGGGGGTCTGGACCCCACCCCCTACCCCCACCCCCAGATCCGCCCCAGCGTCTAGCTACGCACACCTTGCTAGAGAACGTACATTTGGCGCCAAACGCCGCGCGCGCGCGAACGAACGTGTGTGTGTGTGTGTGTGTGTGTGTGTGTGTGTGTGTGTGTGTGTGTGTGTGTGTGTGTGTGTGTGTGTGTGTGTGTGTGTGTGTGTGAAGGTGTGTGTGCACAAAAACCTGAAATGGGTGACTGTCTTTACCATCCTTATGGAAAATGGGTGTGTGTAAAACTCTGGGTGCCCAAGTCAGACACCCATTTTTTTCTGAGGGTTGTCAGTTTCTGTATTGTCTTGTGGTAAAGATTCATAAAAAATAAAAAGATCAGTTTTTCTCATTTTGGCGTTTACACATGAAATTTTGTGCATAACAGACACGCCTCTAGTGTGTTTGAACTTGTCCCTCCCAGCAGTGTGTGTGTGTGTGTGTGTGTGTGTGTGTGTGTGTGTGTGTGTGTGTGTGTGTGTGTGTGTGCGTGTGCGCACAGAACCCCGAAAATGGGCGTGTGTGTGTGACATCACCCTTCTCAGCTATAAATAACTTCATAGCTGATATGGGTCAGGAAGGGTGGGGTGGGGGGGTGGTGGTGTAATTTAGTTGTTTGAGGGAGTAAATTGTTTATGTTCCTACAAAATTAGGTTTGTTATTTGAGGGCGTGGATGTTTTGTTAAAAAAGTGTTGAGTTGTGATGTACTTCCGGGGTGATGTGGAGGGAGGTCATGTCTAGTGAAAAAGCTATGTATTCGTTTACCAGTGACTTAGCCTATAATTATATTTGTGCGCCGGTTGCTAAGAAGTGAAGGGATTGTATGAGTGCGCAGCGTGAGAGAGGACGTATAGACTTTGGGTGAGGCTGCTGTTGTCTTGTGTTCTGCCCGACCTTTTGGTTCAACCTGTTGCTTTGTTTGTGGGTTTGTTTGTGTTATGCTTTCGTTTTGACTGCAACTCCTATCAGATTGTATGCACAAATTGATTGAATGCAAATGACGTCACTCAGTGTTGTTACATGCGTCTTCTGCTGCAGTCGGTCGTTTAGTGCAGTATGAAGAGTGCAGGCTTGGATGGACCATTTTTCGATGTAATGCTAGGTCAGAGAAGAAAACCAAAGGGTGTAATAGTAAAGTATTGTTTGTGTGAATGCTGCACGTTTGAGGGAAGGACTGGAAAGTCGAGTGCTGAGCGAAGAGAGAAGGCGACAATGGGAAAAATATTCAGCACTATTACATTGGAATAGATTCATAACAGTTACAACACGCCTGTAAATGAAAACACTTTTAACATTAACAAAAGTTGAGTTTAAAGAGGTTTTAAAACCGTTTTAATAAAAACCGTTGCCCGACACGCTTCTCAAAACAACGGTTTCTTAGTTTTAAACCTTGTACCGCGCCGTAAACGCTGCGAATGCTTGTCAGTCTTTGCTGTCCTATAGTGTGGAATGTGGGACTTGGCCAACTGGATCCATCTGATGCACTCCAAATGTGTATTTGTGAGTGGTTTGACGTGCAACTGGGTGCGCGCCTCTGAAATGACCTACTGATTCCAGGGATAATGAAAATCTTTCATTCATAAGAGAGCATTCAGCAGCTCTATAAAACCAAAAGTGATGACCCCCCCCCACCCCACCCCCTCCACACACACAACCCCACCCAAACAATCATAACAAAATCAATCAGAGGTATGTTTAGTGAGGTATTTGTTCACTGTGTGTTGTGTCATTGTGCTTGATATTTTTTAATGCAGGAAGAAAAAGAAGGAATACACATACACATTAAGTTGAAAAAAAAATGACAACAATCAAATAAATGTAGAAAAGAAGCAGCAAATATTCCGTGAACTTTACCTTATTACAGACACCTAATTTTCTTGAGATAGTCCATGCTAAAATGAATAATTTGACGAGGACACCCATTTTGACTGTAATGCCAGTTTTTGTGTGAGAGGCACCCACTTTATTGGTAGAAACCCATTTTTTTCTCCATCCAGTGGCTCTGTTTCTAGAAAATGTCTATTTTATTTTAAGTTGTAGAGCTTAGTTATAAGGTGAGTTCTAAACATTCGCATCAACTCCAGAGCCCTAGAATAAATAGAAATATGGGAACCCATTTTCACATAAAATGGTAGGTAACCAACTCTGAGGCTTTTGTCCCCATGTGTCGCACAGTGTGTGTGTGTGTGTGTGTGTGTGTGTGTATGTCTGTGTGTGTGTGTGTGTATGTGTGTGATGGTGGGTGAGTGTGTGTGTGTGTGCGTGTGTGTGTGTGTGTGTGTGTGTGTGTGATGGTGTGTGTGTGTGTGTGTGTGTGTGTGTGTAATAATAATAATAATAATAATAATAATAATAATAAATTTATTTCAGTTTTTGCAGGCCATCAGGCCCATATGAACATAAAATACAATTTACAACCAGAAAATACAGGAAGGTGGTTGTAAAACACACTCATATAGCATTACATCAGCGCACATAAATAAACAAAAAACAAGAAAAGTTCAAAGCAAATCCCTCTAATTCCTTAATTTAAGGCAACCTGAAATATACATAGCAACTTTAAAGACCAGTTTATCATGTAGGTTTCCACACAGCAGCTGAACTTTAAGATCGGATGGGAATCTGTAGTAAAACAGTGGAATGTACTTTTTACGTAAAGGGGCATATTTTGGACACTCGAACAGAAAATGACACAAATCTTCAGCCTTATGCCAATCACATGAATTACATTCTGGATTAGTGATGGGTTTTCCAAATCTGGATACTCCGTTTAAAGGTAAACGGTTACATCTAAGTAAACATATTGCCCGCCTGAGTTCACAAGAGTTCAGCTGCCCTATGTAACTGGCTCTAAGTATTTCTGGGTGGTAATGGCAGTATTCTGTGTTTGAGGTAAGGGATGCATGCCAGTCCTGTCGGAAACAATCCATCAGCCGATCTTTGAATATCTGAATGAACAGAGGAGTGTTTCCAACTGACTGCATTTCCCATACATACCCAAACCCGTGCATAAACAATAGAGTCTTTATTTGCGTAGCCCAGTTCGATCTACCCGAAGCATCATGCATATATAACATCGTGTAACACTGTCTTGGGTATCTGTTTTCTGACATGGTAAGAAGTCTGCACCAGTACTTTACCATTCGAACATAGGCATCAATATACATAGGGAATCTTCCACACTCACCCAGCGCAATATTGTTTTTTACATCTCTTCCAACACCAAGGACCATTTTACAAACCTTTATATGAACCTGCTCAATTACATCATGTCTCTGGAAACCCCAGACCTCTGACCCGTATAGCACAATGGGTTTAATCTTGACATCAAAAATGTGAAAAACAGTGTCAGCTGGCAAGTTTTGTAATTTGAAGTATAGTCTTTTGATGCCTGCAACTGCTCTCCTGGCTTTTCCAGCTAAGTTTTCTACACATCTAGCCCAGTTCAGAGTAGAGGAAAATATCACACCAAGGTAAGTATAACTGGACTCGACTTGAATCTGCATGTCAGCATAAAACCATTTTTCACAATTTTTCACAAAACCTCCATTTTTGAAGACCACCACTTTTGTCTTGTCCATGTTCACAGTGAGACCCCATTTTTTACAGTATTTTTCTAAACAATTAATTTTCTTTTGGAGATCTGCTACAGAGTCAGAGACAATGGCTATATCATCAGCATACATAAGAAGGAAAATACCCAGTGGGTCTGCAAAAATATCAATGCCACGTGCACCGCACGATGATATTTCTGTCTCAAATTCTGAAAGAAAGATAGAAAACAGCAGTGGGCTCAACACACAACCTTGTCGCACCCCTGACATGCAATCAAAGTAGTCGGTAACTTTGGTTCCAACCCTTACAGCAGCTTTTACATGTTTGTACATACTCTCAAGTGTCTGAAGCAACTTTCCATGAACTCCTTTACGTAGCAAGAGATACAACAGTTTTGTCCTGTGCACACTGTCGTAAGCTTTAGAAAAATCTACGTACATGGTGTAAAAACGGCCACCCTGCTTGCTAAGATACTTTTGCACTAGTGCCTGTAAGCAAAAAATGTTGTCTATAGTACTGTATCCTTTACGGAAGCCAGCTTGGGCCTCAGGAATACAATCGTTCTCTTCACAAAAACGAACCAACCTGTTGTTAATGACAAAACTGTACAACTTACTGATAACGTTCAGAAGAGAAATTCCTCTGTAGTTGTCAACATTTCTAGGGTTACCCTTTTTGTGTAGTGGAAATATCACAGCCATGGTCCAGCTTTCAGGGTATTCCGCACTTTGAAACACACGATTAAACAAAGGATGCAGAAATTTCACAAGGATCTCACCTGCATGATGAAAAAGGTCAGTGGGCAAGCCATCAGGGCCTGATGCTTTCCCTTTCTTCATGTTATTAATAGCACTGCGAATTTCATCCTGCGTGATTTCCTCGTCAAATTTTGCATTATGACAACCATCACAATCATCAGATATATGGTCATTCAAAACACCCTCGGCCTGTCTGCTGAAACCTGAATCATCAACATTCTGATCCACATTTAGCAAATTACGAAAATAATCATACCACACGCGTGGTGAAACGACATCAGAACACAACTTTTTAACGCCAGTCAGAGACTTTATTTTTTGCCAAAATGTTCTTGAGTTTGCATCATTACATGCATCGTTGAGCTCATTCAAAACCCGTGCGTTGTACTCTACTTGTTTTGTTTTACACAACTTCTTAAATTCTTTCTTCATGTCAAGATACTTCCCTAAGTCGTCATGTGTGTTTGTGTGTCTGAACTGCTTCAACTGTAGGTACTTGTTTTGTTTTGCTAACTCGCAGTCCGAGTCCCACCACGGCGGCTGTGCACGGGATTCACCTATCTTCTTACCTGACCTCATTTTGTCAGCCGCCTTCTGAATGAATGCTACAAAACAGGCCGACCCTTCTTCTACACTCGAGTCAAGCGCTGACGAAAAGTGTTGAAACTGAGTCTCCTGATTATCTTCAATGTATGCCCAAAAGGATTCAGCGTAGTTTTCTTTCCAAACAAATTTAACCCCTTCCTCTAGTATTATATCATCATTTAAATCATCATCATCACATGAATAAACAGACTGAATAGAAGTAAACGTGGTTACAATGGGGAAATGGTCTGACTCGCACCTGTCTGCAACAAACATATCGGTCATTAGGTCAAACACGGATTTAGAGCAAATACAGTAGTCCACCACACTTTTGCCTCTGTTGGCCACGCACGTAATTTCTCCCTCACTGTCACCTTTCGTTCTGCCATTGACAATAAACAAACAGTACTCTTGACATAGTTCTATCAGTTTCCGACCAAAACTGTTTACGCCAATATCTTTTGACCTCCGTGGACTTTGTGGTACATCCTCTAGCAGATCTGTTAATTCCTGTAGAGGCTGCACGTGTGAATTGCCATCAATAAAATCAGTATCAGACAGCCCGGCAGTGCGGGCGTTAAAATCACCACATAATAGCCAAGGCAGCTCAGGGTGAGCACGTAAAACTTGAGACATGTAGTTTTCTAACACTTCAAAACCATCAACGTTATCTTCACCATATACAACAGAACGCTCTGGAGCCACATACACAAATGCTGCCAGAACATCAGATGCAGAGTTCAAAACAGACTTACCGATCTTTAGAAACACAATATCCTCAGCTGCCTGCATTAAACGCAACACATGACAGGCTATAGATTTATGTACACACACGGCCACGCCCCCTTTTAACTTTTGTGTACGTGGTGAAAAAAAACACCTGATACTCTGGAAAGGTATCCTCTATAACATTTTGCTTACACGACCAGATCTCTGAAAATGCAAAAATTTGACACTTTTCACAGAACTGCCTAAAAGAAACACTTTTCAGCTTATTTACAAGACCTTGGATATTCCATGCCATGATGCGAAACACAGAGCTACCACTTTCATCACTACCACTTTCATCAACACAGTGTGCGGGTGTGGGTTTGAGTATGGACACTTGAGTGTGTGTGTGTGCAGGTAAGTCGTCCTTTGAAGACACATGGTGGGGGCCCTGGGGGTCTGAATGAGGGACGGGCTGTCTTCTCCTGGTTGCTGGGTCAACATGCCGGCCTGCCCCTCATTTCTGCCCCCTGCGCTCCACTGGCCTCTGGGTAGCAGCGTCGTAGGCGTGGGTCTTTCCCTCAACAACGAGGGAGTCGAAGCGGAGGAAGGCCTTCTTCCCCGCCTGCTTGGCCTCCTTGAGGAAGGGTAGTAGCTTGCGGCGCACGTCCCTCACCCGAGGGGTGAAGTCCTCAGAGATGTAGACCCGGGACCTGTTCTCCTTCAGCGTTCTTCGCTCAAACAGGATCCGCTCCTTGTCTTTGTACTTGTTGAAGCACACGATGATGGGGTGGGGCGCCTTGCCCCCCTTCAGACGATGGGCACGCTCCACCTCGATCTCCTCCTCTATGCCCATCTCGTCCTTCAACATTGACTTGACAGCTTTTTCACAGTCCGCCCAAGTCTCTGAGCGCCCCTGGGGGTGGGGGATTCCGTGAAAAATCAGATTATTGCGTCTGCTCCGCCCCTCCAAATCATCCAGCTTATCCTCCAGCTGCGTAACTTTCTCCTTCAACTCTCTGTTTTCTTTCATCACCGCAGTAAAGTCACTCTGAATTTTGTCCATCTGCTCCTGCATTGTAGCTTTCATACTGTCCATCTTTTTGTCCATCACATTCAACATTTTAAACACATCAGCAATGGTCGGCTCAGACACTGCGTTTGCCTCACCCCCGGGCGACTGGTTGTCTTGGTTCCCCTGGCATGTCAAAAGAGTCTGTCGTTTCGGTGGCCCTGGGTTCGCTTCGACATCGCCACACCGGAGCAGAAAGCCGACCAAAAACACGAGAATGACTGCCACCGGTCCGCTGACACTGACAGTGCGGTAACGTAGGGCTGCCTTCCTCTGTGCTTTGCGAGCCATGAAGTTTTGAAAAGTCCAGTAAAAGGTACCGCAAATGGCACGAAAAGATACCGAACTGCTTGGCATGATGAGCTGAATCACCCTGTCGTTGTTCTAAAGTCACTAATTAAGTAATTATGTTGCAAAATGCTAAAAATGTGCGGAGCCGCTCTTCAACTGTGTGACGTCGATCGTGAGCACAACTCACCCCCCTGTGTGTGTGTGTGTGTGTGTGTGTGTGTGTGTGTGTGTGTGTGTGTGTGTGTGTGTGTGTAGGTGTGTGGAAAGGTGTGTGGGTGGGTGGGTGTTACAGCGCCTAGAGCCCGTATTTCCTGACAGACAAGCTGGTAACTTTAAAATAATTTCCCTGCGTGAATTATTTTTTAAAAAAATATTTTATTAGGTTACTCGTTGACAGGAAAATGGCCGATTCACAAAAACCGGTTGATCCGCATTTGCGTCCATAATTTTTTGTTTTTCTTACAAGGCAATTTGCATATAGCTAGATTAAAGGAAGATATTGAATGGGTTCGGAATCCCGCGTTGTACCTCTTCAGCTTTTTCAATCATAATTAATTCATTTTTAAGTCCCTTCTATTTATTGAAGGGACTTTTTAGGACGGGTCGCGGTGGGGCGAATTTAATAGCATCAGAAGGGGCGCGCTCAGTGCACACGCGTCATTGGTTTGTTAAACATCATTTGTCATGACGTATTTCTTGTTATTACGTAATTTTATGTTTAACGTGATATGAGATTCGCTTTCGCTTCAAGACTTGTGAAAATGGTGACAATTTCAGGCTTGCTACAGTTTAGTGAGGACTGTAAGACCCATTATTTGATGAGGTGGGGACAGAGCTGACAAAAGTACCATAATTTTTCCAGATGATCTACATGTTTTATGCTTTCAGATTTTGATATGTTCAAGGTAGCACAGCAATAGGTTTCGAGAAACAGACTATTTTAATTCTCAAAGCGTGGCGAACGCGAACAAATTATTGGTTGTGGTTGTGTCTTTGACAACCGACATTAATTCAATGAGAATAGACTCTTCGAATAGATTAATTATTTTAAATAAGTCATCCAAGAAGCCACTGGACTAAAACAAACAAAGAATTATACTTTTGTATGGTCCCATAATTGTTTATTTTTATTTTTAAAAAATGTGTTTTTAGCTTGTTCCAGGGTTGACCTATAGTAGATGAAGGATGGATTGGCAAGCCTGTTTGATTTGCCAACAAACAACTAGTGAGAAGTTGAACTGCCCCTTGAAGGCCAATGGGAGTCAAGACAAGTCGCAGCCATATAAAAACTGTTTGAATATCGTCAGTGTATTTCAGGGACTGCAAATGCTACCTGTGACTCTTCTCTTTGATGAAAGCATCACAACGTTTCAAGACTGTTCAAGACTAAACTGTCCAAAACACTCAACATGAAGAAGGTTTGTCAACTTAATAATGTTTCAAACAATAAACTCTTAGCCTTACAAGAGTGTTCAAAGAAATGGGCAATCCTTTCTTGACAGACAGTGGAGAATTAATGACATTAGATTCTCATGATGTCCCCAATGATTCTGTCTTACATATAGTCCGCACCATTGAGGATCTTGGCGAACAACAATACAACGACTACTGCAACTCAATTCTGACTGATTGTGAAGATCCATTCATGATCCCATCCAGAAGAACTCTTTGCGTCTGTTCAAGTGTCCAACTCCTAAAGACAAAAGCAAACAAGCAGACACGATTGCAAATTTTGTATTCACGCACTGTTCTGGCAGCTCCTGCAGCCAAACTGGTGCCAAACGTACTGCTTTGCATTCCTTTGGATACATCAGCGAGGCCGAGAGGGGGATCTTGACGACTGGGCACCCCAGGATCTCCATACACTTCGCCCAGGCTTGCCCCCTGGAGAGGTCACTCCAGTGACTGACCCAGCAAGCGCATATACTCCATTGTCTTCCGAGACAGGATGCCAAACGATGCCAAACGTGAGTGAATGCGCGTGATTCACGTGAGCGTGCTTGTTGGGTTCAGTTCGCGGCGGCGCTTTGAGCCGATTTTCAATTGGGATAAAGCGCCTATTTCATGCGCTTATTATTATTATTATTATTATTATTATTATTATTATTATTATTATTATTATTATTATTATTATTATTATTATTTCTCATACACAAGGTGCTCTCCTGCAACACACAAAGCGTTGTGTCTACCAAGCTGGGATCTGGACAACAAGCGATCAATCTCAACCGCAAATACCAACTCCCAAAAGGTGGGGCTGGAAAATGGATGCCACCACTTGTTGTTAGATTCCACTGTGGACAACTTTACTATTTGCTTCAGAAGCATGTAGTGAACTTGTCAAGTGAAGCTGCAAAATTGCTGCTGGCTGTACCGGAAAATGTTCTTGCAAAAAAGCCACGCGGAGATGTACAGTGTAACTGCAAGTGTAACTGCATGAAGGATGAGATGTTAATTTCATATGAACATTTGACTTGACAAACTCAAACGTTGTGCGGCAAAACTGCTGCTGACTGAACATTAAGCCTTTAATCCTTTCTACCATACTTGTTTGAAAGTGATAGCATCTGCTATGTCTACTATGAGTTCTGTGTATTTATTTTGTCAAAATTAGACAAATTTATCAATAAAAAGTAACCCATTAGCAAGCCGAACAAACTTTTTTTGGACTTGTTACATTTGCCGCGTCATCAATGTTTGATATTTGTCACGTGCCCGAGAACATCAGCTGAGACTGATTTTGTGGAACATATCAGAAATTGTTGCTACAGGACTAAAAACACATCTCCTCAAATTTGTCATGACGTATTTTTTGTTTTTGTTTTTACGTAATTTTATATTTAACGTGATATGAGTTTCGCTTTCGCTTCAAGACTTGCGAAAATGGTGACAAAACTAGAATTTCAAGGTACAATTTCAGTCTTGCTATAATTTGTGTGAAATCAGCTGTAAATTATTTCTTATTTAGTCCTGTGCTGGTGGTTTGTTTGTATGTGTGTTCGTTTGTGTGCATGTGTGTTCGTTTGTGTTCATGTGTGTTTGTTTGCGTGCACGTGTGTTTGTTTGCGTGCACGTGTATGTGTGTGTGTGTGTGTGTGTGTGTGTGTGTGTGTGTGTGTGTGTGTGTGTGCGACCTACCGTAGGCCCGACCGAGATGGTAGGCCCGGCCGACGTTCGGGCCTAAATTAGCCGACAAGAATTGATCTCCTGGTAATGAACTCGAGCTCAGACGCGAGGCTTTTTGAAGGGCAACATGTGCTTTTTGTATGTGCTTTGCGGAAAACTGTTTTAAAATCACATGAGCTTTGCTTCTAAGATATTTTTTTCTATTCATAATCAAAAGATTTTTCGGGAAATTACCAAATTAGCACGGAAAGTGTAATAGAAAAATAAATAAATCAGGCATTTCATTGTTGCCGTAAGTGTGAGTTGATGTCTAGTACACACACACACACACACACACACACACACACACACACACACACACACACACACACACACACACACACACACACACACACACACACACACACACACGTGCACGCAAACAAACACACGTGCACGCAAACAAACACACATGAACACAAACGAACACACATGCACACAAACGAACACACATACAAACAAACCACCAGCACAGGACTAAATAAGAAATAATTTACAGCAGACATCAGTTGTTTTGAACAATCTCACAAGAAGATCAGTTTATTAATACACGTTCACCTTGCAGCAGGTATTATCAATTAAACGAAATAGTGATTATACACAGGCCACACTAACCACCTTATGCATACACCCGTTAGAAACTGTAAACAGTACCTGACGTTGTATGCACAAAGAGATTAATAAGAAATTATCACTAATTATCTGTTCTTTCTCATCCTCTCCATTCATACCTCCACCCATCACATGGGAATTTATGACAAAATTATTCATCATACACGAAATAGTAGGTCAACATGAATATACGCATTAGGCTGAATTATCATAAGACGTACAAAAGACAATACCACCAGTCACATGCCCACCGCTACTCCCTCGTCATGTGCACGAAGCCATTAGATCTAAAAGTCATTACCAAGTAAACAGATAAATATATCATCACCGATCAGAATTATGTTTTCCAACAACCCCCTCCTCCCCGACCAGACTATCGGCTGCTTCCAGTGGGAAACTAAACCCCTTACAACAAAGACAGTGGCATGGTTTGCCACAAGCTTTGTCCTCTCATCATCCTCTCATCCTCCCCCCAATCCTCTGCCCCTTCTATTTGATCACGTTTTTTGTTGTAAATGACTTGTTCACGTTTTATTGTTGTAAATGACTTGTTCTTTTATTGTCATTTCATCTAGTACTATTGCACACAGATCTGACTTTGGCGACACTGCAGACACTTTAATCTGAAGCGCTCTCAGAATCTTGGCATTAAAACCGGGGTGGGCTGAAACCTTTTGCATAGTTTTCCGTAAATTTGAAACTGACGGCAGGACAAAGATTTTTGCAAGCCTTAGGGCTTGCATGAAACAAAGATAGAGCTGTTGTTTTGTCTGTCTCCGGCCATCTCCGGCCTTGTTTCTTTTTGTGTATTTCACGCAACTGTGCTGAAATAAACTGAACACACGAATCAGGCAAAAAATGGGCCAAGCTCTTCACTGCTGCATTCTTCTTCTCTTTGAGTGTTAATGTCTTTTCTTTCCTTGTTTGCCGTCTTTCTGTCGTAACTTACATTTCTTCTGCAGGCAGTACAATCTGTTGCGCACAGTTTTGATACTTTTCTTCAAAGCCTGCTTTCTTGGTGAATCGCTGACCTGACCACCTGTTGCTGCAGTTCCACCCACATCAGTTTCTCCACTGGACTCATCTGCACACACAAGCAACCATGCATTAAATCATTTATGATATCATGATAATCCACAGCATATTTACTCAGATCAAAAAATCAATTCACATTATTGTCATCTGACTGACAAGAAATGTATTTTCACACACACATGCAGGCGCGAACACATACAAAAGGGCCATCGAAAATTCATCCAAAGTTATTATCTGCTTGTCTGATTTTAATAGTCAACAGATTTTTACGACCACAGTTGTGAAAAAAACTCACACAATTGATCTTTTGTGCTGTAATTGTTTGGTAATTTTTTTATTATTAAAATTTTCAGCTTACAAATTATAAATCAGGTTCATATTTATTTATTGAAAGTACCTGGTTGAAGTGACATGCGTGCCCGTGAGGCGGCGCTTCTGAATCTGTAGCAGTATCCCTTGTCCTCGGGGTGGCTATCTCTTTGTTGTTAGATGGAGGGGTGGGTTGGACACCGAAAACAAAATCGGCATAGCATTCCATAGCAGCCTGCGCCCCTGCGTGGCACACGTGAACTGGTTGTTTTCAAAATGGGCACTGCACAGCCTGCAGGAACTTGAACGCAGCTCAGCAGGTGACAGTCCCAACAGATCTTCCCTGCGCGTATTCTGCACCCATTTCTGACATCTGTTGGGACAAGAACAAAGACTAAAATACACGTACTAAAACACCACCAGCTAAACAATGTAGTCTGTAGGCTTAGTTCGTGAGAACAGTACAGTGGACAGAGTTCGGCATGACCTTTTATACTTTTGTATTTTAAGTCTTGATAGACAATGAAAGCGAAGTAACTTTGCAATGACTGGATTTTATCAACGACCTTACAACGCAAAGTTTCTTTGCTTAATTTCTCACCTGTTTTTGATCGGAAAATCGGTCTTAAAACAACTAGATTAAGAACTTGAAACTTACACAGGATTTTCCCTATCTGTCGTATCGTCTTGAACGAAAGGGAAAGGTCCGTGTAGCCTAAAAAGAATACCTTTCCTCGCCCAACGGCACGTGTGGAACAAATGACTAGATTTAACGTGAGTTTGTCCAACATTAAGTGGATAAAATTGGACAGGAAAACTGGTCTGTGTACACATGGCCCTCTTCTACATTTGAAAACAAAATTACTAGAAACTTATAATTACTCTGGATCTAAATAGTCGTTAGACCACTTTTCCATTGACATTTCTCGGAATTCACGGCGTGGAGAACCAGCTTGGGTCTGTTTGCAGTTGGATCAGTTTTCCTCTCTCGCAGATTCAAACCCAAAGATACAAATCACACGAGGGACCTACGCCTGAGTATCGCCCTGGCAATTCTAATTCAGAATAGAAAATTTTCGAGATAGACATCCTCTGCGCCATGAAATTATTATACGTTCGTAAATTTATGCATTTATGCAAAGATAAGACCACAGAGTAATCAGCTTACCTTGTTTCTTCATTGGGAAAAAGAAAAAAATGATGTGCCGGTGCAACTTGGCTTGAGCCGAACAAGAAATTGCGCTGCAAAAGTCAGACCCTTGACTCGTTCGGTCAGCCATGATTCAACACGGTTACAAGGGATAAAACTTTCAAAACGCGCCCTCGCGCTCTCGGGGCGAGTGATTTGTCTTGTATTGTCTTTGATGCTCTTCTGAAAGCGCGTCGATGTGTGTGTTTGCGTGTGCGTGTGCGTGAGTGCGTGCGCGCGCTCCAAACGTCCTCAAGAGGCATAGATGTTCATGCGCCCTCCGGGCACATGAGGGTCTATGCCTCTTGGAGATGCGCGTATGTGTGAAAAAGAGCGAGCGAGCGAGAGAGACAACGACAATGACAATGATTCTTTATTTTACAACGGTGAAAGTTTTGGCTGGCACAACCATTTTTCGAACTTGCCGTTGCTAATCTAATCTACAAATAATGCACGAAGTGTAAAAATATTATATTGAAAAAAAAGTGATAAATGATATCAAAATAAAACAAAACAACAACAACAAAAACGTGCACACACACACACACACACACACACACACACACACACACACACACACACACACACACATACGCATACACACACACAAACACGCGCATGCACGCACACACTGAGTAATATAGGGTCGCAGTAAAAGTATTAAGATAATGACGTGAGGTAATTGAAAATACTGGCTCTAAAATACGAAAGGGTTGTTGATGTTGTAACTTTCCTAGGCAAAGTGTTCCACAGGCTATGGCCTGAGAACGCTAAACTTGTCTTGTAGAGATCGATTCTAGGTCGTGGTACAATAATCAATTGCCTTGATCTTGAGTACGTTGGTGATAGAAAGGAAAATAGTTTCTTAATATAATCAGGCATTTTGCTATTCAATGTTTTGAACATAATTATTCCCTTATTGTACATTAAATGATTTTTCAGGGGAAGAATCTCCAAGGTTTTCAATTTATTATCGGTAGTAGAGTTAGGGTCAGGTAGGATCAGTTTTGCGGCTCTACGATGAAGAGAGTTCAGTCTCTTTAACTGGACCTCGCTTGCTCCATCCCACACTGTAGAAACATAGTCGATATGTGACCTGATGTGGGCGTTGAAGAACAGTTTACGTGTTTCTACATCAGTGATATATTTTAATTTGGCTAAAATGTAAAGTTTCTTTGATATTATGTTGCATATATTAGTAAAATGACACTGCCATTTAAACTGGCTATCTACAGTAACACCGAGAAGACGATGTTCTGTTACTTGATTGATGGGTTTTCCTTGAAGAGACAAGCTGAGTGAGAGAGAGCCGAGCTGGTGCTTTTGACGGGTACTTAATACCATACATTCAGTTTTCGCTGGGTTTAGGATCATGGAATTGTTACTACACCAGTTGTCAATGTCTTGTAGTGCGTTTTGTAGGCGTGTATCAATAATAGATAAATCCTCGTCGGGCGTGTGTATTGCAGCATCATCCGCGAACATATCACATGAAACATTATGATCACTAATTGTGAGCGGAAGGTCGTTAATGAACAAACAAAATAGAAGAGGGCCTAAAATAGAGCCCTGGGGCAATCCATGCTTGACTAAGCGGTGATTAGAATATGTACCATTAAGAAGGACTTTTTGTCTTCTATCATCCAAGTAGGATCTGAAGAACGTGGCAGCGCTGTTGGTGTATAATGAGATTTTCTTTATCAGTATATCATAGTTTACTAAATCAAAAGCTAAAAAGACTACACCTGTTAGTTTGGATTCCGCATTGATAGATGCTAACCAGGTGTCTGTCATCCTAATCAGCGCGGTATGACAGGAATGGTTTGGTCTGAAACCTGACTGCAATGAATGAATAAGATTTTGTTTTTCTAAATATTTAGATAGATGTTTATGAATATGCCTCTCTAAAGGCTTTGACAAAGCTGGCAGTAATGAAATGGGACGAAAATTATTAATTTCACTTAGATCTTTTGATTTTGGTAATGGGATTACTTTTGCGTCTTTAAATGCATCCGGAAAACAGTTTTGTTTTATACAGAGATTGTAGATGTATGTGAGACTCTCAACGATATATGGAAGAGATGTCTTGAGTATTTTTGAGCTGATCTCATCAGGCCCGGATGACTTTTTATTTTTCATCGAGGTAATTAATCTGCCCACTTCATGAACCGCTATAGGCGGTATGATGAAAAGTTCGTTGTTTTTATTTTTCTGGTTACAGTAGTCTAGTAGTTTGTCTGGATAAATATACTCATGTGAGTTATTTCCCAGTGGCATTAGGGATTCCGCCACAGAGACAAAATGGTCGTTAAAACTGTTTGCAGTGAGGTGGGGGTGGTAAAGACGCACTACTTTTATTTGTACCTTTGGTTACTAAATTCAAGTTGGCACGCCATACAGTGGAGGAGTCTTTACTTTGCTTAACTACCTTACTGAAGAGAGATTTTTTTGCTTCTAAAACCATTGATTTTACGCATTTACGCTGTGTTTTGTATTCAACAAAACGCTTCGTTTTTGTTTTTTTTTTAGCTCGTCCCTGTGTTCCATAGCCTCTATCAGATCCGCAGTTAGCCAGGGTAGTACGGCGGCGTACTTAACTCTCTTTTGCCTCAGGGGCGCGTGTTTATTCAGCACACCGAGAAAGACGCAGTACCAGGTGTCTAATTCTTTGTTCGGGTCACTATCGTTATACACGTCCGTGAACTGTGCTCCAGCTAAATCAGTCAAAAAAGCAATTTCATTAAAGTTTTTAATTGATCTATAAGTGATGCACGTGTGACCTTGCTTTTTCAGTTTTGGAAGTTTTGACAGCGATATGCAGCTAACTGGATAGTGGTCGCTGACACTCAGACTATCAACTTGAGTGTTGCCAATTGCGAGAGGCCCGTTTGTTAGTATAGATATGGTCTATAACAGTGGCTGATGTTGGTGTGATTCTGGTGGGAGATGTCACCATTTGTTGGAGACCGACTAAGGTAGTAGTACACTCCCATGATGGATGAGGTTTAAGAAAGTCAATATTACAATCTCCAAGAAGCAGAACATCTTTGGTCTGAATGTTTGTTTTATCGATCATGTGCAAAAAGCTATCGTACCACTCAAAGGTGGCTGCAGGGTTTCGATACAGAAACCCGACAAGTAAAGGAGGGGATTTAGAGTGTTTGATTCCTACCCAAATACATTATACATCAGCCGTTTCTAGGTCTTGTCTCCTGCGGGTTATGTGTAGAATTGATTGATGGATGTAAACCGCTACAGAGAGAGAGAGAGAGAGAGAGAGAGAGAGAGAGAGAGAGAGAGAGAGAGAGAGAGAGAGAGAGAGAGAGAGAGAGAGAATTACGTCATATTTAGAGTATCAGTGTCTGCATGGTGACGGAGTGCTTCTTTTACGTCACCGGCACGGTATGACTTTCTCTAGAAGTTAAGGTTTCTTTTTACTGTTTTAATTATTTTCTTTAAAACAAAACAAAAAAAATTAATTTTTTACTAAAGAGGTTGAAAGGATACAAAGCCGGCTAACAAACTCATCCAATGACTTTCTCCAAACTAGCTATATGCAATACGGTAGACTTTGGGATGAAATTCTCATTTTGTTAAGATTTCAAACGCCGGGCGTTGAGTGATGGTGGTGGAGGGTGGGGTGGTGGTGGTGGTGGGGGGGGGGGGGAGCGGGGGTGGGGGGGTGGGGGTTAGGGGTGGAGATGGGTAGGTGTACCATCAGCTATGTGAGTGTGTGTGTGTGTTTGTGCGTCCATGAATATGTGCGTGCGTACGTGTACTTAAATGTGTGTGTGCATTTTAGAGTGTGCATGCATAAGTGTGTATGCGTGTGTGTGTGTGTGTGTGTGTGTGTGTGTGTGTGTGTGTGTGTGTGTATGTGTGTGTGTGTGTGTGTGTGTGTGTGTGTGTGTGTACTGATATGTGTGAGTGTACGTGTGTGCGGATATTTTTTTGTAATTACAAGTAAGACAACACACTCATCACTTCCATTTTGAGATATATATATATATATATATATATATATATATATATATATATATATATATATATATATATATATATATATATATATATATATATATATATATATATATATATATATATATATATATATATATATAACAGAGCGGGTTTTAGCTTGTTAATTATCATCACCCGCACATACTAATTTTTCCCCTAACCCGGCTTGGATTTTCCTGCATTCAGCCGTTAGCTGTGAGAATACCATTAGTACTCTGATAGTACCTTATCGCTTGCGCGTGTGCAGTACTCTCTTCTTTCGGGCGGTGTCTGTAGATGGCCTACGTGACCAGCGACACAGTATCTTTTCCCGCCATCCTTGATATAGTGCTGACTAAGCGCCAGATTCCAGTCTCTTTGGTTCTGGGCGGTCGAAGTTCAGGCAACTTGTGCGGCTTTGCCGGCCAGCATTCAAACTACATTCTGTTTTATTTACAACCGTCTTGCGTTTCTGTCCTGTACTGCTTTCTTCTTTGTAATGTTGTGGTAAAATTAAATTCAAAGAACCATGACTACCATCTCGACTCCCTTTTAATTCCCCCCACATTTTGCACACCATTCAGCCGCACGGCTACAATTGGCGCTGCGAGCAGGATGTGGGGTTAAGGAGTCACAACAGAAAGCAGTACAGGACAGAGGGAGGCGCTGATGACTGGGCGAAGAAAAGGGCGAAAGCAAGGGAGAAGTCAGACTGATGGCGGACGAAGATCAACAACTTGACGCTCAAGCCAATGGACATGCTCAGCTGCCCCCACAAGTTATCTACCACCAGATACTGCAGCCTCGGCCATTGCCAACCTTTAGCGGAGAGGGGGGATGCTCCGTGTCAACGTTTGTGGACGCCGCACAGAGAGCGATCCACTCATTCCACATCCCTGAGGACATGGGGGCAGAATGGGTCATCGGGCACCTTGAAGGAGCTGCCAAAGAAGAGGTCCTGGGACGTCCTGTTGGCCAACGCGCGACCGGGACGCAGGTGTTAAATATAGTTGCCGCCACCTTTCGCCAGGACTTTACTGCAATAGATCGTCTGCCTGTCGCCAGAAAATTGAGGAGCCTATCCTAGCTTATGCTCAAGCCCTGTCGGCATTGGCAAGCCAGGCCAATGCTGCGGCAAATGACGCCATCCCAGCCTGGACTCTTCGGGATAAATTCGTAGAAGGCCTGTATTCGGCACCCCTTTGCACCCATCTAAGGGGTCTGCTACGCCAGCAACCAGACACTACTTACCTGGAGCTCCGTGACGAGGCCCGAATGTGGACACGGGAGAACCCCGACATGTATGCCGCAGTGGAATCTGCATCCTCCATCGAGCAGCTACGTTTGACCGTGGCAGCTCTGACAGCCCAACTGGAAGCAGTGCAGCTGACATCGGGGCCACCCACGCCACCGGTAACTTTACAAGCACCACAAACTTCGCGTCAGGCCTTCAGGTGCTACTGGTGCGATCAGCCAGGGCATCGGGAGGCTAACTGCCCAGCTAAGGCCCGATACCAGCAGCGGCTGGGAAGTCGTGGTCGTTCACGGAGAGGTGGGTCTGCCTACCATGGGTCCCCACGACAACACCCGTCTCTCCAAGAGTCACCACAGCAGCCGTCCCTGCCATTCCCACCTAACTATCCGCAGTATTATGCCCCTCAAACATTCCCCATGGTGCCCCAACAACAGCCCTACCAGCAGTACCCTATGGCGGCAGCGCAGCAGCCACAGGAAAACTAAGAGCCCCCGTTGTCTCTAGCCTGGCAACGGTGGGGACCACGTTGCATGGATTAGTAGGCCAGCGCCCCACAACCACGTTTAGTATAGACGGAAATGAACTAGAGGCTATTGTTGACACTGGTAGCGAAGTAACAACCGTAATGGAGAGTTGGGTGAAAGACAATTTGACAGTGAACGTCCAGCCAGTTAACTTTATCAAATTGGTCGCAGCAAATGGTCTGCCAGTAGAGTACACAGGTATCATAGTGGTTAAAGTTTGTATTTTTGATGTATACCTAGAAAAATGTTCCTATTTTAGTAATGAAGGACACCTGTGTACCCAAATACCGACAACAGCTGCCAGGACTCATTGGTGTGAACATTCTAGGGCTATGTAAGAATGCACCCCCTAGCCTGACCACCATTCTGCAGAGTGCCAAGCAGCAAATCCCCAAGGGAGCCATCGCCCTGTGTGCTCGACGCCAATATATCAAGCCACACTCACTCGCAACTATTCATGTGACTGGACCTCGCTATCCAAAGAAGAGAGGCCAGCCCTCAGTTCTGCTTGTGGCATCTCAGATGGCGCAGCCACTTCCAAAAGGTCTCTTGTTGGTTCCAACTGTAGTGGACAGCCATCAGCGTTACCATATCCGGGTTGCCAATTTGACTGATGAACACGTCATACTCCAGCCGCGAACACCGGTAGCCTTCTTGGAAGTTGTTGACTCAGTGGAGAAAGAGGAAGCACTGCAAATCACCGTTTCCTGTGACAAAATCACTGTGTTCCCAAAATCTGAGCTCCTTTTCCCTCCATCCTCGTCCCTTGTACCAGTTCCAACGACCAGTTCCCAAACTTCGCTGGCACTGAAGCACAACGTCAACAACTGGAGGAGCTGCTAAATGAATATGGCCATGTGTTCTCAAGGGTAATGGAGATCTGGGATTTACAGACATCGTTCGGCATCAAATTCCTACTGTTGACAGCGTGCCAATCAGTCAGCCCTACAGAAATCCAGACCAAAAAGGTGACTGCCCTGCAGAAGCATACCACCAACAATGCTGCAAGAAGTTCGACAACACCTTCAAGGACTCAAGAACGCAGGGGTCATAGTGGACAGCCACAGTCCCTATGCCTCACCTGTGGTCCTTGTGCGGAAGAAAAATGGCAGCCTGCGCCTCTGCGTTGATTACAGGAGACTGAATGCCAAAACTGTAGGAGATGCATACCCCCTTCCTAGAATACAAGAATCCTTTGATGCGCTGGCTGGGGCCCGTTATTTTTCCACTCTTGACCTCGCTTCTGGCTACCATCAGATTGCAATGGATGAGGCAGATCAGCACAAAACTGCCTTCTGCACTGCACTCCGTTTGGACTGTACGAATACACCAGAATGCCCTTTGGACTGACTTCGGCCCCAGCAACATTCCAGAGGCTAATGCAGAGGGTCATGTCTTTCTTTTTGAACATATGCTGGTGTATCTCGATGACCTGCTGGTGTACTCCAAGACGTTCACAGAGCATCTGGATCATCTGCGTAAGCTTTTGAAGAAGATTGCGGACACTGGGCTGAAACTGCGCCGAGAAAAGTGCCAGTTCCTACCAACAGAAGTCAGTTACCTTGGCCATGCCATTTCAGCTGAAGGGATCCAGTGTGAAGACGATAAGGTGGCAAAAGTGAAAGAATGGCCCGTACCAACGAACACCACTGAGATGCGACGCTTTCTCGGCTTCGCATCGTATTACAGAAGGTTTGTGGAAGGCTTCGCCAAGCTAGCTGGTCCCCTACATGACCTTGTCGCTAAAGTCAGCCAAGACTCCAAAAAGAAGTCTGTTAGCATCAAGAGCGGTTGGGGTCCCAAGCAAGATGCCTCGTTCCAGGCACTGAAGCAGGTTTTGACTTCAGCACCTACACTGGCCTATGCCGATTTCACTAAGCCTTTCATTGTTCAGACGGATGCCAGTCAGGATGGCTTGGGTGCCATCCTGTCACAAGTCCAAGAGGATGGGCGCAGAAAACCGGTGGCATTCGCCAGTCGTCGCCTCCGACCCTCAGAGTACAAATACTACCTCAGCCATCGCTGCAGCTACAAGCTAGAGTTCCTGGCCCTTAAATGGGCTGTTGCTGAGAAGTTTCGACACTACCTCAATTGCTCCGCCTGCACCGTCTACACGGACAACAGCGCCCTGATAAGCTTCAACTCTGCAAAGCATGGAGCCATTGAGCAGCGGTGGGCGGCGCAGTTATCACCATTCAAGTTTGATATCAAGTATGTCCCTGGCCGCCTTAACCCCGCTGACCCACTCTCCCGGCCACCTGTCTGTGGACCCGCAATCGCTCCCACGGACGACACGGCCACGTGCAACCAGCTTACAGCCGAAGCCGCATCTGACGTCACTGCACAAGAGGTTCATATCTCTCCCCCAACGTGTCAACCACTTGTGGTGCCAGCAGAAATACACGCTGTGCCTGAGGTCTTCTGTGCCCGCTTGACACTGGAGCAGACACCAGACCTGGTCGCTCCCAAAAGGCATATCACAGAGACACATGAGAAAAAGTCATTAGTTCCTCTTCAGGATCCAAATGATCTCCGCCAGATGCAGCTGGACGATGATGTCATCGGGCCTGTGCTAGCTGTTTTCCCAAAACGACCTCAAGCCCGCAAAGGACAATTAGCTCTGAAGGCGCTTCTTCGACTCCAGGACCAATTGTATATGCACACGAATGGTGTGTTGCGACCAGTCAGATCAGCTTGTACTTCCCTCATGCCTCCGGCACGAAACCATTGAAGCTCTGCACGACCACATGGGCATCAGGGCTATGAACGAACGATGAAGCTACTACAGTCTAGAGTATACTGGCCAGGAATGCACGCAGAGGTCAAACAACACCTTGACCGTTGCCAGCGCTGCCTCATGGGTCAACCTCAAGATTTCCACACGCCCATGGGACATCTGGAGGCCACGCGCCCCCTCCAGATACTCGCAGTAGACTTCACCAAAGTTGACATGTCCTCGGATGGCACTGAGAACGTTTTGGTCATGACGGATGTTTTCACAAAGTTCGTGCAAGCCGTTCCCACTAGAGACCAGACTGCACAGACGGTGGCAGCCAAACTAATCAAGGAGTGGTTCCTCAAGTAAGTAGCTCCAGAGAGGCTGCACAGTGATCAAGGCAGGAGTTTTGAAGCGGATGTGATTGAAGAGCTATGCAAACGCTATGGTGTCAAAAAGAGCCGCACTAGCCCATACCACCCTGAAGGAAATGGGCAGTGCGAGAGGTTCAACCGCACCATGTTTCAGCTGTTGCGGAACTTGAGCGAAGACCAGCAACGCCAGTGGCCGAAACACCTCCCTGACCTGGTTATGGCTTATAACTGTACGCCACACTCCAGCACAAACTTTTCACCATACCGGTTGATGTTTGGCCGCGAACCGCATCTTGATATTGATCAGCTCTTGCAAACGCCGGCTCTCGCAGCAAACGGTCCGATCAACTGGGATGAAAAACTCAAGAAGCAGGTGCTACGGACTAACCAGCAGGCAAACGAGAACTTGGTCAAGGCTGCGGCCAAACGGTCCAACATCGCGGATCGGGGTGCAAAGGCTCACTCCTTGCAACCTGGCGAACTTGTAGCAATCAAACACCATGGGCCAGGCCGCCACAAGATCCATCATAAATTTCATCCGCGTGTGTTCATGGTAGTTCGCCGGCCATACCCGAACACCGACGTTTACGTTATCCGTCCATGCGAGGGTGGGGCCGAAATAACCAGAAACTTAACGCAGTTAAAGAAAGTCTCTCCAAACTATGGCCAGGTTGCCACGCCACAGGAACCCAATTTGAATACCCCAGCAGTGAGGTATAAAACCTCGGGTGTACCAGAGGCTACATCACCTTCGAGCAATAGCCCTGTGACCATTCGTAGGGTAGCAACCCCACCTGTGCCTCCTAGACGCTCAGAGCGTCTGCGTCATCAAGCCAAGCAGAAGAAACCCTGGCGCTAGGTAGTTCCTTGTTTTGACACTCCATTGTGGACATTTGGACTTATGTATTAAGTGTGCCTATGCCACCACGGTGCTTCCATGGAATTGCCAGTAGAGAACGACTTCTGGAGAAACTTGTGGATATTATACCTGCCTTGTCGATAGTATTTTCTTTCTTCATTTAATGTAATTTTAATTTGTGTTGAATTGTTGTTTTTATTCAACATGTTGAATAGTTTTGACTTTTATGTCTGTTCGACTATTGAGTTGATAACTGGGAAATATCCTGATCAGCTCAGTGTAGGGGGTAACTCATTTGCCAGTCTCATTTGACTTGGCGGCGCAGTCGGCTGACTTTCTTTTCAAACTTTGCATGCTGTTTAGGCTATGTATCCCGGGTAAGCTGGCTGTAGCCTAAGTTTAGTATCTTGCAATACAAAGCTTAGTTTGATAAAGACTGTAGGTTTCCAGTCTGCACCTAAACTGTGTTGACAACAGGATGACTTGGGGTTGAATATTGTTTTGTTTAGTCGCGGTAAGCGGCACATGCACTTGTGGTTATTTGCCCATGCATGGTGTATTCTATGGCCGTATGGAATGGTTTATATGGATTTTTCATTTGAGATTATTTTATCGTAAATGTTTCTACATCGAGGCCGCTGTAGTGTTAAAGTTGGCGGGGATGTAACAGAGCGGGTTTTAGCTTGTTAATTATCATCACCCGCACATAGTAATTTTTCCCCTAACCCGGCTTGGATTTTCCTGCATTCAGCCGTTAGCTGTGAGAATACCATTACTACTCTGATAGTACCTGCGCGTGTGCAGTAAGTCGGGCGGTGTCTGTAGATGGCCTACGTGACCAGCGACACAGTATCTTTTCCCGCCATCCTTGATATAGTGCTGACTAAGCGCCAGATTCCAGTCTCTTTGGTTCTGGGCGGTCGAAGTTCAGGCAACTTGTGCGGCTTTGCCGGCCAGCATTCAAACTACATTCTGTTTTATTTACAACCGACTTGCGTTTCTGTCCTGTACTGCTTTCTTCTTTGTAATGTTGTGGTAAAATTAAATTCAAAGAACCATGACTACCATCTCGACTCCCTTTTAATTCCCCCTACATTTTGCACACCATTCAGCCGCACGGCTATTGCACACCATTCAGCCGCACGGCTATATATATATATATATATATATATATATATATATATATATATATATATATATATATATATATATATATATATATATATATATATATATATATATATATATACTCCCCAGATGAAGTTAAACAGCGCACTATTAATTTCTTTGAGAATTACACTCCCTGGAGAGGGCAGAGAGATGAAGAGGTGAGTAAAAATTGAAAGAATTAAGGACTTGAAAACAACATTTCTTCCAACAAGGGTTAGATTTCGCAATTTCCACTGCTTTATACAATTTTCTTCATTTTTACAAGTTTCTGTTTATAATTCAGGAGTACATATATATATATATATATATATATATATATATATATATATATATATATATATATATATATATATATATATATATATATATATATATATATATATATATATATATATTAATTACGGTAGCTTGTATAAAGCGTTTAACCGTTGATGGTTGGAGACGCACCATTTCCAAACACTAATGAGGTTACGTTTAGGCAAAACGACCCGCACAACGAACGATAACGAACTCACGTAGCTTCAACCATAAGCAACGACAACACTCCAAACATCTCCAAGGGGCATAGATACTCGTGAGCCCTCCGGGCTTATGAGGATCTATGCCTCTTGGGGATGTGTGGAGTGTTGTCTGTGCTTATGGAGCAAGCAGATTATCCACAGTGGGTTCTCAGTCTTTCGTTTGTTGTTGGGATTCGTTCGCCGCAGACGAAACCTCACTAGTGTCAGTGAACGGTGTGTGCAGTATATTGTAAAATACAATAGTCCAAAATAATATGATGTACAAAAGGGTACAAGAGCAACATTTATTTTTTTGACTACCAATATATGGAGGTGTACAAACACAGCTAGTAGCTATATATAGTAGCCAGACTGCGGCCCACCCTCGGCCGATGACATTTTGCGCGCGGGGACATTACAGTAAAGTTTGGGTACATCAAAACGCTAAGGAGCACGATGTTTTACTTTTTTAATTAAAAAAAAAGTATTCTGAACTTACGTGTAAGCAAAAGTAACAATTTAGAAAGAGTGAAGTCGGATCAAGCCTCCAAGAAAAGTGTTGGTAGGTATGTCTTAATTTTTTTTTTTACATGCAACTTTAATCTATACAGCGACTGTGTGCTGCACAGCGCCAACCGATTACGCTGAACCACGCCTATCAATATTATATGGGTCATAAACTGACTGACGCAGAGACGTGACAGCGCGGCACGTTTGAATGTATCGGCATGCGTCCGCACAGATGTAGTACGCACGGTGACCTAAGCCGCCGTCAGCCTCAGCACCTCATGCTCACCTTGGGCGAGTAGCATGAGCGAGCTTAGTCATGCACCAGCCACTAAGCAAGATGCGCCGCTATAGTCGCGCACATTGCTTAGTGGCTGGCGCAAGACTAAGCTCACTCATGCAACTGACTCCTGACCTTAGTCGCATGAGGGCGCCTATATCCTGCGCAAACTAAAGTGCTTCACTCTGTGAATCTTGCGGAAGTCACTACAAAAGGGACTAAAAAATATAAAATGTTAGTCCTGCGGAAGCCACAACAACTATGATCCTGCGCAAGCCACTGCGTCAAGGTGCTCCGCTACATCGGAGCACCTTGGCGCAGTGGCTGGCGCTGGCTTTAAGTTTATTCATGCGAAGTTTACTCATGAGAGTGAGCCGTAGTGCTGGGTCACCAGCTTATTGATGACCACTTCACACAAAATCGGCTCACGGAGAGACGCAATAACCGTGACGTCAAACGAGTTGCTCGGCTTCTGCTTGAGTAAGCCGTACACTGGAAGTGGTGACGTCATAAAAGAAGACTCCATGTACGCTGCCGCCATGCAAATTGTTTCATCGTGCAGCACTTTTGGAAAGGCTCTCTGAAAGTCTTTCAGCACTCTCACGACGCCTTTGGGACCCACGTTCTTCTTCGTGGCATGTACTTGGTACATGAAGGTTCCTTCGTGAAGTAAAAGGATCTCAAAACCGGCGGTTTCGTTGGGCTCGTTCGCGCGGTAGATTTTCCGAGCGTCGTTGACGGAATTGATCGGTGTCGCTTGCTTCACGAACACTGAAATTCCCGAGCTTGTCTTCTTTATGACGCTTCCGTTCACTGAAAATAAAAGAAAGTGCCCACATGATATGTAGCTGTATGTCACTAACGTCGTGTTTCTTATTCATGACTGCAGTCTATTTATGAGTTAAAACTAGGTAATTCTGCTTAACCCCGGCTCTAGAACCGAGACCCCGAATCCAATCGCAAAGAAACCTTGACGCTTTGACTTACCGTAATATTTGACGGCAACGCACACGATATTTTGGATCCTCACGCTTTCAAAAGGCATAAGTTCCCTTTAGACATTATGGCGCACAATGGAATCGGAGCGGATCCGTTGCATGGGGTAAAATGTTTTTGTCGTTAAAACAGAAGAAAAAAATTTCCATGTTTGAACACGTGATGCTTTTGTCTCCGCCGCAGATTTGTCTTGGTAAAAGGATTAGCTGGTGGTGCAGATGTACTTAGTATTTTTATTTTTCTTCCTGTAAAGAACCTTCTCAAGGAGTACAGTGTTTTCATATTTACTTCAAACATGAGGCGTCAAAGAAATTATGAAAAAGAATATGACGTCATCTTGCCGTCGAGTGACGTAAATGTTTTCTTGTAGCCATCATTATAATTATGCTTATGACGTGGAATCTATTTATCCAGAATTCTTTAATTTCTTGCGGACAAAGTGTCGGGAGTTCTGAAATCGTTCACATGGCAGTAGCTGACAGTGGCATTTGCATTGACTAGAACCTTCTACGTGAGTTTACGGTGGCATTGGAGCTCCCGGTAGGTTGCCATTTCTGGTTCCTTCCTTTCCTTCATTTTTTATGACTTAACGCTTTATTGTCAGCCCAGAGGTCGCATTCCTCTCTTTGTGAAATCTGTGTTAATTAAACGCTGTAAAACGGTAAAACATTCTCGAAACATGGAGACATAGTGTTGTCCACTAGAAGCACAGATCCTCATGAGCCGCCGCATCTGTGTCTAGAGTCTTTTTATTATTATTATTATTATTATTATTTGAACATTTTTCAGGATTAGTGCCATGAACACATATGGACCGCAAACAAGTACAACACAAATACAAAAGAAATAAAAGTAATCGATGTGGGATTTGACATGTGCATTGTAAAATAACTTGCGGGCATCAACATCGATAAAATACTTCAACTTTGAAAGCATAAAAACATTTCTAGCAACAGTTTTACATACAGCATTTATGTGCGATTGCCACTTCATCTGGTCATCAACAATTACACCAAGTAATCGGTGTTCCGAGACCTGATTAACGATGTCATTATGGATAACCAGGCTGAGTGTAAGTAGCTTGAGCTGGTGCTTCTGACGGGTTGCTATCGTCATGCATTCCGTTTTTAAAATCATTTCATTGTTTGCGCACCAAGTGGAAAGTTCGCTCAAACCCTGCTGCAAACGGCCATTTAAAGAATCAATACTCTTGTCCGGGGTGTGAATTGTGGCGTCATCAGCGAATAAATCACATGGAATTTTGTCGCTAGTCAAATGTAGCGGCAGGTCATTTATAAAGAGGCAAAACAGAAGAGGCCCTAGAACTGAACCCTTGAAAACTCCCCGTGTTACTAATCCGCTTGAGGAGTATGATCCATTGACCATGACGCGCTGCTGTCTGTCGCTAAGATATGAGGCGAAAAGTGGAGTTGTGCCATGGTGGTAAAGAGATTGCTGGCTGTAGTTAATTGAGGAAGAAATGCATTTTTTGCCAAACGAACTACCGAAGTACACATTTAGCTTGGAAAGTAGACGTTTATGGTCCACAAGATCAAAGGCTTTTCGTAAGTCAATAAATACAGCGCCAGTAAATTCGCCCTGATTTATTGAGTGTAGCCACATCAGTTAGACGTGCTAGGGCCGTGTGACAGCTGTGCTTTGGTCTGAATCCCGACTAAAGGGGGTGGATTAATGTATGATTTTCTAAATATTCCAAGAGATGTTTATGGATATGCCGTTCAAGTGGTTTACTAAGGATGGACAATAGTGAAATGGGGCGATAGTTATTAACATCAGTCATATCTCTTGTTTTCGGGAGGGGTATAACCTTGGCTTTTTTAAGTTCCTTTGGGAAAATATTTGTTTGAACGCACAAGTTATAAATAAAGGTTATTGTTTCAATAACATAAGGAATAGCTAATTTAAGTATTTTGGGGCTGATTTCATCTGGCCCGGACGATTTCTTATTCTTCATTGAACTAATTGTTCTACCGAATTCGTGCACTGCCAGTGGTGGAATCACGAAAGGATCAGATCCTGCAGTTCGCGTTCTACAAAAGTCAACTAGTCTGTCTGAGCAAGAGTAGGGCTGAAAACGTGCTTCTGAAGGGACAAGAGACTCGGCAACTGAGAGGAAAGGGTCGTTAAACATGTCTGCAGTCAGATCAGAAGGGATTAAAGGAGATTTATTACACTTGCCTCCAGTCACTACGCCCATAGCGCGCCAGAGCGTGGCCATGTCTTTGTCTTGTTTAATCAAGCCATCAATGAAAGATTTTTTAGCCTGTCGCACAAGAGATTTTACACGATTGCGCTCACGCTTAAATTCAGTGAAGCACTTCTGCTGTCTCAGATCATCTCTCACCCTCATGGCTTGAATGATATCTTGAGTAAGGCCACGGCGGGAGTGATGCGTGTTTGACGCGTCTCCTCCGCAGGGGCGCATGTTTATTTAAGATCTTAAGAAAGATGGTATACCAAACTGACAGAGCGCTGTCAGGGTCAGATTTACTAAAAGGTGCTCTGTTAAGATCAAACAGAAACTCGCTTTCATTAAAACTTTTAAAGGAGCGATAGGTGATATACGTATGGCATCCTTTCTTTGCTTTAGGGAGTTTAGTAGACCACGTGCAGCGGATGGGAAAGTGGTCGCTGATACTAAGGTTACCGACAGATACATTATGAACAGACTCTGGCTTGGTTGTATATATATGATCTATGAGTGTGGATGTTGTTTGTGTGATCCGTGTGGGTGAAGTGATTAACTGTTGCAGACCCAACAACGTTAACGTAGAGTCCCACGCATGGTGAGGCTTTAGCATGTCTATGTTAAAGTCTCCCATGAGGATGACATTGGAGTTGGGATTACAAGCTTTATCACACATACTAAGGAAATCATCATACCACTCAAAGTTCGCAGCAGGGTTGCGGTACAGAAGGCCAATAAGAAATGATGAAGATTGGGGGGCCTCCAGTTCAAGCCACATACACTCAATATCTTTGGTTTCTAAATCATGTCGTCTACGTATAAAATCTTGAATAGACGAGTGAACATAAGCAGCTAATCCTGTCTGTCCATGGGCCGTAGGATCACGTCTCATGACAGTAAATCCAGGAACTTGGATGGATATATCTGATACATTTGAATTGAGACGTGTTTCGGACAGTCCAAAAATATGAAACGGGTCTGCTCCATTTAGATAAACACATATGTCAGGCAACTTATTGCAAAGATGGTAAATATTGAGATGACCAATGCGGAGATCTTTCGTCTTGAGTTTTACGCCACTCATTTCACGCTGAAAGTCAATGTGTTTGTGGAAAAACAAAAGTAAGAAAATCAACAGAATATATCCGTAACACGTGCCAAAATAGAAAATAATAATAATGATACAAATAAAAAGTATAAAATCACTAACTAAACTATTCTAAGTGCAATAAACACAATAAACAAAGATTAGAGGCGTAATCACTGTACGCAGGGGAATAGGCCTTCAGAAGGCTTACACACGTTCGTGGGGACTAAAATATCCCAGGTACTCTTCAATGTCTCACACCCCGAATCAACAAAAGATTAAAATCCGGAGAAAATTAGTTTTCAGCAATTGTCACAAGTAACAGTGAGAGTCTGTGTGGCTGCGAGTCGTGCAACTAATGAATATTAACACAGACAGACAGTAGCATTGAAAACTATAGTCCACACTTTTGATGGAAATATCGTCAATGAGACTGCAGAGCTCGCTAGAGAAAGTCCTTCAAGCGACTCCGTATACAGTGTAATTAATCTGTATCGTGAAGAACCACACTGGACGTCGTAAACACTCGCTCTAAACACACGATGCTAGGCCTGTAATGTTTGGTTGTTGTTTTTTCTCATCAACAATGAAGGTCAAGTCACTGACGTCTTTGTGTCACGAAAGAAAATGACACATAATCTTATTATTTCCTGATGGAGAATGCAAATGAGAAAAATAGCACACAACCTAAAAGAAAAGAAAATTCAAATGACGCAGAAACTCTGTCCACCCGAGCAGTCACGAACACTGTTTCAAACGACCGTTTTATATATTCATATATATGTGAACGGCACTTGGCACTGAATTCACAAGTGTTCACGTTCAGCTTGCAGTGTCCTGCAACGCGAACCAACAAAATAATGCAGTCTGCGCTACAACAAACAAACATCCCTAACTTCCCTAATTACACCGGGGGAGGGGGGTAGGGGCGGAAAGGGAGGAGGGCGGAGGGGGGGGGCGTGCGGCGAGGTGGAGGTAATGGGGTGGGGTGGGGAGAGAGAGAGAGAGAGAGAGAGAGAGAGAGAGAGAGAGAGAGAGAGAGAGAGAGAGAGAGAGAGAGAGAGAGAGAGAGAGAGAGAGACTGTTCCTGGAATTTGTTTTGTGAGTGGGTCTGCATGCATGTATTGGTAAACGGATAGTTGTCAAATTTCAGCAGGAAGTAACTGTGAATCATAGCAGGCCAAACCGAACCCAACTGCAGTCTGCACAGATTAACAAAATAGGTGACAGAAATTAATTATTTACACAAAGTCCAAATAAGGCAGCCACAGACGTATAAAAAGGCTAAGTTTGTTTCTGACAGTAAATACATATTTCTCTGTACAGTATCTGTTTTTGAACTCTGCCAAAATAAACCAGAAAGGTTTAGCTGCTTATTCAAACAACGGCAGCGGTAAATAAAAAACTTTGCCATTAATAAGAGCAAGTCAAGAACTGGGTCTGTCCGCAGCCCATTTTTCACCCCAAACACAACTAATTCTGTACAGAGTTCAAAATTGTCACAATGAGCACATTTTTCTTTCGGTCTGCTCAGTAATTTGACCCAGAAAACACGCACCACTGTGCACTCAAAAAATAAGCGTTCAATAGACTCTTTAGAAAGTGAACAAAAGGTACAAAGGTTTGAATCCTTTAACTGTCTATAGCGCAGGCAAACATTGGTTGTCGTATTCTATGGACTGAAACCAGCGTAATTTGGTGTCTTTTGTCACCGTTATAGGATGCACAAATATAGCTCTCCACTTTAGGTCATTATATTTGTTTTCCCATTTTTCAATACACGTAGGTGGTGTCATTTTATTTAAGAAAACGTTGTATATATCTTTTGTACCCTTTTTATGTTTAAAGACAACATCCAAAGGTGTACCCAAATCAGTTACATCAACTGCATCGGTCCATATTCGTAACATTTTTCTTTTGTATTTTCGTATAGCACTTGTTCTACTATAGTATTCGAGAAAAGAAACATCTGCACCAAAAATTTCACCAAAAAAATCGAAACTAATAATGTCCCCATTATCATCAAAAACATCACCAATTGTAAAAATATTTTTCAAAACCCACTTGTCGACAGATTTCGAAGTATCCTTTTTCAGAAGTCGTGGGTTAAAAAACAATGGTTCGCTTTTGAATGCATCAATACTTGCGGGACAGAAAAGGTTATGATATTCTTTAAAAATTGAAGCCACTTCTTTCCAGAAAGGGTTCTTCATCTCTAAACTTTCTAGGAAGTAACCACCAAAAACCTCACACTGTTTGATATTACCATACAGAGATACGAGTAAAAGGTTCCAGTTAGTGCCCGAGGACAGCACTCTCCGAATCCAGGTGACCTTAAGTGCTTTGTAAAAAGCTTCAATATCAATTACCTTGAGCCCTCCTTCTTCATACTGTCTGAAAACTGTGGTTCTTTTCACTTTATCTCTCTTCCCTCCCCAGATGAAGTTAAACATCGCACTATTAATTTCTTTGAGAATTACACTCCCTGGAGAGGGCAGAGAGATGAAGAGGTGAGTAAAAATTGAAAGAATTAAGGACTTGAAAACAACATTTCTTCCAACAAGGGTTAGATTTCGCAATTTCCACTGCTTTATACAATTTTCTTCATTTTTACAAGTTTCTGTTTATAATTCAGGAGTATGATGTCAGACAGTTCTGTAGAGAAGGTCACTCCCAGCACTGTGAAGGTATCTGGATTCCAGGAGATGTTTAGATGTGGGGCATAGCGTGTAAGACAAAACCTATTAGTGCCAATCCAAACAGAAATAGTCTTCTCAAAATTAATTTTTAGCCCAGAAATAACTGCAAAAAATTTCAATTCTAGGATGACAGAGTCAAATGATTTTTGTGACCCATCCAAAAACAATCCTCGCGCTGGGACCATATGGCGTTGAGGCGCGTCCCCTGGGTGGTGGATAGGGGGTCCCTCGTGAGAGGGGTGCACCGAATGAAATAAGGTGCCGTGAACCAACATGGTCTAAGGGAAGGTGACCCCGACAGAAAACCCCTGGTCCTCCTAGTAAGGGGGTTGGGCGTGGGGGTAGCTTCCCCACCCTGCAAAAAAGGAAATAACTACAAAAACGCCGACGAAAAGACTAACAGTAATTCCTTTCCTGGAGGAGGAAGGTTCTTCTACCAGAAGACTTATGACGTCCTGTGGTGAAAGCCGGAAGTCTTCGGAAGCCACAGGACAGAGCCGCCTCTCTCTATCCAGGGATACAACCATGGGCACATGGAACGTCAAGACCATGTACCAGAGCGGCAAGACCGCCCAGATAGCAGCGGAAATGCAAAAGTACAACCTTTCCCTGCTAGGTATCAGTGAAGCCAGATGGACGCAGTCTGGCCAGAAAAGGCTGTTAAGTGGAGAGATGATTCTGTATTCAGGTCATGAAGAGGAGAATGCCCCCCATACAGAAGGAGTAGCATTCATGCTGTCACCAGTGGCACAGAGAGCGCTGATGGGCTGGGAGCCTCTTGGGCCAAGAATCATCACAGCAGCCTTTAGAACCAAGAAAAAGCTCAAGCTGAACGTCATCCAGTGTTATGCGCCCACTAATGACAGGGACGAGGAAGAGAAACAAGAGTTATACGACCGACTCCAGAGTGCCTTGGACAGATGTGCGGAGCGAGACATCACCATCGTCATGGGCAATTTTAATGCCAAAATAGGGGAGGACAACACCGGATACGAAGAGGTGATGGGGAGACAGGGACTAGGCTCGGAGATGAGTGAGAACGGGGAGAGGTTTGTAGACTTTTGTGCTCTAAACCGACTTGTCATTGGAGGCAGCATCTTCCCACACAGAAGGATACACAAAGCAACTTGGGTCTCACCTGACCATACAGCAGAGAACCAAATAGACCATATCTGCATTAGCAAGAAATTTAGAAGATCCCTTCAAGATGTTCGAGTGAGGAGGGGAGCAGATGTCGCCTCCGACCACCATCTGCTTACCTTAAGAATGAAGCTCAAGCTAAAGAAAAGCCGCACAGAGACAACAAGAAGACAGCGCTATAATGTAGGCCTCCTGAGAGAAACTGGAGTTAGAGAAGAGTTCAAACTGGTGCTGTCCAACCGGTTTCAAGCGCTACAGGAGCTAGTAAATGAAGAGGAGGCGGTCACCACAGAGCAGCAGTGGAAGGCAGTTAGAGAGGCGCTGAACTCAACCTGCAAAGACACTGTAGGGTTCAGGAAACACCATCACAAGGACTGGCTGTCGGCACAGACCTTGAAGAAGATAGAAGTGAGGAAGCAGAAGAAAGCAGTTGTCAATAACAGTCGCACGAGAGCAGCCAAAGTAAGGGCACAGGGGGAATACTCAGAAGCCAACCGCGAAGTGAAGAGGAGTATCAGGGCAGACAAGAGGGCCTACACAGACAGCCTGGCAGCAGAGGCAGAAAAGGCAGCAGGCAGCGGCAACATGAAACAGCTCTATGACATTACCAGAAGATTGTCAGGCAAGTATGGCCATACAGAAAGACCAGTAAAAGACAAAGAAGGCAAGCCTATTGCAGACAAAGCAGACCAACTCGACAGATGGGCCGAGTATTTTGAATAGTTACTGAACAGACCTAGCCCACCCGACCCCCCAGACATCCAGCCGGCAGAGACTGACCTACCCATCAGCTGTGACAGACCCAGCCGGGAAGAGATCAGAAGAGCAGTGGCATTTTTGAAGAACGGCAAAGCAGCAGGCCCAGATGGCATCCCAGCGGATTCTCTGAAAGCAGACCTAGAGACAACAGTGGAGTTGCTGTACCCACTGTTTGGAAAGATATGGGAAGAGGAGGTGATGCCGGCTGACTGGAAGGAGGGGTACCTAATCAAGCTTCCCAAGAAAGGCGACCTCAGCAAGTGTTCCAACTACAGAGGAATCACCTTGCTGTCGGTACCAGGAAAGGTCTTCAACAGGATCATCCTGGAGAGAATGAAGAGCTCCGTTGACCCCCAGCTGAGAGACCAGCAAGCAGGATTCAGGAAGAACCGATCATGTACAGACCAGATCGCCACTCTCCGCATCATCGTGGAACAGTCTCTGGAGTGGAGCTCCCCGCTGTACGTCAACTTTGTGGATTATGAGAAATCATTTGACAGTGTGGACCGAGAGACTCTGTGGAAACTCCTACGACACTACGGTGTACCCACAGAGCTCGTCCGCCTGATCAAGAACAGCTCCGATGGCATGACATGTCGCGTGATCCACGAAGGGCAGTTCACCAGGGAGCTCCAGGTTAGAACTGGTGTCAGGCAGGGGTGTCTGCTGTCTCCGTTCCTCTTCCTACTGGCCATAGACTGGGTCATGAAGATGACCACAGAGCACAGACGAAGAGCTGTGGACACAGATTGACGACCTCGATTTTGCAGACGACTTGGCATTACTGTCCCACACTCATCAACAAATGCAGGACAAGACCACGAGGCTTGCTGACATCTCGTCCCAAGTGGGCCTCACCATTCACAAACAGAAAACAAAGACAATGAGGCTGAACGCAACCAGGGAAGAACCAGTCTTGCTTGCTGGCACCCCGTTGGAGGAGGTGGAGTCCTTCACCTATCTCGGGAGCATCATAGACAAAAAAGGCGGCACTGATGCAGATGTCAGAGCACGAATCGGTAAAGCCAGAGCAGCCTTTCTCCAGTTGAAAAAAGTGTGGAGTTCCAGAGAGCTGTCACAATACTCCAAAGTCCGGATTTTCAACTCCAATGTAAAAGCAGTTTTCCTATATGGAGCAGAGACTTGGAGATTGACAAAAACCACAGTCAACAGAGTACAGACCTTCATGAACAGTTGCCTTAGAAGAATTTTGAAAATCCACTGGCCAGAGAAGATCAGCAACGTCAGACTCTGGGAGAGAACACAGCAGATAACAGCAGAGAATGAAACTGGGCGAAGAAGATGGGGATGGATCGGTCACAGTCTGAGAAAGCCAGCTTCCAGTATCACTAGGCAGGCATTGTCATGGAACCCCCAGGGAAAGAGGAAAAGAGGTAGGCCGAGAAACTCCTGGCGTCGAGACCTCCAAGCAGACATCAAGAGACTGGGAACCACCTGGAGTAGAATCGAAGGAGAAGCACAGGACAGGAGTTGCTGGAGGTCTCTCGTCGACGGCCTATACCCGGGTAGGGGTGACAGGCGTAAGTAAGTAAGTATCCAAAAACAATGACATATCAGCAAACAGTGAGACTAAGAATTCCTGTTCTTTGCATTTTATACCTGAAATGTTCTTATTGTTCCTCAAATTTATAGCCAACAGTTCAACACATATTAAAAAGATGTAAGGTGAGAGGGGGTCCTCTTGTCTACAACCACGATCCACAGAAAAGCGACCAGACACCTGGCTGTTCACAATCAGGCAAGATTCACTGTTCTTATACACAAATGTCCACCCATTTTGTGATGCTACATCCAAAATTAAACATTTTTAAATCTTTCTGAATAAATGAGTGAGAAACAGAGTCAAACGCTTTTTCGAAGTCGATGAGCAACAACAATCCAGGTTTCTTAAATGTCTCTGTATAATGAAGTATATCATACAGAAGTCTAATATTGTCGGAGATTGATCTACCGGAGATGAAACCACTCTGGTCCTCATGGATTATACAAGGGAGAACCTGTTTTATTCTATTGGCGATACATGCGGATGCACTTTTATAACTTACATTATACAGGGATATTGGGCGCCAATTTTTTTAATATTGTTTAGGTTTTTCCCCTTTGGGAATAAGGGTTATCATTCCATGTCTTTGTGTGACTGCCAAAGACCCATGGTCGTAACCCTCATTGATAGACCTCACTAAGAAAGACCCTAGGTACTTCCCCAAAAATTTGAAAAATTCCGATGGGAAGCCGTCACTTCCTGGGGTTTTCCCATTTTCCATATTCTTTAAAGCTCGTAAATCCTCCTCCTCCGTTATATAGCCTTCTAAGTTGCCTCTCTGTTTTTCTGACAACTTTCTAAAAAGACAGCTGTCAAAATCTGAGGAATCAGCCTCATGTAAATCTGAATCTCTGTTTTTATATAATGCCCTAGAGTACTCTTCCACTTCCCTCACAATTTCTACCTGGTCTGTTATCTTTTCGCCATTGTTGTTTTCTATAACCTTTTTTAATTTACTTGTGTAATGTCTTTTTTCTAGCCCACAAAAGTATTTTGAATTTTTTTCTCCGTCTCCTATCCATCTTGCTTTCGCTCTAATTCGAACCCCGTTCATCCTCCGTTCCCTAATGTTATACAACTCCTAATGTAAAGTCTCTAAAACTCCCTGATTATGCTGGCTCCTTTCTTTCTTAATATTTCTGTGGGTTAGCCCTGCTCCACGACTCCTACAAGTCTTTAACATAGCAGGGACTCCAAGCGCTGTTCCTTGGTATGCGCTTGATCCAAGAGCTAACTTCTACTTGGCATTACCAACAAACATTAGCACAGACTGAACCCAAACTGGCGTACAGAATCAATGAACAATGTTGTATTTATTTTGCATTTAACCCTTTTAGTCCCAAGGTCCCATTTCTCAAATTGTGAAGGTGCTGCCTAACGACTGTTGTAGGAGATAGCTTGACCCTGATAATTCAAGGGTAGTGCCAGATTAGCTTGGCTCTTGAAGGCGCCAAGCTAATCTGGCACTATCCTTGAATTATCATGGTCAAACCATCTCTTGCTGTAGGGACCCGGGGCCAAAAGGGTTAAAGCTTTTGAGACGGGCCGCATCGGGGTACGCGTCAAAAAGCCATTCGATTGCAGCACGTATCAAATGTTTTAAATGAGTGTTTGGAAACAGACAGTATTCCTATTGTTACTGAGGCTACGTTCACGCCGAACGACTGGAAACAACGAACGAGCGCAAAGTCGGGGCAGAGAACTAGCTTTTGTTCCACAAGCATAGACAACACTCCAAACATCTCCAAGAAGCATAGACCCTCAATGAGCCCGCGGGGTGGAGTGTTGTCTAAGCTTATGGTACAAACTGGTTATCCGCTGTCATTTTGCTCTCCTTCGTGGCTGGGAGTTGTTCTGTGGAAGCGAAAACTCTCTAGTCATTTCAAAACCTCTAACATCTTCTATACGTTCATGACGTGCAAATCTTTGAGAATCTTTAAGTTAAGGGGAAAAAAAACAGAAGGTAATGTATATGTGTGTACTGATTTGTGAGTTTTGACCGTACGGCCGAAAGACGTAAGGTCTAAACTCACAGACCAGACCACAGCATCAGCTAAATTTGTTCCATGATGACAGGTGAACTGACGAAGAAGACCGGCTGGGTGGCAAAACGTCTTCGGCCCACGATGGCCGCAGTGGGCCCGCGCACTGCCGTGCGCGGGCCCACTGCGGCCATCGTGGGCCCGACGATCTCTGTTTACTGGGACAGACTTAAAAGGATGGGTCAACCTCAAAGACTGACTGACCTTTCCCGTATATCTCAATCTCACTTGGGTAGTGATCGCTGATCTGCTTCGCCTGAAACCGAAAACACAGTCTTGTATTCGCATTTTCTGTAGACTCTACTGTTACGTAAATCATTACGTTTACTGCTGACGACTCCTAAAAACGAACGATAGCTAAGTCGGTCATGGCGGATAGCCACCGCTATTAGCCTCACAATGCAGACCTGTCTAAGGACTAGGTCTGCAAAACTTTGAAACATGTTAGTACCGTAATTAGCCAGAAAGTTAGAGGGTTTTCTAGACTACTTTGTTCGTTTCAAAACAACCGTGCCATTTTATTTTTCCGCTGAAGAGGAGAAATGGCAACGTTATTTCGAAGCGAATAAAGTAGCCTGCACTGAGCGGCCATGGCGGGAACCCCATCAAGTCAAAGTTTATCTCATTACAAACTATTTATTTGTACACATGATAAGGTTTATTGTTATTGTAATTATTATTCAGACGTTCATTATAAATAACTTTATGATCAGGCCATTTTTTTTTAATACTGAGTATTAACTTCCGGGGTCATATGAAAGGTTATTTCACCGACGTTGTTTGTCGTTTAGTAAGCGGAGAAATGACATAATTATTTCGAAGTGAACAAAGTAGGCTAGCTTCTAACATAAACATATAACAAGATATGAAACATGTACAAGAGTCATAGATCCTCATTAGCCCTCATAGGGACTTGTGTAGATCTGTGCCTGTTGGAGATGTTTGGAGTGTTGTCTACGCTTATACTATACCGTAACCGTGAGATGGCTTAGTCGCCTGCTCGGCGTTAAACCCAAATAACTAACTAACTAGCTTATGCTATACGTACAAGCTAGTAAGATCCGCCGTGTTTTCGCTCTCGTTCGTTGATGGGAGTCGTTCGTTACAAACGAAACCTCACTTTTCTAATCCAAGATCATAACTCGCCCACTACCATCAACAGAGGCAGATCAGTTACCTCGAGGTGTGTGTGTGTGTGGGGCTGGGGGGGGGGGAGGGGAGGGGGTTGGGGGGGTGCGTTCCAACGTTTTGTTGGGACCTTCAAGCCTGATACAAAAGGCCTCCCCAACATTAGACCTTGCTTCCAGGGACCGAAAAATCGAAAAGAGGGGGAAGAGGGGGGGGGGTGCAGGGGTGCGTGGGAGGGGGGGGGGGGAGAGACAGAAGCCGCGTGAGTGTTAAGACTCACCACTTCCCAAAATATCAAACAACGGGGGCGGGGGAGGGGAGGAGGGGGACAGGGGGGGGGGGAGAGTTACGAACACCTCAAAAAAGGGACTTTGTTATAGCATTGTAAAGAATTTTGGGTCGGAGGGAGGGGGGTTCCGAAACCCCTGGAACCCTCCCCTCCCCAGATCCGCCCCTGATCAATGTCTCGTCCGAGGTTGACTCCATGACTCTGGATCAGTTTCTCGTGGTCGAAACTTATAAAGGCCTTGGCAGTAAGCGGGCTAAACCCGGAAGTAAGCGAGTGATCAGTAAAATGATGCGCAGAGACTTTAACTCATTGGAGACGTGACGTATACGAATACGCGGCGAATAGCCGCGTATTCGTATACGACACCTCTCCAATCAGTTAATGGCTAAACCCGGAAGTAAGCGAGTGATCAGTAAAATGATGCGCAGAGACTTTAACTCATTGGAGACGTGACGTATACGAATACGCGGCGAATAGCCGCGTATTCGTATACGACACCTCTCCAATCAGTTAAATGCCTACCTGGACGCCAAACGACTCTACACGTGTAATACTATGACTAGGATCAAGAACTCTTACAAAATTTGATGAAAATATAAACATCTTGATAAAGATGTATGCGCTTAAGCCTTTCGCGTTGAGTGTCGTTTAACCCTTTAACTGCCGAGAAAAAGTGACCACGATCCGTCTGCAAGAGACACAGATCCTACCACCATCACCCTCCCACGACCCCCCCCCCCCCCCGTCCCCCTCCCAAGTTATCTTACCTGTTCTTTCGTTAGGCCCAACTCATCATCGAAGCGGAAGACTTTGGCACTGCCAGGCACCACTGACTTAATCAGCTTCTTACCGACAGCGACAAACCTACGAGTACGAAGGAAAAGGCACACACTTTACATTTTTCAGCGAAAACTTCGTTATTCTCAAAACAGTTCTGATCTACCTTACAGCAGTTGACATCCTCGTTCCTTAAGCTCATTCTAGCCCAGACACACCACAACAAGATACGGATCGACCATGATAGTTCAAGGGTGATGCCAGAATAGCTTGGCGCCTATGGGCGCCAAGCTATTCTAATAATAATAATAATAATAATAATAATAATAATTACGGTATTTATAATGCGCTTATCTTATAATAATTATAACTCTAAGCGCGCACTCACAACTCGCACACGCATGCGCACGCTTTAGACAACAACTCACGTACCACAAATAGTGAAATACATTACGACAGTCTGCTTGGGGTGGGGAGTGTGGTGGTATAGTGCTAGAACTGTTGAAAGAGATGAGTTTTGAGGGCGGACTGGAAGGAGGAGAGAGAGAGTGTTTTTGACGGAGAGAGAGTGTGAGAGTGTTCCAGGTGGATGGACCGTATACTGAGAAGGAGCGGGGGCCGAAAGTGCTGAGTTTGGTTCGGGGGATGTGGAGGCGGAGACGGTCGGAGGCGGAGCGGAGGGAGCGGGGAGGAGTGTAGGGGTAAAGTAAGTTTGAGAGATAGGCGGGAGCGCAGTTGTTCAGGGATTTGTAGCAGAGAGACAGAATCTTGTATTGGATGCGTTGGGGGATGGGAAGCCAGTGAAGGAGTTTGAGCAGGGGAGTGATGTGGTCGGATTTTTTTCTTTCTGAGGACTAGGCGGGCAGCATTGTTCTGGACGCGCTGGAGAGTGAAAGTGGTGGAGTGAGGGAGTCCGGAAAGGAGAGAGTTGAAGTAGTCGATGCGAGATAGGATGAGAGAAACAGCAAGTTTGGTGGCGGCTTCGGTAGTGAGGTATTTTCTGATCTGACTGATGCGGCGGAGGTTGAAGTAGCATGCTTGGGCCGTGGCGGAAACGAAGCTGGTCATGGAAAGAGAAGAATCGAGGATAACGCCGAGGTTTTTGGCCGAGTCGGAGAGGGAGATGGGGGTGCTGTCGAGTTGAAGGTGGAGGGAGGGAGGGAGCTGGGAAAGATTCTGGCGAGTGCCTACCAGCATGGCTTCCGTTTTGTCGTCATTCAGTTTAAGCTTGTTTGCTGTCATCCAGTTTTTCACATCTTCGTAGCAGTCAGCCGTGCGAGTCAGTAGTGACTGAGTGTTGTCGAGTTTGTCTTTGTCTAGTAGTTGTGAGTCGTCAGTGTAGAGGTGGTGGTGTATGTGGTGAGACTGGATGATGTTGGACAGGGGAGAGGTGTAGAGTGTGAAAAGGACCGGGCCCAGGATGGACCCCTTTGGAACTCCGCAGAAGAGCGTGACTAGGTTGGAGGAGACGCCGTCGATGGTGACGGACTGCTGTCTGTCGGAGAGGTAGGAGAGAAACCAGGAATGAGCAGAGTCAGTGATGCCAAAGCAGTGGTGAAGGCGGTGGAGGAGGACAGAGTGGTCTATAGTGTCGAAGGCGGCTGAGAGGTCGAGTAGCGTAAGAAGGGAGATGTTGCCAGAGTCGGTGGAGAGAAGCAGGTCGTTTAAGATATGTAGAAGGTCTGTTTCAGTGCTGTAATGTTTGCGATAGGCAGACTGGAAGGGACTGAGGAGGTTGTTGTCGGCGAGGTGGAGGTTGAGCTGGTTGAGAACGACCTTCTCAAGAAGCTTGGACAGGAAAGAGAGATTGGAGACTGGGCGATATTTTTTTAGTTCGTTTGGGTCGAGGTTGTGTTTTTTGAGGAAAGGACGGACGATGGCGGACTTGAAAATATCAGGGACGGAGCCGTTCTCTAGAGATGTGTTGATGATGTCGGTAATGAATGGCAGAAGTTTTGGAAGGCCGTCCCGGTAGAGAGAAGCTGGGAGAGGGTCTAGTTCGCAGGTTTTGAGAGGCATGGACTTTATGGTCTTGAGGACTTCGTCCTGAGAGACGGGCCGGAAGGACGAGAGGGGGGTGCCGGAAAAGAGGGTGTCGGGAGGGCAAGGCGGAGAAGGCAGAGTGTCGAGTGTGTTGCGCAGAGTTTGGTTTTTGTCGGAGAAATAGGTAGAAAAGGCGGACGGGAGTTCTTCTTTGCTGTGTGTGTTGGGGAGAGGAGAGTCTTTAGAAATGCCTAGGAGTGTGTTCATGGTAGCGTAGAGGGTTTTGGAAGAAGTGGATTCCAGGATTTTGTTTGGAAGGTGTTTACGTTTGGAGTCGGAGATCATTCTGCAGACTTTGGATCTAGTTGTTTGGAAGATCTGCCTGTGAACGGCGAGGTCAGAAGAGCGCCAGCGGCGTTCCGCTTGTCGGCGCTCGCGCTTGGCCTCAGCTATGTCGTCAGTGAGCCAGGGGAGGGGGGGGGGGGTCGGTTGGGTATGGAGCAGGTGGTGACAGGTGCATGGGTGTCCAAAAGTTTTCGAAGGGAGGAGTCGAAATGGCATGCAAGATCAGGAGAGGAGGCGGGGTCCAGGAGAAAAGCGACAGCTTCGTCTCGGTTGACAGATTTTAGTTTGCGACGAGAGACAAGGAGCTTGGTTTTTTTTTTTTTCGGGGAAGGTAGGTTGAGGGAGACGAGAATAGCGAGGTGGTCAGAGGGAAGCACAGAGGAGGTGTCAGAGTCGAGAAAGTGTTGATCGGAGGTGCGGGTGATGATCCAGTCGAGGGTGTGGCCGAGTCGGTGGGTGGGTTTGGTGATGTGTTGTGTAAGATTGTGGTTTGCAAGTGATGTGCAAAGGCGTTTTGTGTCAGGGTGGTCGGGTTTGTCGAAGTGGAAGTTAAAGTCGCCAAGAAGGATGTGTTTTCCGGGTCGTGTGATGTAGTCGCCGAGGAGGAGGTCAAACTCGGTGAGGAACATGGAGTTTGTGAGTTTGTTTTGAGAACTTGGAGGGGGGCGATAGATACATGAGAAGATGAGGGACTGGCCAGGGAGTGTTGCTACGGCCTCGACAGATTCAAAGGAGGGATGAGCAAAAGGTAGAGACTGAGAGAAGGAGAGGTGAGCGGAGAGACAGTCCCTGTAGATGATGGCGATGCCACCCCCTCTGGAAGCGTGCGGGAAGGAGGCCAGGCGGTAGCCACTCGGAGTGACGCTGGCGATGATGGGTTCATCGCCAGCTGAGTGGAGCCACGTTTCGGTGATCACGACAACATCTAGGTCATTGTCTAGAATGAAATCTGAAATCACGTTGGCTTTGCCATCTTTGCAGACAGACTGTGCATTGAACAGACACAGTTTTAGGTTGGGTGAGACAGAAGAGGAAGAGGAAGAAAAACGGGCGAAGAAGAGGACAAAGGAGGAGGAGGGTGGGTAGGGGGAAAAAGAGGATGGAGGGGGGAAAGATGAGGGAGTGGGGGGAGTGGGGAGGAGGAAAAGACGGGGAAGGAGATTCGGGCAAGAAAGAGGATGCGAGAGGAGGGTGAGGGGGAAGGGGAAAGGGGGAGGAAGGAGAGTAGGAAAAGATGAGGAAGAGCGAGGGGGGGGGGGGGGGGTGAAGGGGAGGGGAAAAAGGAAGGAACCCTTGAACTATCATGGTCGATCTGTGTCCTGCACTGCACTGCGGTCTTCAGAGGACAACCGGCAACATTTGGGGATTTCGGTCTTGAGGTACAAGGAGTTAAGCTCTGCTCTGCCGAGAAAACTTGACGCGTGAACAGGGTCCACCTGCAAGAGGCATAGAGCCTCATGAGCCCCCGCAAATGCGGGGGCTCATGAGGATCTATGCCTCTTGCTGTCGCAGCTTTCCGTCCACGTTTCTGGGCCGCCCGCTGGCTGCTCTTTGGCGTCGGATTGATACAGAGTTCAGAAATACAGTCTGTGGCAGTGAAGGGGTTAAGTCCGACCTTTGAGTTTGGGGGCATTACGCTCTGTAGCCTTCTGCCTACGCCCGTAAGGTACATAATCACAGACCAGTACACCGTGAAACGACGAGTTAACAGACAACTGCTTCGACCACTGGGCAGCGCAAGCTTTGACAGGAAAATAAGGTTCATAATTATAGAGAGTCAGTAAACTTCTTACCGGCAACGTCAATAATATGACAATCAGCTCGGTCGCTCGTAATTTTCGCGAATGAATTTCGCTTGCAACAAACTTATATCACGACCAGAACAAAATAATGAATCCTGCCCCTTCCCCCTCCCCCCACCAGCCTCCCCCTGTTATTTTGAAATATTTGAAGAAGAACTAGAGTTGTTGTTGGTGGCAGGACTAGAGGAAGATTAAAAAATAACATAGGACCATGGCTGGTGATAATCTTTCCCGGTAAGCAAAGACCGTCGGGCTGACTGCGGCCGTCATGGGCCCGAAAACGATTTTGCTACTGCGGTTGCTTCTTAGATTTGTCTTGACATCATCTGCGTTCAAATATTTGCAAAAAAAACAAAAAAAAAAACAACAACAAACAAACAAAAAACAACCCACAACAACAACAAAACAGCAACAACAACAACAAAACACCAATAACAACAACAACAACAACAACACCAGGCATGCTTTGCTCAAACGGTCTGCAACCCACCTGTCGTATGCCCGTTCAGTCACGCCAACAGTGGTGTCGACATCATCGCCTAACAGCCACTTGAAGCGGGCATCCGTCCCCGGCGTTATTTTGGCCCAGTCATCCTTGTTCACGTACGCCCCGTCTGCGGTGAAATCTCCGGCGATCAGGATGTCCTTTGAGAAAAACGAAGTATGATTAACAACGCCAGTGACCGATTATCCCTCTGCGTTAACCCTTTGTCCGTCGGTAGCGCTCTTTCTTCTTCTTCTTCTTCTTTTTGAGGTCAGTGATTCCTGCCGGAATCAACTCGACAAAATAGCGCTACCGACAGCGGCTGGGTTAAAATTTCTAACGATTAGTATGTCCCGTGAAAAATAATGATTAACGTTTTGAATGCCGGGCAAGATGAACAGCTGCAAGAGACATAAACCCTCATGAGCCCCCGCAGTTGCGGGGGCTCATGAGGATTTATGTCTCTGGTTAGTCGGTCATATTTGCTTTATGCCTATTTTGGGTCTCATTAGCGTGCAGTGGATTCAGACGCGAAATATTCGCGGCTGGTTTGACTTGTGTAGCCTACACCAAAGCACACCTATTCATCCGAGTTGGTTGCAATCTATTGTCAAATTATACAAAAGAAAGATCAAAGTTGAATTTAAAATTAAAAAAAATAAAATAAAAAAGGGTATTTTACGATTTATTTTTAGTTTTATTCTAGTGTAACAAATCTCGTGTTCGGCGATTTCGGTGCGTTTTCGCCGCTTGTACGGTGAGTTGCGCCTCCTGCAGAAATCATCGCGATAAAAACCGTTACCGGGGTTTCTTTCTCCGGTTACTCCGGCTGTTCCTCTCCCACGACTTTGGTATCAATTTCAGCCCACATACCAAATATCAAATATAAAACGATTTGAATTTCCAAAAACTTCAGTAGCTATCTTGAGCTTGCTCTTACCACCACGTGAATGTTCTGTGTTTATGTACAGTGTGTGAATGAATGCGCGTGATTCACTACGTGAATGTGCTTTTTGGGTTCAATTCGCGGCGGCGCTTTGAGCCGATATTCAATTGGGCAAAGCGCCTATTTAATGCGATGATTTATTATTTATTATTATTATTTATTGCCGACAGCCAAAGGGGTTAAACGTGTATACCTCGAGGTTCCAGTATGCCTTGGTGGCGTCATAAACCTTGTGCATGGCGCCGATCTCCTTCGCTGCATCCTCAGGGTCCGTGTGCACAGCGATGATGGCAAAGTCCTCCAAGTCTGCGTTAGACAAAGAAACGGCAACCACGGTCTGAACGCATGACAACGAAATATACTCACGGGCAAAAGCATCTTGGCTTGACTTCGCGAACGAAGATTCTATAGGGCTTGCCCACGTCGTCTGCAGGCATTTTCGTGGCTGCGGAGGCCAATCCGGGACAGGCAGGTTCGACCGCAGTGGCTGCAGGGGAAGGTCTGGTCAGGATTCTGAGTTACGACAACTCTGTTTTTTTCTTCTGAGCCGCTTGTCCTTAAGGTTAGCTCTGCGAGAGTCCTCAAAGGAGACGGCTGCCTTGTGCATGGTGGAGCGCCAGGTGTCACGGTCCGCAGCAAGCGAAGACCACTGGCGGTGGTCGATTTGGCAGGCACTAAGTGACTTCTTGAGACCGTCTTTGTATCTCTTCTTTGGTGCCCCTCTGTCTCGGTGTCCAGTGGCGAGCTCGCCGAACAGAGTGATCTTGGGTAGGCGATGATCCTCCATCCTGGAGACGTGCCCCGCCCAGCGAAGCTGTGTCCGCAGCAGCAAAGTCTCGATGATCACAGTTTCCGCCTGTTCAAGGACCTCGACGTTGGTGACATAGTCACTCCAGTGAATGCTGAGGATGGTACGCAGGCAGCGCTGGTGAAAGCGTTCGAGGAGTCGTAGTTGGCTGCGGTATAGGGCCCAGGACTCGGAACCGTACAGCAGGGTGGTGAGGACGACAGCTCTGTACACGCTGATCTTGGTGCCTTTCTTCAGCTGTTGATTGTGCCACACCCGCTTGAATAGTCGCCCGAAAGCACTGTGCGCTTTTGCCAGCCTGTTGTCCAGCTCCTTGTCCAGCTTGGCGTCTGACGTGATGATGCAGCCAAGGTAGGTAAACTGGTGTACAGACTTCAGTTCGGACTCGCCGATGGTGATGTGGGGAGGGCGATGCTCTTCCTTGGGTGTCGGCTGATGAAGGACCTCTGTCTTTTTCAGACTGACCTCAAGTCCAAAGAGCTGGGCGGCATCTGCGAAGCAGGACGTAATGCGCTGCAAGGCTATCTCTGTGTGTGCAACGAGGGCAGCGTCATCAGCAAAGAGCAGCTCACGAATCAGTTGGTCTAGGGTTTTCGTGTGGGCCTGCAGTCGTCTGAGGTTGAACAGGCTGCCATCGAGACGATACCTGATGTACACTGCGTCGTCATCATCGAGGTCAACTGTGGCCTGCTTCAACATGCTGAAGAAGATGGTGAAGAGGGTCGGTGCCAGCACGCAGCCTTGCTTCACGCCGTTGCGAATGGGGATTGGTTCTGAGAGGTCACTTTTTAGTCTGACCTGGCCTTGCTGGTCCTCGTGGAGCTGGACGATCATGTTGAGGAACTTTGGGGGACAACCTAGTCGCTCCAGGATCTGCCACATACCTTGCCTGCTCACAGTGTCAAACGCTTTTGTTAGGTCGACAAACGTTACGTACAGCCCTTTGTTCTGCTCGCGGCACTTCTCCTGAAGCTGTCTCAGCACAAAGACCATGTCGGTGGTACTCCTGTTGGCTCTGAAGCCACACTGGCCCTCTGGGAGGTGGTCTTCAGCGATGGCAGGTACCAGCCGATTCAGGAGGAACCTTGCGAGAATTTTCCCGGCAATGGACAGCAGGGTAATTCCACGATAATTAGAGCAGGCAGACTTCTCTCCTTTGTTCTTGCATCACGGAGGTCCTTTGGTAGTGTTCCTTTTTCCCAGCAGCAGAGAAAGAGGTCGTGGAGCTTGTTGTGCAGTGCTGGGCCTCCATGTTTCCAGATCTCTGGCTGGATTCCGTCAATGCCTGCTGCTTTGCCACTCGTGAGCTGGTGGATGGCTGTGAGGGTCTCTTCGGCGGTGGGCGGTTCGTCCAATTCAACCTTTAGTGGAAGGTGTGGGATTTGGAGGATGACTGTTTCTTGAACAGTGCGCTCCGCGCCGAAGAGGTCCTGAAAGTATTCCGACCAGCGGTTCAAGATGGAGGTATTATCTGTGAGGAGTGCCTGTCCATCAGCGCTTCGCAGCGGACTTTGTACCAGGTGCCTAGGGCCATACACTGCTTTCAGTGCTTCGTAGAAGCCCCTGTAGTCACCGTTGTCAGCGCAGAGCTGGGTCCTCTGTGCGAGTCTGGACCACCACTCGTTCTGGAGCTCTCTAAGCTTGAGCTGGAGACTGCTGCAGATGAGGCGGAAGGCAGACTTCTTCACAGGGCAGGAAGGCTGGGCTAGGTGGGCTTGGTGGGCGGCTCTTTGTTTTTGCTAGAAGTTCCTGGATCTCTACGTCGTTTTCGTCAAACCAGTCTTTGTTCCTCTTTCTAGCAAAGCCCAAGACTTCCACAGAAGATTTCACAATAGCAGTTTTCAGTTGTTCCCAGAGTGTTTCGGGGGAGGAGTCTGCTGGATCAACTGTGTCTTTGAGCATGCGCTGTAAATCGGCCTGAAGGGCAGCTTTCTTGTCGTCACGCTTAAGGCTGGCAACATCAAGCTTTTTCTTGGGGGGGGGGGGGCCCATTTCTTGGGTTTCAGCTTGAGGCGGAGCCTGAGTTTGCAGCGAACAAGGCGGTGGTCAGTGTGGCACTCTGCGCTGGGCATCACTCTGGTGAGGAGGACGTCACTGCGGTCCCTCTGACGCACTAGGACATAGTCGATAAGGTGCCAGTGCTTGGAGCGAGGATGCATCCAGGTGGTCTTTCGACTGTCTTTTTGCTGGAAAGTAGTGTTGGTGATGACAAGTTGCTGCTCTGCACAGAGCTCCAACAGTAGGCGACCATTGTCATTGCAGTTCCCAACGCCATGCTTGCCGAGGACTCCTTTCCAGGCTTCAGAGTCTTGGCCCATTCTGGCGTTGAAGTCGCCAAGGATGATGACTTTGTCGTCTGCAGGGGTGCTCTGCAGGAGGCTGCGCAGGTCAGAGTAGAACTTGTCTTTTTCTGCAGGCTCTGCCAGGAGGGTTGGGGAGTACACACTGAGAAGGGTGACGTATTGCTGTTGTCTCAGTGGGAGGCGCATGGACATGATGCGGTCCGAGTGACCCGTTGGTAGGTTTTCCAACTTAGTCGCAATGGGGGTCTTCACCATGAAGCCCACGCCTGAGAGCCGTCTTTCTGATGCAGGCCTACCTGACCAGTAGAGGGTGTAGCCAGCGCCAAGTTCTTGGAGGCTGCCTTCGTCCGGGAGACGTACTTCGCTGAGCGCGGCGATGTCGATGTTTAACCTCCGCAATTCATGGGCAATGAGGGCGGAGCGACGTTCAGGGCGTCCGCTGTCTGCTGTGTCGAGCATGGTTCGGATGTTCCAGCATGCTACGTTGAGTCCGGTCGTGGTCGTCATGAGAGTGGATCCATTGTTTTTTCTTGTTTTCTGACCGCATGAGAAGATGCCCGTTTGACCGCGGCTAGCCAATTGGGGTTACGAGGGGATGAGCTTTGGTTAGGCCACCTTTTCTAGGCCCCTCTCCGTGTGGAGCAAGCAGTGCTGTCCTTAGAGAAGGCTGCTTGGTCGTTCAGGGTGTGCCGAGTGACGTTGTCATCCCCAGGTCAACATCAGGCGACCAATATCCTGAACCGCCTGCATGCAGGTTTGAGACTGCGGCTTCCAGTGACATCTTTCACCTGCCGTTTTGCCCCTTGCCCATCGCTACAGGACTTGGAAAGTTCAGTGTCATAGTCCGTGGGCGTTTCCTAAAGCCTGCGCGGTGGAGCTTTTTGGTGGAGTGCAGTGTGCGCAGTCCCCACCCTTTAAACCCTTCATTCGTTTGCCATGGCCTAGCAAGCTGGGACGGTGGCATCGAGGTCCTCGGGTCGTAGGTTTTATATCAGACTGTCCTTGTCTTAGTCTCTGGCTCAAAAGCCTTCCCCGGAGACACGGGGGCTTTGATATCAGGGGTTTCCTCCCTTAGCCTTTCCGCAGCCAAGCGGCCAGGCCTGCAAGGCAGCAGGGGAGGCAAAAGCATAGTCAACACTCAACACATCATGTCTTCAAGAGGCATAAATCCTCAGGTATCTCTATACCAAGTTTGGGTTTGATGTTGAAAATAGTATTTGAGAAAAAAAATCAGTTTTTGTCAAAATATGGCTTTTTAAAAAAAATTTTTTATACCCCTTTCTTGACCCCATGACCCATGACCTTTGCGAGGGGACCATTAAATTAGTATGCATAGAAAGGTCTTATCATCAGTCACCTTTGTGGCAAACCTGACTTAAAGTTGACAAAAACTTTGATGAAAACTACAATTCAATTAAAAACTGTCATTTTCACACATTTGCCGACGTCTCGTGACCCCTAAACATTCCGAGGGTTCATCCAAATAAGTATGCATAGAAAGGTCTTACCATAAGTTATCCCTACACCAAGTGTGGGTTTTAAATTTAAAATAGTATTTGAGGAAAAACAATTTGTGTCAAAATGTGGCTATTTTTGACCGCTTTCTGGACCCCCTGTGACCCTTACCTTTAAGAGGGGTCACAGAAATTGGTATGTTTAGAAAGGTTTTGCCACAAAGTACCCTTGGGCCAAGTTTCAAGTCCGAGGCTTGAAATATAGTCTCCAAGAAAATGCCAACGTTAAAGTTTACTATGGACGACAGACGACGGACGCGGGACGACAGACGACGAATAGCCCATTAAATAGACTCACTTTTGCTATCGCACGTGAGCGGAATTGAATGAATGAATCAAGGAATGAATGAATGAATCAATCAATCAAACTTGGCACAAAGATAGTTTATCGTCATTTCTTTGTGCCAAGTGTGATTTTCAAGTTTGAGATAAGCAAGATGTTAGTTATATAACAATGAAAATCTCGTTTTTCACACAAACAGACAGGCCTTTTGCCATAATAATTATTAAAACCACAGAAACTGTCTTCTGGTACTAGCCGGATTGTACCTGTTAGCGGCGCCCTGAAGCGGGCAGCGAAAGGTTCACGATGAAAAGCGTCCCTCCCGTTATCCACACCATCGTCATACTGATAAGTGTCGGACACAGTCACGCGGCTAGATCTGGAATTAAATCCAACTCTTTTTAAAACCGCCTCGGTCGGTTATGTCAAAACTGAGGATCGACAACACGGCGCAAGCTTGATTAACTCATTCACGGCCATCCGCATCCGGATGCGGCTGGCCGCGAATAAGTTAGTCTTTTGACTGTCGGTAGCGGTTTTTGTCGCGATGATTCCTGCAGGAATCATCGCGGCAAAAAGCTCTACTGACAGCCATGGGTGAAAACAATAATTCTGGACAACGTTGCTCCATTGTCTGTGCTGGCCTGTTGCCGATTTGCCTCTAGGCTGAAATGTTCGAAACTACAAACTAGCTCGACCATAAGTTGGGGAAATAATAGCGATATACAGCTAAAACTGTACTAGCGGCCTCCTGCGCCGGTGTGGCGGTCACCTGTGTAGGAGGAAGGGTTGATGAGATTTCTGATTAGAATTTCTGGTACAGTCTGAAAGCAGACTGCCACGTTTCAGGGCGTAACGAAGACGTTATCACGGATCACGAAAATCTTTTATCACGGCGACATCTTCTCTAACGGATCATGACGACTAAAAATTTGGAATCACCAATCTCAAAAAAAAGAAAAGAAAAAAAGCAATCACTCCTCACAAATTTAGGATTTACACCCCCCCCCCCCAGCCCCCACCGCTCCTTCCACGTACACTTAAACAAACAATTAGATACCCTTAACCCACTGACAGCTGCTGCCGAGACTGCTCGGCAGAAAAGACGCGTCTTCTGCTCCGAGCAGTATCGTCAGTAGCAGTAACCAGCCAGCCAGAAATGTCATGTTATACGGAACTCACTCGAGACGAGCCGTATGCGGATACGCGACGAATAGCCACTCATCCGCATACGGCTAGTCTCGAATGTGTTAAAGAGACAGACTTACCTGCAGAGGAACACGAACTGCTCCTTGCAGTCGGTGCGCCCGAGTCGCTCGCTTTCCACGTAGTGGAAGGGATCCTGCCTGTCGGCTCTGCACGACACAGGCGATTGAGAATGTCTTTAATGTCTGTACCTGCTACTGATTTCTTTTTTTCTTTCCTGTTCTACGCACACTGCCACTAAGTAATTCTAAGAGTTAAGAGTTCACTTCTAAATCGGTTTGTAACGACAAATTCAGCTCTAACTATAGTCAAGCACACGCGAGCTGCAAGCGAAGCTTGACTGAGCGGATCTTGCCGCCCATAGTGTGCTAAGGCAAGTTGTCTCTGGGCGACTGGAGCCGTAGCCAAACAACTAAAACCACTCGCACCTTACGCCATTTAGCGACCGCCCCAACGCACTACAGCAGGAGATGGATTGAACTGATAATTCAAGGGTAGTGCCAGACAAGCCTGGCGCCTAACGGCGCCGTTAGTCTGGCACTACCCTTGAATTATAATGGTCGATCCGTCCCCAGCAAACTGGTACATAGCTGTTGGATGGCGTCTCTTAAATTTGGCTTATGAGGCCTGGGGTTAAGTTGGTTAAACAGCAGTGGAGAAACAATATACGATCTACTGAACAATGTAACGCTAGCTAATTCTATACTGACGAGCTAAAGAAATGTGGCATCACTGGAACCATCGGAAGCACGGAGAGGGAGGGGGCTGGGGTATAAGAGAAGGAATTGAGGGATGGGGTGGGTGGAGAGGGGGAAGAGGGTGAAAGGAGAGGGCAGGGGTGTGTGTGTGTGTGGGGGGGGGGGGGTGCCAGGGAGAATTATATTTTTCTGCACTATAGAAATTACTCGCCCCCCCCCCCCCCACCTCCCCCGATAATTCCAATCAAGTCGCATTTCTTTTGCTCGTCAGTGTATCTGGGCAACAAACTGAAGCCAGATTGTATAGCTAAACTTTGCCATTGACGCTTGCTGTCACATCACACGTAGCGCGCTTCTTACATGAGCTGGGGGCGGCGACCAGTGATTTAAAACTGATTACTTTCGCCATGGGCAATCGCCTGCCTGTTCTTCTGGCTGTATTTGGCGTTTGACATCGGAGCGCACAACGTTTCTCGCAAAAATCTCCGCTAAGAACCAATTCTCTATACCAAGCTTAGAACAAATATCATTCAGTGACAGTGGACCTAGTACGATTTACTTCCAAGAAGCTCAGTCGAACAATGTGCCAGCTTTGCTGCACAGTTGTAAACATTCTGAATTTGAAATGACTAATTTTGCATCCTTAAATGCGGTGCCCCATATTATAGTCAACCCAGTATAAGAAAGATTCATTTTCACGTGAAGGAGTAAGTTGAACAAGTTGTCAAACCTGAAACAGCGTGGATGAAGTTTACATGCTTGCCTGACCTCGATATTGAAATCTGGCCGTTTCCAGCCGGGGCTCTATTAGGGTATTGAAAATGCCTGGTTCTCGTATTTTCACTACACTTTTACAACTGTACAGAAAAATCAACAAATCTTAGGATTTCAGTTAAAATAGCCCATATTAGACCAACCGGCCCTAAATGATATTTGTCCTAAAAGTGGTACAGAAAAGATGTTTCTTTTCGAAGATATCTGGAGAGAAAAAAACGTTGAGCGTTACGATGTCAAACGGCCTATACTTCCGGTGGACGGTTATGCCCTCTGAGTTCAAGAGCCAGTTCATTTTTGTGAAAAGCGTAATTTTCATTGTCATGCAATGAACATAGTGCTTTTCACAAAATGCCTCCGTCCCTTTCCTTCACAGAGATTTTCACACAAAAATATGACTTTTGTCTTTTGTCTACACAGAGCAGGACCGTTGTCCACCGCACGTATTTTACTTGTTTAAGTTGGAGACGAGTGTGTCGATGGAGGTTTTGCCTTTGTCTCGGATTTCCTGAAGCAGCACCAGGTCATAACGACTAATGATCTGTTAAAAAAAAAAATAAATAAATAAGTAAATAAGAAAAAAATAAAAAAATTAAAGCAATCTTGAACTGTTAGTGTAAATATAAAAATCCAGTCCAAAAGAGTGACTTCTGACACCTTAAATGCAAGGTCTCGAACTCTACCCATCTGCAAGAGACATAAATCCTCATGAGCCCCCGCAGTCGCGGGGGATCATGAGGATTTATGTCTCTTGCTAGTTTTGTGTTCTGTATGCTAATTTTGTCCAATTTACCTCTATGTTCCTCACGCGAATGTCGGTCAGTGTGCAGTTGTTTGAGACGCGAAATTCGTGATCATTGGCAGCAAAGGGGGTACGAACTTTAAAATCGTCCGGCCCAAATTTCAGACCAACCTTTTCAGGCTGAAATAGTAGATGCCGGTTAGTTCGGGGTTTAACGTCCACGGCACCGAAGTGCTAATGGACGGCCCTTACGGGCGGATTAGGGGGGGACAGGGAAATCTATTGCCTAAGGAGTACGACCTGAACACTGATCAACTCAGGCGCACTCCAACTGTACCACTTTGATTTACCAGGACCTTTCAACGGACATGCTATTGAACTAGCCCGTCTTTTCCCCCTGGATTGCGAGTCCAGCCACCTGGGTCAGGACGGAGATTCGAAACAGTGGATGACAGTGGAGATCAGAAAAAAAACTACCAAGTGAGTTAGGAAAAAGCACTGTCAGGGGAGAGAATTGTTCATGATCGACCAATGATCAAAGATCTACTTTGGTCAAAACACACAAAAAAGACCCAAAAATGATAGAAAAGAGGGATTGCGCTAAGTAAGTGACTGAAAGCAATGCATATGGAAGCACACTCCCCCCCCCCCCCCCCTCCAAAGGGGGCGTATCACATATCCACTGGAGATCATTCCAGCTTTGTAATTTGCGTGATCAGCAGCATGAAATTTCCATCGTCGCAGTGTTAGTAGTGTTTCAGATATCAACGTCAAATCATGGCGCCCCGCTTCAATACTAAGCAGCGAAAGTGTTGTATAGCGTTGCCGGTGGCAACGCTATACGACACTTTAGCAGCTTAGTATTGATGCGGGGAGACTTGAATGAGTTAATTTTTGGCTGGGAAGCCTGAGATTTCGGTCGTCCCAGTGTAGTGCGTCAGATATTAACCCATTCAGCCCTGACGCACTACAGTAGGAGATGGGTCGACCATGATAATTCAAGGGTAGTGTCATATTAGCTTGGCGCCTGTCGGCGCCAAGCTAATCTGGCACTGCACTTGAATTATCATGGTCGATCCATCTCCTGCAGCTGGTGCATAGTCATTAGATGACACCTCCAAAATTTGGGAAATGCGGCCGTCGGGCTGAATGAGTTAACTTTTAAGTTAAGGTGTCCCACTTCAATACTAAGCAGCGAAAGGGTAGTGCAGCGTTGCCGGTGGCCAACGCAGTACGACACTTTCGCAGTTTAGTATTGATGCGAGGCCCCTTGAAGGAGTTAATTCTCATTATACCTTCATCAGTATGTCGACGACTTTGCCTTGGGCCACTTTTTTGTCGCCGAATATATGCAGGTTGAAGGCGGCGACCCTTAGAGGCGCCTCGGCCACGCGCGGCCTTTTAGAGTGTGACAAGTCTGTTGAGACAGAAAAGCAAAAGGTTGATACTCACTACGACGTATCATGTAAAAAACGAATTATCGGCTACAGCCACATGCGGTGGGTGGTGTGGGGTGGGGTTAAGGGGGGGGGGAGGGTATGGAGTGGAGGGGCTTTTTTTGTTTGATTGGTTGGTTGGTTGTTTTGGCTTCCCGCCCCCCCCCCCCTCCCCAATTTGCGCCTCCAAGCCAAAATATATACATGCCATTTACCTCCTGCAAGTCCGGAAAACAGGATGGCCGTCATTCGGCACTCAGTCAGCAGATGAGCTACGGTGATTTCAACCTAGTTTACTTTTGGTTTCATCTTACTTACTTTCACGGCCGAACTGGAATTCAGTCGAAAACGTAAGGTGCTTAATTCATTCAGCCCTGACGCACTGCACCAGGAGACGGGTCGACCATGATAATTCAAGGGTAGTGCCAGATTAGCTTGGCGCCTGTCGGCGCCAAGCTAAGCTGGCACTGCCCTTGAATTATCATGGTCGATCCATCTCCTGCAACTGGTGCATAGTCACTCATTAGATGACGCCTCCAAAATTTGGGAAATACGGCCGTCGGGGTGAATGAGTTAATTCTAAACTGAGCTTGTCCTGGGTGGCGCAACTTCCATTCGGTTCACTTTGACGTCAGTGGATCGGCGTCTTTTTAATTCAACACCAAGATAGCCTAGATGTCTCAGGAACGTGGATTAAATGACAATGTGGTGTCAGCAAGAGGCATAGACCCTCACGAGCACCTGCAACTGAGGGGGGGGGGGGGTCATGAAGATCTATACCTCTTGCAGTTGGGTGGTGTTCAAATCATATAGTTTCTCGTCTCGGCACTGAACAGGTTCAAAGTGACTGACTCGCCAGGCCGGAACTGACCAGAAACTCAATTCACGTCCTTCATTCCCTGTTGCCTGTGCGTTTCTGCCTGTAAGTTTAACCCGTTTAACCCCAATGCCGCATCTTTTTCCCAAATCACTGGGCGGCAGTTTTGGTGGTCATGTCACCTAACGACTACGTCAATACCACTTGCAGGAGATGGATCTACCATGATAATTAAAGGGTCCTGCCAGATTAGCTTGACCCTTTACTGACTAAGTTATCATGGTAGATCCATCTCCTGGTGTAGCTTAAACTTTGACTGAAAGGGTCTTACCATCATCTTCCATGCGCAAGTTCTCTACACCGAAAGTGTTCGTCTTTCCAGACTGCGCCATTTTGCAAACTAAGGACTGTCAGAAACGCCGCGCTGTTCAGTGGTATGTCCGTCAGTGATATATCTTAAGTCCGGCTCAGTTCAGTTCTCAGGCTCCGCTATTAATGAGAACAGCCAGCAGCCTAGCAAGAACTTGACTGACATTCACTGAGCCGCGACGGCAAAGTCGGCAGCCTACCACCATCCGGTCAGTCTTCCGTCCAGAATTTCCTGACACGCTCAGTTACGGGTTTATAACACGTGAAGCATCGGCAAAATTAGCAAGCTTAAAGTGTCGACCATTCCTTGATTGTAAACATCTGTCGGATGTACCAAAGAAACTTTTATCAGCAGACAGTTTCCGACAGTCCCTTAAACTAATCATAGCAACTTGAGTAAGTTAGTACTATAATTATCTAGTAACCGCGGCCATCGAATGTGGTCAGTACTGACATCCACTGACTCCGTCACTCGGTCAAGATGATCATAGAACACTCGTATTATAAATGAAGCGAGATCAGCAAGAGGCTTAGATCCTCATGAGCCCCCGCAATTGTGGGGGCACATGAGGGTCTGTGCCTCTTGCTTACCCCACAATCTTTACGATCCTTGGACTGTTTTTTTTTTAAATTCATTTGTGTGTGTGTGTGTGTGTGTTCCCCCTTCCCCCTCCCCCCACCCCCCCCCCCCTCCCCCACCCGCTTATTTTGAATAAACAACGATTTCAGAAATGCAGTCTGTGACCATAGGCAGTAAATGGGTTAATTTTCTTACTAAGATAATAAACAAGACCACCA